>JAGFZM010000075.1:579930-672877 GCA_017657215.1 Limnothrissa miodon
GCCAAAGGTGGTAATTTCTCTGGAAATCCCAATGGATGGCCAGACTAAAGGTCTACTGCTAAAGAAAATCCAGCAACAGGCTAGTTAAAGAAAATCCAGCAACAGGCTAGTTAAAGCAGCACCAGGATACATTTTAAGCTGCTTTTGAGAATTTACACTGTTGTTGTTAATTTAAAAAAATATGTTGCCACTTTTAATACTGCCAGCCTATAAAGCATACAGTATAAAGGTTATCACTTAAACCGGCACTAAGCAACATTCTGTTTTTCTCTCTCACGAGATCCCTCTAAAGCCCGCTGTATTGCATTGTATTGCACTGCATTCTATTGGAGGCGGTCCGCGCTGCTGAACATTGCAAGTGCTGTATCTACCGCTATTGGCCACGGTGGCGCATTCTACACCGCCGTTCGCCGTGTAATGACTAATTTTAGCATCCTAAACAGTATGAAACAGATTAATTAAATGAAAAATGTTGCATAGTGGGCCTTTAAGTGCAGTGTGGCTAGAACACAGAATTGCATAGATAAAGAGGTTTGGAACCCAAGGCTTGGTTGTGAAACAGAACTGAACTGGTTTGTGTTACATTTTCAGATAAGCTTTGTTAGGACAGTGGAGCAGTTTTAGCTTAACTGGAAATATTGATTTACTGTATATGCACAGTAAAATGAATCCCCTTACCCGTGGTGAAGCTGCGGCTATTGGACATTCGCAGGGTAGCATCTGGATCTTGGTCCATAGCAGTGATGGTGACCTGCCTGTTTACAGCTGGCCAATCCAATACACCGTCATTCTCACCACTGTAAAGGTGAAAGGTCACGCCAACATAATCAGCTGAGTTGGCATCTTGACCTTTCGGGTAAACGGTGAACCCGAACCCATAGCCCTCTGAGTTGTAGAAGCGACCGCTGCTGATACTGGTGCCAACCGTTGCGCTATTGAAAATGTCTCTAAACTTCTGAATCTGCCACACCGCGCTGGGGCATGCTGCTTCTGTCAGAGTGATGTCATCAATGGAGATGCCACTCGAAGCCTGGTTCGCAACTCCTGCTATGCCTTGGAAAAAGTAACGGAACTTCTTCCCATTGCTCAGGGGCACGTATGCAATCTTCCAGGTATCATCGCCATCACCTGACGCAAGACAGGATAGTTTTTTTAAAGGACTGGTTTAACAAAAGATTGTTGCATTTGCATAATGCAATGCCTTTAAAAGGGCTGTAGAATAAAAAAAAACACTACCTGTAATGGTGTGCACTTTTTTCACCTTGCGAACTTCCCCTGTGCCATCATCCAGGCGCAACCAGATGACTAATTTGTCTCCAGCAGTCCCTGTCATCTTGTAGAAGAACTGCAAGCACTGATAGTTTCTCCGTGGGTACAGGATCCGTGACTCCAACAGAGCACTCTTCCCTACTACTGAATTTGATGTATCAAAGTGCATGAAAAGGCCAGCATCTGTTGGACAAGGTGGTAAAAGTACTTTTTCAAACATTTTTATTGTTTTTTATACAAACCCTTGACAATTAACCCACAAACATACTGACAGATTAAATGGTACATCCTAAGATTATTTTTCCCTTTTATAACAAAATAATCAATATGTAGTTATCAAAGCACTGACGATATCAATTTCTGCATTTTGAGCACTGTCCACTATCTTTTCAATAGGCTAAGTTATTAATATGTTGATCTTGTGTTTGTTGTTCCATTGATGTCTGATCCACAGAGCCTTGTCTATGTTTACCTCTGCACTGGCCCCCTAGCGTGTGGTCATTATTGCCAGTGGTGCTGGGGGTCTGGACCCAGTTGCCGTTGTCATCCTCATTCTGAATCATGCCACCAATGTTGATCTGCTCAAAGGAGCACTGGTCCAGCAGAGTCAGAGGTGCCGCTAGGGGGGCATGGAGGTACAGGATATTTACTGATAAATCATGTAACACATAGCTATGCTAACTTTATGACAATTTTTTTGTAATTACTTATTTTTACTTAGTCTCCTTATCCTAATCCAAATAGCAAGTCCTTGACCTTATCCATTAGAAAGTATTTACAAATGTACATGTTTATTTAAATATTTTATTTTACGCTCACATTAAAATGAATGGTGGTTTAAATTATAAACATAATATATTGGGTTTGCCAATGAAAATTTGAATAAGTTGTGATTAAAAATATATTTGTCCTCCAGACAAGAGAGGTGGTGATACTAATCTGCCAATAACAACAGTAAAAAAAAAAAAACATTGCAGATGTAAGCTGGCACTATTATAGGCCTATGCGTTAAAAAGTTCAGTTGGTAAGTTTTAGTGCAGTTCTACTCACCACACTCATACTTGCGGTTCAGTCTCTCCAGGTCTACTGCACTGAAGTCCAGCCGCTGGCCAATCACATTGTTGAAAGCCGGGATTGCCGTGGTGATGGTGGGGATGTTGGGGTCCTTGTTGAAAGACAAGGGCCGGTAGTGCATGATGGACTCGTAGTCATATGGTGTGTTCAAGTCAGTGACAGTGTCATCCTCATATTTATTAAAATTGTGCTCTTTCCCTGTTGAACCAAATTTCAATTAATTGACAAGCCAAGATCAGATTAGATTCACCACTATTGAATAATGTTTTAAATCAGGAAAGCACTGTAACTCTTGTTTTTACTCAGAAGTAGGTATGTCGATGAACAACCTCAACAAGGGTGTCTTTGAAACCTTTGAAATTAAACTTATTAGCAACACATTATCTTATTATCTGCAAATAAATTGGCAGGATGTGCAGATGAATCTTGCAGTTGAGGAAGGCTCTGGCAGTGCTGTAATAATAACCAAGATGACTGGGTCATTCACCTTGGAAGTATACTGTCAGACATCATCTGTACATTAAACCGGCACTAAGCAACATTCTGTTTTTCTCTCTCACGAGCTCCCTCTAAAGACCGCTGTATTGCATTGTATTGCACTGCATTCTATTGGAGGCGGTCCGCGCTGCTGAACATTGCAAGTGCTGTATCTACCGCTATTGGCCACGGTGGCGCATTCTACACCGTTCGTTCGCCGTGTAATTACTAATTTTAGCATCCTAAACAGTATGAAACGGATTAATTAAATGAAAAATGTTGCATAGTGGGCCTTTAAATATACCCAATAGTTTGTTATGTTTGGATAACACACATGCTGTCCTGGGGTTGTAAATATATGGACTCGTGGCCAATGGCACCTTTGGAAGTTGGAACATAACTCTAGCTAAAGAGAAATACATGTGAAATGTATGTGCAAAACATTTTATGAGGTTTGCAGTGAACAGCTACAGTACATAAGGAAGGTGGTGTATCGTAGTTAAAGCCATATTTTAGGAAAGAATCTGGTAAACTGTCGAGTGTTACATGACATCACAGGAAAGAAAGAAAGTGTACGGGTATACTCACTAGAAGGAGACTACTGTGTGTCTACTGAATCAGATATAACTGCCCTGTACAACAGGGACGTGCAGTACAGAGAGAGGGAGGGCAAAGTAGAGAATAAGAGTCACCACTGAGCAAGACCTAAATGTTGTAAGAGGCATGCATATTGTGAAGCAGTGGATTCATCACACAATTGATTCTTAAACAAAAATGTCAATCCACAATATGGTTAATCCACAATAATACTAACAAAATAACTTTTGTCTCTAACACAGTCACTGACACACAACATGGTATGTTTTGATAGCGTATCACGGCTTGCCAAGATGAATATTGTATGGTTGCCTACATACTCTGTACATTTGTCTGGTCTGCATATTGTATTGTAAGTGACTGGTCACCCTGACAAAATCTTCATGCTGGTGAACCTGAATTGGTGACCATCTTCAGCATTCAGTAACTCGTCAGCCTGAGACAATGAGAATGTTTTGTCTGTTAACCTAAAAAGGCCTTTTGCAGATGTGATCCCCATACTTCACAATAGATCAGCTAAGGTTCTTTGCTCAAAGCGTTTTGGCCAGGGTAAGATATGAGATTAGAGGACTTTGTGGTGTCTCATTGGAGAACTGAGAACTTATGTTTTCATTGGGGAGTAGGAACTGAGTGCTGGCAGCTCACCTTCGAGAATTTGGTCCCAGTGGATTAAGACATAATCATCACGATCAGATCTCGACTGTTCATGGTAGAAGCCAAGTGCGTGCAGGAGCTCATGCTCAACAATAGCTCGTGTGTCGCACCTGGCCCCAATGGACACATTTTGGCCCGTTCCCAGGTCCCCCACAAAAGACCAGCATCTGCACCCAAGATGGATTAAAAAGAGACTGTTGGATTGCCACAGAAAAGAAGTGGCATTACAAAAAGCATTAGTTGATATGTTTTACAAGAGGTTGCCATATGCACAATATGTGAATTGCTTTACAGACAAGACATTAGATCTAGACACTATAACTGCATATGACAAATACTAGAGAAATTCCTTCTGGTTTCTTCTTAAATTACTTCATATTAATCTTCTTGCATTTTTGTCATTAAATCCTTGCTAGAATTCATGTGCTTACAGATTTGATATGTTTTCCCTGTGAACTTTTATCTTGATGCAGTAATAAAAGATAGTGCCCATAAAAACATGTGGAGGTTTCTGTAATGATTACTGAAGTTTGAACGGAGGTATACTCACCCGTCCAACTTGGTGAAAGAAATGTAAGTGCTTTCTCCCTCATAGGGCTTGAAGTCAACACAGGATTTCAGCCGATACATCTCAAAAGCCTGCAGGATCACACCTTTGGCATTCAGCTCTGAAAAACAACAGAAATTTAGTTTTGCACAACCATATGCTTTGCAAGAATCATAATCAGTGCACATGCAAATAACATTACATACATTTAAAAGAAATAAAACACTCAAAATACCCAAAGAGTCTGTCAGGATGTAGGGAATCGGAAACTTCCAGTTCCCATCCAGAATAGCATTTCTTTTAGGCTGAAACAAAGAAAGACGTTGAGGCCTGCATGGGCAGCTCAACAATTTGAAACAGTTTCTGTTGGTTAAAATTGAATACTTACATTTATGGCAATATCTCCCTGAAAGAGATCTCTTGATGACTCTGCAATAAAAAAATTACTTCAGGTTGTGTATGATGACATTAGCAAGTGTTGAACATGCAATTAATTCATGAAAATGAAAGCAGCAAGAATGGAAATATAAAATATATTAGCCTTGTTTGAGGGTTATGTGTATGCATTCAATGTATGTTAGCACTCTCTTTTTAATTATTTACAGTTTGTGTCAATGATTACAGAGTAAACAATGCAAATTGTGAAGTTGATGTAAAAGTAAATATGTGAAAGTATTTGAACAAGCACAGTGTATCAGTACCTAAATTTATTTCAGGAATATCTTCTCTTAACTCTCCTGCATCTACGTCCCACCCTGTTGAAAAGATTTATTCAAATATCTCAGAGTACCATGAAACACCGCTGGAATCAAAATGTACAGACATTTAAAAATTACAAGAAATATTTACCATCATTATCATAATATGTCGGCACTGCTTCAGTCTGGTTGAAGAATAAAACAGAACCATAGTCAAAATAACATTTGTCGATATTTCCAGTACTTCCCAGAAACACTTCATAGAATTTCAATGTCACAACATTTAAAAAATTAAAGAAATGATTGAAAAAAATGTATTGTTTACCCTCAAAACCAACAGGAATACTGTGAAAGCTGATAGTTTCCACTTCATGCTGGAGAAGCCCATGTTCCTGTATGATTCAAGTGCTGATCCTGTCATGTATGTTTAACCAGTGTAAACATTACAATAAAGCCAGAGCACATTGTGGTACTTTGATCGGAGGAGGCAAGACGGTAAAAATCTTGGTCCTAACACGTGTCTGTGAGAGCTCGCCAGTGACCTTCACAGATAATGGCACACATGACCAAACTGCCTGAATATACTTTGGTTTATTATATTTTACACACTTGACAAAAAGGCAGTACTGCAGGTGAGGGTTTATGATCTGATGATATATTATGAATGCCTTTCAAAGTCACCTCTCACACACACTTACACACAAATATATTGTAAGACTACAACACACTCTAATGCACTCTGGATGTTCTACCTCATTGAAAGATTAGAATTAGATTAGATTAGAAGATTTGAGATGACCTCTTAGATTCTTTTCTCTATGCAGTAATCAAATTAAGATATAAATTGTCAGAATAAGGCCAAAACATGTGCACACAATTTCACTTCTTAGGAACCCAGACACTTAGCCTTTTGGCTCTGTGTCGTCATGAGCCATTAGAGTTTATTATGCACTTGCCCCGAATCCTATGTAACTGATGAGTTTCGTTGTTCAGGTTCAAATCTACTTGAAATCTAATGCTGATTATGACTTGAGATCAGTCTCTCATCACCAGACCTGATATCTTCCTAGCTTTGGATTTGATTTACATACTAGTTTATTGCAGTTCATAGCACTAATATTCTGTTTCATATTTCATATCACTCACCATTCTATCTTTTTCCAAAAAGTAAGAAAGCTTTTTCCATGTGTTTGTTGAGGTGTGCAGTGGTAAGTAGTAAGTATGACGTCACAGACTATGTTTGACTTAGTAAAAAGCCTTTTAATGAGTAATGCAAGCAGTTTATACATTGTTTTGTGTGTTTACAGACTAAACAAGAAGAGAGAGAGGAAAGACAAGTTATACACTTTCATGGTTGCAGCAGTGTAAATGTTTCACCTTAATTTTAAAGGACTGTGAGGAAAAACAGTGATGGAGGGGACAACTGGGTTATGCATTACACATGGCTGACATGATTGTTAAGAGAGCATCCAGAGAGCATTACGAGAGCAATTATATCCACTAATGTTTAGTCAATGTGTTCTCTTGGTGTTAAACTAACTGTGCAGGAAGCTGCAAGGCAAGTGCCTTGTGTCTGAGAGACCAGAGGCTGGGGAAGGGTTAGGGGGGATTTATTTACCGTTTTACTATTTACCAATGTATATCTTTTAGAAAAGGCAGTCATTTGGTTGCAATGGTCTCAAAACACTGATTATACACTATGGAGTGATTAAAGCTGTGCTGCCTTCTTCTTCTTCTTCCTGTTCCCGGTCTCCTTATGCAGCACCGGCTCTTGGCTGAACAAGATTAACCAGCGGAGTGAGATCTGCAAAATATGATCCTTTCTTAGAATTTTAACGCTGCAACCAAAACTGCATCACACACACACACACACACACACACACACACACACACATACACACACAATAAATACAGTTTTTGTTTTTGTCAGACTGGTATTGGATTGGCAGAGGCGACAGACTCACATTGTTACAGCTTGGGTATTGTCAACGGAGCAACATAACCATTGCTCTAAAATACCCAAATCTAAACAAATCTGAAGGTTTTCACTGCGTACCTTCAAACTCAATGAAGAAAATAAGATCATCATTCTTCAGATAGTCTCTGTTTTTCAGGTCTTCATGGGAGAAGAAACCATTCCAGCCCCAAGTTGGCCCAAGGTAGCAATCACAGGAAGGGTCATATGTGCCCACTGTCTCAGGATTGTCCCAGAAATATTGGTTGGTACCTAACCATTGGAGCAACAGCACAGATCATAGTCAATACTCAATACAAAACAATCCTGGTTAGCCAAGTGACAAGTTGACAAATTCTCATGTTAGCTATGGTTTGGTCTTCATAGAGACTGAATTAGAAAATGCACTTCACTTTCTCTTTGAAGGTTTAGGACACTAGGACATTAGGATCCTTTACTTACAGTACCTGCCAAACTGAGTGCTAGTGACAAAAACAAGTGAAAGAGGTTAAAATGGGACAGGACCTTGTTTCTTAAGCCAAATGGACATGCCTTTCACCATTTACAACCTGACATCATAACATCCTAACTACTGAGGATTTCTCTATTTGTCCTCCAAGCTCTTTAACAGAGCAAAACTCAGTTAATGGAGAGATGACTGTGACTGTGCTGTGGGAAAATGTGATATTGAGCGGAGTAGTGTGAGCAAGGCTAACTGTTCCCTACCATAAATGAGCTGTTTGCCATATGTGGTGAAGCTGAGGGAAAATGTCTGGCGGCGTAGCACATCAGGGTGCTGATCCAGCACAGTTATAGTGACCTGCCGGTCCCCCACCGGCCACTGGAGTACTTGGTCGTTCACCCAGCTGGTGAGGTGGAAGAAGGCGCCAACCCAGCCGGGGTAAACCTCAGAGTTGGGCACAAACTGGATGCCAAAGCCGTAGCCCTCTGGGCTGTGGAAGCGCGGGCTCTGCAGGTACTCGCCCGGGGCCATGGTGGTGACCAGCTTGCTGAAGTTGGCGATGCGCCACACGCCGCTTGGGCAACGTGTCTCGGCGAGGGTCACGTCGTCGATCATGATGCCACCCTGCGAGCTGGACGTGTCTCCACGAAGACCTTGGAAGGCGTAGCGGAATTTTCCATCCATTTTAAAAGGCACATGGGCAATTTTCCAGGAGTGGTCATCATCACCTTGAGTAACCAAAAACAATAATGAACTGAAATATATACATGACTGTTGATCTACACATACCTACTCAAAGCTATTCTGTATGGCCCCCAAATCAAAAGAGATGCTGCTGCTAGTTCTACAGTACCTCCCAAGTCTCTTTTTCTCACCGATAAAAGTGGCTGCTGCAGTGGTGGAGATGGTGTGGCCCTTGGGGTCCTCCCTTCTGGCCCAAACCACAAGTCTGTCCTTGGGGCTACCGCTCATCTTGTAGAAGAACTGGAGACATTGGAGCTTTCTTTTAGGGTACAGGATACGAGACTCGAGAAACGCTGAGTCATCAGGAAGTCCCACGTTAGTAGGAAAATGCATGAAAAAACCACCACCTAAAGATAGCAAAGCAAATGGTCAGTATTACAAGTCACAACTTAACTTACTTAACAGCTGAACTTTGCCTTTCTTCACTGCTTTTGGGAAGTACTCACGGCTGCACTGCCCCAGAAGAGTATGGTCGAGTGATGCTGGAGAGCTGTGAGTGTGGACCCAGTCAGCGGTGTCCTTGTCATTCTGGATCATTCCACACACACTGCTGGACTCAAAAGCACACTGGTCCAGCAAAGTCAGGGGAGCAGCTGGAGAAAATGTGATGATGAGGAAATGTGTCAAGCCAATTAGCTATCAGTTTTATTATTAGACAGACAACGCATCAAGTATGCATCAAGTATGCCTTTGTCGGCTCATCCGTGCCTGTCTGTCCCCTGCAGAACCCAAGTAAAAAACAATGTGCACTTACAGCAGTTGTACATCCTGTTGAGGCGCAGCAGGTCCATATCACTGAAGTCATTGTATTGGCCAATCAGCTTGTTCATCTCAGGATCCTTGGCTGTCACAGTGGGTTTATTGGGGTCCTTGCCGAAGGCATAGATGTCATAATGCATGACGGAACCATAGTCGTACGGTGTGTTCTGGTCTGTTATGAAGGTGTCATCATATCTGTCGAAGCTGCTCTCACTCCCTGTAGGGTACACACAGCTTTTGAGCTAAGATGAATTGCAATGGCTCATTCCCTTGAAAATGTAAAAAACATTTTAGACACATATGTCTGAAAGATGAGGCTGTAGTATCATAATGAATTTTAGAATGTTATTCCAAGGTAAAGGTACTGCTTTGTGTTGCTTTAAGGCCTAACCTAAATGCTCTTATCACTTTCCAGATGGAACATTTGATCAATGGTGCAGCTATTCTTTTAGGCAATGTCATTGCCACTGCTGTGACAAGAGCTTACCGGGGAGGATGTCATCCCACCAAATGTTGACATAATCGTCCCTGTCAGAGCGCGACTGCTCATGGTAGAAGCCGAGTGCATGGAGGAGCTCATGAATGATAGTGCCTTTGTAGTCACAGCCTTCTCCCAGAGAGAGCTGCTGGCCCTCCTTCAAATCTCCAACCATCGACCAGCACCTGGGAAAACAGCAGCTCAAAATCAACAAATGGAGGAAAGACTTGCTTCCATTATGGAGGAAAAAACACACTTAATGTCTCATAATCTACACTTGAAATATTGATTTTGATATCTATATACCAATCTACAAACTGAGTTTGAATGCAACTTATTTTAAAACTAGCAAGGATAGGCAACATACCCATCCAATTTTTCAAACTTGATGTAGCTCGCCTCGCCTTCATAAGGTTTAAAGTCCACACAGGACTTGAGTCTATACGTTTCAAACACTTGGTGGATCACCCCCTTAGCATTCAAATCTGAAACATGAAGGTCAATGAAGGTGTACTAAGTCCTCTTATGTGCTAAACTTAGAGCAATAGATGCACTTCATGCGCTCTATACATGCATACATACACACTGTACATACATACATACTGTACATGCATGCATACATAAATACATATGTACATATATACACACATACATAAATTAAATTAAATTCTTACCAAGAGCATTATGCAGAATGTACGGTATGGGGAATGTCCATCTGTAGGCCTTATCTATCAGTGCATTACGACCAGGCTAAAATAGCAGACATGTGTGAGTTACTACTGTAAGTTCTAAGACAGAGACTCCACGAAAGGTGGTTACCGGAAATGTGCAAATTCCTTAATAATTAATTAAGATTAGTTTATATAAATATACAACAAAACAATGTTAAGGGCACAATATTGAATACCCACAAAAACAGAAATTATGGGCATATGTTGGTATATAGCTGTTCTTCCACTATAATTCAACAAATATTATAATGAAAGACCCACCCTCAACATGTAATCAACTGCACTAGTGAAGGACAGAGTTTGCACTTTATTGTCTTAGTGATACCTTAGCATAATAAATATATAAACAAAATGTATTATCCTAGAGTTTCTCAACTTTGATTTCGGTAGCTAATCATTAACAATCTGATATCTGTGTGTCAATATCTTTTTCATGAAAATGATCAGCTTAAGTTCATTCTAAAAAGTCCCTTTAATTCGATCAGGTCTGGGTGAACTCACAGGAAGGGCAATGTCCCCATGCACAACTGGAGTTTTCAGTCCTTTGACATGCAAAAGAAACATTATTTTATGCTTATCAGGTGCCAAATAAATGTCTAATATTCAGATGAATTGCAGAAAAATATAAAAGATTTTGCATATAAGATTTTGTAATATTGCATGCTGTTCTGCAGCTGATTTGTTCATAAAAAAAAATTAAAATTTGATAGGTTTATGAGATACATTTTGTATAAGAAGACATCAGAGATGTATGCAGAAAAGCTTACCTCGGTTGATTGATGGAATATCATGCCGAATGAGACCATCTCTATCAATAGCATGTGCTATGATAAATAAGATAACATTAAATAAAATACAAACCTTCCAGATTTACACTTAATATGATTATGTATCACTGAATCTATGAATTTATCTCAGCATTAAATATTCATACAACTGTTTTATAACTACTAATTAATTAAATCTAGTTTTTTCGACATGAATGATTGGCCACTTATGGTGAGAAGTTTTTCCAATATCTTACATTTCTCTCGGTTAAGTCTCTTTACCTATGATGGGAAAAAAATATTGACTGAATAATTATTGTTCACAGAAAAATATAGCCAAAAACATAGACAAAAATATTTCATGGTAGCAGGACAGCGTGTCTTTAATATTTAAATTGCCTTACTTAAATACTAAAAAAAAAAAAAACTCTTGAGGAACTCGTAACACAAGGTATTAAAATTGTACATAATGCCAACTAGAAAATCCTAAAAGAGAGTCTGAGAAAAACTATAGTCCTACTGTGAAAGCGGTGGTGAGCCCAAAGAGCACCAGAGAGCAGCCGATGACCAAGAGTCTCATGGTGTAGATGTCAGATCACCAGGAACTGGACACGGCTCTCCCTTCCACGCTCATTTTATCTCTGATTTATCAGAACTTCTACTAGAACTTTGTTCCATTGTACTAAAGCCAATGAAATTATACACAGGTAATATCTCTCCTGATATAAAAATGTTAACTGAGGCCGATTTTGTTTTATTACTGGAAAGCTAATTGTTTGAAAGTCACATACTGCGTGTTGTTGTACATACACTATCTGATTGTAGATAATATTGATACTGAGGATTGTTTTGAACCAAACAGGCAAGATCAAGACTAGGCTATTTTTTCTATAGAAATACTAAAAAAATCTAATTATTGATTAAAAACCACTAAATAAAAAATGGATAAGTACTAAAAGCATAATACTACAGTAATCTATATATCTATCTATCTATATTATATATATATATATATATATATGATAATATATGCACATTCTTTTACTGTCCAATTAAACATGAACAACAAAGACTCAAACTAGTATCTTATTAATATTTATTTATTAACATTCATTGAGACAATATTAATGGGCTTCATAAAAACATACACCGCATCATGATGAAAGAAAATCCTTATAAAGCACTGGAAAACCATACAAATAACCTTTTAATAATCTTAATAGCAGCCAAGCAGCTTGGTTCTTCAGCACTGCATCCTCTGTTGATACAGAGCATATAAATAACTATGACAGACATAATTTTGACAACAGCAGCATTTAATTAAAGTGTGTATTGTGATGTCTTTTGAAAAACTACCCCAAACTCACCTATAATATTATGCAGCAGGCACGACAGGCACTTCTGTCTTAATCAAAGGTGTAAGATCTAGAAACACAAGCAAATTTAACATATATGACAAGAATTCAGACTCAAGGGCCATTGTTATGTTTGCCAATCAACTCACCTTCAAAGTCCACAAAGATGATGAGGTCATCGTTTTTCAGGTAGTTCCGTCGGCGCAGGTCAAAGTGTTTCACCATGTTTCGCCAACCCCTTGACTCACTGCGATACCACCCGTTTGCAGCGTCCAAGGTCCCCACTTTCATTGGGTTATCCCACCAAACTTTGCCATCAGGTGCTGATGAACAAATGATCAATGCCAGTATTATAAGACCAGAAAAGAGTGGGTGCACTGCACAGCAATAATTCATAACATGATATGATGTATAACTATAGCTTAACACAAATACATAACTATAGCCTAACATAACTACACAACTAGAAGCACTCTTAATGCTACTATAATGGTACACACTGGAAGGGATACAGCCCAGGAATAAGGTCATGTATTACAGATTCTCGCTGGAACAGTAACAGTTACAAAGCGAAATGGAAAAAAATAATAATTTTAAAATTATTTTTAGATTTCTTTATAGGAAGACCTCTGCAGTGAAATTGGCAAAGTGTCAAAAAACTCAGCCATGTTACAATGCCAAAAACAACCCCCAATAACCACTGCTGTCAAACTCAGTAGGTGACGCAGATATCAGACGTTTTTGCCAATTTTATTGCCCTCTCCCACATGGTGTTTGTGATCCTTGACACCCACACTTTTGGTAAGTTGGTAAGACATGTATTGTTAGTACATCTGTATATGTTTTGTCATTTGATGCATAACATTTTTAAGGCTGCTTTCATGCAACTCTATAATAGCACAGACACTAAAAGCCTGCGTTAGCTTCCGTTTTTTAACAGGTGATAATAGGCTTTTTCGGGATGAAACCAGAAGCAGGATTTCTGTGATGTTTGGTGATGTCACTGCAGAGGTCTATTAGTAGGTTGCTATAAGGCAACCTCCCCCCAAAAAATCAAGGCTTGTTTGTCATGAGTTTCCCCCAGTGACAACCGACTATTACTGTGAGTAAACATTTCATAAGAGCATACTCTTGATCATATCGGTGGTAAGACTGCGTGCCGTGGACATGCGCAGCTTCACGTCAGGGTCCTGGTCCATTATCACCAACTTGGCCTGGCGATTGACAGCAGGCCACTGCATTACCACGTCATTTTCACCGCTGAGCAGGTGGAAGTAGAGGCCAGTATAGTTGCCTGTGTAGTCCGTGTAATCTGACAGTGGCTTAACACGGACGCCGAATGCGTAACCCTCAGGGCTGTAGAAGCGAGGGCTGTCCAAGGTTGTGGTGCTGTCGGCATTCGCCATGATCTGAGAGAAGTTCTGGATGCGCCACACTCCGGCGGGGCACCGCGTCTCGGTCAAGGTGACGTCATCAATGAAGATGCCGCCGCCACTTGCTGGATCGCCACGCACGGCCTGGAATGTGTAGCGGAACTTGACATCCACTTCCAGTGGCACATGCTCAATCTTCCAGGTGTGGTCATTATCAGCTGCAAGAGCCATACAATACACAAAACTGACAAAAAATATAAGTTGCTCTAAAATGTAAATAACTGTAAAATTGCACTTGCCTGCACTGAATTCCTCAAAAGTCATGTCAAATATGTGAGAAGCATCTTTTATAATGTTAAAAGAATTTAAAAAAATATAATGAAAGATATCTTACCATTATTTTTTTAATGCCAAACTTTTTAAAATAAAATATAATCAATTATTGGTTTACAAGAATAAAAAGGCAATATATTAATTCAGTAAAAAACTTAACTAGATAGATAGATTAGATAGATAAATAGAATTCAACTTAACTAGACCTAGGTCTGCTTTGGCAATATCCTAACTCTCATCAACATGGGCCCGACAGGGGCTGTGAAAAAGCAGAGACCCATTTGCTTCTGAACTGAATCATAACCTCCTCCTCCTCACAATTGATCGTTGTTTGGTGCACTTGTCAAAAATACTTATTTGAAGCAGTAATATGAAATTGACAACCAATAAATTGTTTTATTTTTGCATAATAAGCAGAAGGCTATTAATGGCTGTCATAGGTGCTGTGCCATTTCTCAATAGTGAGCATGTTTCTTGGGCTCACATGTTTCTTGCTAGGCAGCCTACTCTGTAATCTGGTATTTTAAAAGGGCTTTGCCGTGGTCGACCTAATGATGCTCTATGGTGTATTTTGTATTTATCACTGCTGGATGATTTGGCAAGTGGAAGCATTTTCATGCCATCCATGTACATGTTTTATGTAATGTGGACATAGTGCTCACAAATTGTGTTCTCTGGTAGCCTGGTTTAACCCCCATTTTTGTCCCATTTATATTAAGACATAGCAGCTTAGCGTGAAGACTGGATGCTGGAGCTGTGCACTATAGTTGGCTACTGGGTGCGGATTATTAAGGCATCAATTCTGAAAGCATTTGTATCTTCAACCATTTCTAAATGTTTAACCCTTTACCTTGTTATGCTGATGACAGTGGGTATCTACAGTACTGAAGTGGTGGCTGCTCACTCTATATGAACCCCCAAATGCCTGAGGGGACCATTACATCTCGCGCCTCAGCCACAACTTCATCTGCCATCTCTTTTACATTGTTCACTGGAAAAACGGCAAGCTGACAACACTTTATTATCTTGTTGCCTTTACCTACATTGTGGGCATCAATCATTGTCAGAGTCTTACACAGCTGCCTATAGGAACCCATGGTTTTTGAGTGTTCACAAATGTGTGCACAAGTGAGGTTTCAAAACTCTACTAAAAAAACTATTTTTAAAGTTTTGAAATTATTTTTGTCAGTGTACATGATTATACTGTAAATACTTACCAAAAACAGTATGCACTTTCATCAACTTGCGCACAGTTCCTGTACCATCGTCCATCTTGAGCCAGATGGTCAGCCTGTCTTTAACACTGCCGGTCATCTTGTAGAAGAACTGTAAGCATTGCTGCTTTCTCTTAGGGTAGAGCAAACGGGACTGCAGCAGGGCAGAATCCTCTGCCTTCCCCACGGTGGTGTCAACATGCATGTAATACCCAGCATCTGAAACCCACAGTTACAGTCTCTGAATTTAATTATTTACTTTTATTTAACTTAAGCTTCAAATAAATGCATATTGCACAGATGCCTTGATTTAATCGAACAGTTTACAGAATCTGTGTCTCAATCTGTAAATCTGTGCATTTACTTTAATGTTAAATTATTTGAACAGTGACCTCGGCACTGTCCGGTGACAGTGTGGTCCTCAAAGCCTGGTTTGCTCAAGGTGTGGACCCAGTCTGCTTCGTCAGTGGTGCTTTGGATCATTCCACAGATGTTGGCGTACTCAAAGGAGCACTGGTCCAGCAGAGTCAGAGGGGAGGCTGCACCACAAACACAATTAATAAATTTCCAGCCAAAACTACAAGGCACTACAGTGCAACATTTTGGTTTGGACAACTTCAGTCATTGGTTTGTCTTGAAATCTACAAGCATGCAAAACTAAATTTGACAACGTAGTGTCAATAGTGCCCACAACCAGTAGTAACTAGCTGTTGTTGCTATCAGATTCGTCAGAGATTAAGATATCAAAATGAAAACCAGGAAAAAATAGGACCATGACCAGTGATCCCTTACCACACTTATACATCTTGTTCACTCGTATCATGTCCAGTTTACTGAAGTCCAGGTACTGGCCAATCACGTTGTAGAACTCCGGAATCTTGGTGGTGATGGTGGGGATGTTGGGGTCCTTGTTGAAGGAGAAGGGCCGGTAGTGCATGACAGACTCATAATCATATGCCGTGTTCTGATCAGTGATGAAGCTGTCATCATACTTATTGAAGTTATGCTGTAACCCTGTAATTAATGACCAAACAGATGTTCTGCTATTTTAAGGTCCAGCAAGTAGTTCCTGAAGTATTATTATTACTATTATTATTGCCATAATTTGGGCATAAATGATTCTCTAGAACAAAACAAACCATCAGTGACTTGGTCAAGATGGATGTTGACGTAGTCATCTCTGTCCTGGCGGGACTGCTCATGGTAGAAGCCTAGAGCGTGCAGCAATTCATGTTCTATCACAGCCTTGTGGTCACAACCAGGGCCCAGAGAAAGCAGCTGACCTTCCTGCTGGTCACCTACCATAGACCAACAGCTGTGAAGATTATGGCAAAGTGTTAAAGGCATTCTCACTGATAAGCCTTATGCAATAAAAAGAGAGGGCAAGTAAATGCTTTTTGTGGATGCATTAAATGCCTATAATGTTCCATGTTGGGAACAATAGTCAGTGCTACCTAACATATTTTAACAAATTAAGAAATTAGAAATATCACAGTTTCTACCTTATTACTAAAATGTGCAAAATACATACCCATCTCTTTTCACAAATCTAATGTAGCTCTTTTCTCCTTCATAAGGCTTAAAGTCCACACAGGATTTGAGGCGATACATTTCAAAAGCCTGGAAGATGCAGCCTTTGGCATTCAGATCTGAAAGACATAAAGCACAGAATCAATGCAAAATGTTTTATTTTTGTGTTATTACATGTTTTACTCAAATAGAATTTATGCTATGCTGTACAGGCACAACTACCAGTGTCCTTAAAAAACAAACAAGCAATATGTATATGCAACTTTTATGACTATATTTTACCATTTACACTTTTTACCTTTTTTACTTTTATTTTTAATATTGAATGAAGCTTAACGGTGCTCTGAGATGCTGCAGGATATATATATATATATATATATATATATATATATATAACTGAGAGGTTATTTGCATCCCAAGTACAAATAATCAATAGAGGATCAATCAAAGGCTATTTACACCCATGACAACAAACACATTTGTGCATCCACAAAAAATGAGAATGTGTGTGGAATACAGTAGGCAGTGCAAGAATGTTACTGATAACACTTGCAGTGAAAAAAATCAGGTATTTTATTTGTCTAATCTTCATTCACTGAATGCATGCAGCACAGAATTTAGTTTCTTACTAGTGGATTAGTAGTGACAGAAACTACTGAATCAATGTTTTATCAACCAACAAACAGTTAACTCTTCACCAGAAGGCAATTGGTGAGTTACTGGACCTTTCAAGATTGATAGAAGGTTTTACGGAGGTGACCAAGGGTTTAGAGAGACCAAAGGGCATTGCTAAAAAGTTGTGATATGCACAGGCTCCAAAAAGGGCAATAACAAAAAAAATGGGAAGCTTGTTACAAAGAAGGGTACCAACATGGAATTCTCTTATTAAAACTGGTGTGAGGGATGGACAAATTATCCTAATCAGAGGACCTCAGAATACTGTAGATGCAAAGAGAGAAAGTAACTGTGTAAAATTTTGAAGAGGAGCAGGAAATGTACAATTATTTAGTAGTTTAGTATTCCTAGTTAAGTAGTTTTGATGAAGGATTTAGCTTGCCCACTTTCCACTTTGGAAATCAGATTAAAAATCTAATGCTGGTACCACAAACATAAGTACGCTTGGGTGTAAATAGCACTGTTTGTTAAAGCCACTGTTTGCTATAACTATTTGTCTCTGCTATTATATGCTATAACGTTGTCAAACAGTATTACGGGCCAGGGGTGGTTCTCCTGGAATTGAGAACAGATTCCCAGCGAATCGTGGCACCTAGATTGACACAACTTCACCAAGCCAGTTACTCTGGTTTAATTGGAACCTCAACACCTGTGCATGCACCGGGTACCACACCCAGGCGTCCTCAAATATAGTTTTAAAACTCTCTGTTCATACATTTGCCATACAATTAATGTTGTTGCAATTATCTTCTGCTTTAAAAATTAATATTTTTGTCTTTTTAAACTTTAGGATAGACGAGAATTAATAAAAAATCACATAACTTATGTAGGCATAACATAATTACTCATTTCAAACCTCTAACAAACATATTTTCAAAAGTTGTTATACACTTACCAAGTTCATCAGATAAGATGTATGGGATTGGAAATGTCCATCTGTATGTTGTGTTTATCAGAGCATTACGGGTAAGCTGTAAAAAAAACAAAAAAAAAAACAAATAAAATATATATATATTCTAAGAAAAATACAATCAAAAGCAGTAGTATTTAAAACAGACTAACCGGTATGGCCATATCTCCTTCTACCAGTGGAGTTTTGGCTCCTGAAATAGGCATAAGCCACAGAAGATTTAATTTTGTGTACTGTTCATTCATTGCAAGGCTGTCATCAAATAACGTTACATTTTTTATGTGTGTTGCCACTTCAAAAAGATTGAAAAGAAAATAACTTACCAGGGTTAAGGTAAGGGTTCTCAATGATCTCATGTTCTACCTCTGCAAGTGAAAGAACCAAAATTACACTCAACCCATGGCCAAATCAATTCAAATTTCTAATAATTTGTGGCCTAACTTACCATGCACATCAGATGTCGAATGAACCTTTAAAGAACAAACAAAAATGTGTGAATTATTATAAACATACACTCACTGCACCCTTGTTATACTGTGTTGCACTGCAGTATCGAAACTCCATTGTCTTTCTACAGAATTACTGCAGTTACTGCAATAATGTGGACATGAAACTGCATAAATGTGAATAATAATAAATCATATATCATACTGGAAAAAATACTGAATTGTACTGCAGTGCAATATCTAGGACAGAAAACATTTTTGTTTATCTTCTGTTCATCTTTATTCCTTTTCTGAAAGTTTTTTGTAAGGGTAGGCCTTACATATCCAAAACATTAAATAGGCCTACATAATCCATTAAAAAGCAAAGCCAACTCACAGTATTCAAACAGGACACGGCAAGCAGCCCTGTTATAAGGAGAGACGTAGTGGAGAACATACTGAGAAATGGCTTGAACATAAGTTAATTTAGGTTTTAAATGGTAAGCAGGTAGAACTTTAGCCTTTGATCGAGGGAAAGTCAGTTATGGGCTCACGTGTAAAAACACAGAGGCTTGGTTAAGCATTAAGCATTGCTAACACAGTGCAGGTTTACAATACGTTTTACAATCCAGGGTGATTTAGCTCTCTTTCTCAACACACTTTTTTTGTTTTGCAATTATCCCCGAGGAAATAACACAAGCACAAGAGAACCCTTAAATTGTTCAGGTACATATGAAAATTTCAGGTGTGCATCTGCAACGTACAAGTTTTAATTGTGTTTGAGGCTCCGTAGTATTGTCATCAGAGATTCAGTTTCTGTCAAGCCAACGCGTGTTGGTTTCATGACAATTTGGCTACTTCTGCACCAGTGTTATTTCGCAAGACACTTCCAAAAGAAGCGAGACGAGACAAGTCTGGAAAGAGGCAGGAAAGTTTGGTGTAGGGTGTGTTACCAGATATTCCTAGAAAGTTACTTTGGTGACTGTTCACAGATCTGCTCAGCTAACATTTCTTGGTGTTTAAATGTGATCCTATTTACAATTTTCACCACTCTAAGTTTCTTGCTTTCGTAGATTCTTCCGCAGGAGAAAGAAACTGATCCAGAAACAGCAAGGTAAGGCATGCTGCGCTACAATAGTACGTAATAGTTCTAGCCACTCCCGAAATTAGCCAGTCGGCAGGGTCATGCTGTTGTGTACGGGGCTAAGCTAACATTAGCTGGAGGCTAGTCACTGTTGACTGCCATCAACTTTCAATGTTCACCTTCATTGGATTTGTACAGCTGGTGTTAGTCAGAAAGATTTATGACTTGTCAAAATCAACTGCAGGTAGGTTACGAGTGTCACTTGCCGTATTCTAGCTAACGTTAACGTTAGCGGACACTGCTATAGGAAAACGGCAACCCCAAGGAAGTAATGTTATATTTATCTAACGGCGTAACGGCGTATGTCAAAAACACTGATTATTTATATGTGTCATACTCTGTTAAGGAAAAAAAATCTATAAATTAGAGCAGCTGTATAAATTCGATCAGCTTTTGAGTTCTTGTAACATAACGTTATACTTCTTAAATTGACTTTCGCTTGTGATGTATTACTAGAGTGGACATTAGTCTACATGGCACCTGTGACTTTACTGAACTGAATATTAAAATATTTTATCACCAAGTACCACTGTACCATCAAGCCCTTGTATAGGCTAATTTTGTTTACCATGTTGTTGCTGTTGTTCCTATGCTCTATTGTAACAATGCTTGCTTCAGGCTTCAACCACCATGGTGCTGCTGTGGCAACACATGGGGTCATTTCACTTAACCTTATGCGGAGTTATCTTTCGGAATTTAGCCATCATGACAAGTAGTGTGAGGTCTCCTGTTCTGCTTTTTAGTGGGTTTATTAATTCCTGTTAGTAGTTCAGTGCGGTGGGACTACAGTCAGCTGATTGTTATGCAACCAGTTTGTATTTGTATGTTTCCTAATCAGGCGTGAGGCACAAGTGGAGTTGGGCAGCGTTAGCCATGGGCAACACCGGTAGCATGCGCATCCCCACAGGGAAAGGCCCCCACCAGGTGGGCTGCACGGATCTCATGGTGGATCATACAATAGAGGTGACTGAAAGAGTGGAGTGTGTGTATGTTTGTGCGCCCGCGCTTCATAAAGAGCGAACAATACCATCACCAGCTGAAACGAGCCCCTGTATAGAAGAACTTAAACTTCTGTCTAGATACACAATATGAAATGTGTGTCTTGTTAATGTTTAAATGTCAATTTTATGAATAGTATAGCCTACTAAACATTTCTTTGTCTATAAATGTAGCCTTTTTTCAAATAATTACCTTTATCACTGCAAAAGACTGAATAAGGAAATATCAAGGAAATGGGCCTAAATCTTTTTCCTGGGCCCCATTTCTTGATAATGATGGAGTTTGAATTACCTCTCCATAATTGAGTGGTACTATACTGTACCGCTTTTATTACACTTTCTATACAGGCAAATAGGCAGGACATGGCCGTTAATCATGTTTGTGGTGAAGACAAAATTTAATCTATGCTATTTGCTATGCTATTTAGGGTACATGTGGGTGACTAAAATGATATGTCTACATCCACTGGCTGCTAATCAGAATCAGGTTTTATTGGCCAAGTATACTTGCACAAGGAAATTTGCCTTCAGTAGGTGTTTAGCTCTAGACAAGCAACAACGACATCCATCAGTATACATTTACTTTAAGTGGTACTATGGATACATGATGGGCATCAAGACAATATACAATAGGGCTCGGGCACACGCCTTGGATTCTAGGAATATTGCCGCCATGTTGGTAGCACACCAAACGTAATATCCATTCATTCATATGCAGAAGACAAGAAGCAGAAATATAGTATTAACGATTCTTTTCCTCTTGCGATCGTAAGTTGCGCTTTTACACCCCACTACACAGCAACATACGACCAAGAAAGCAAAAACTAAGTAACAGGAACACACTAATAGGTGGGAGTAAATTCATTGTAATCCATAGTAAACTAAGGAGTAAGGCTGCCAAAATGGCGGTGCCCCCAAAGTTTTCACGTCATGATCCCGAGCCCTATTGGCACCTATTAACATTACTATGTATACAAGAATGCAAGTGCAAGAGAAATAAATAGGCCCAGTACTGCAAATAATGTGCAGTTCTCATGTAGTAGTGTGCTGAATCCATGGAGTAATAAGACTGTATAATTGATGATATTATGGCCAAATGGAGATTGTAGCTTAGCACACATTTTAAAACCAACATATGTCATTCTCAGGCTTTAAATTACACATGTAATCCCAGGCTTATGGATTTCTGTCACCTAAATGAAGTTAGATTTTTATATGCAACTCAAGATACACCATATGATTAAAAACACTACGGCATGTGGAGTCACGTGATCCCGCTCCGTTTCGTTTAGGCCTGTAGCAATGTGTCGATGACGTCGACGAATCGACTTCAAAATATTGACGTTGTAATTTTGCTTTAAAGAAGGGCTAAGCAACGTTCTGTTTTTTTCTCTCACGAGCTCCCTCTAAAGATCGCTGTATTGCATTGTATTGCACTGCATTCTATTGGAGGCGGTCCGCGCTGCTGAACATTGCAAGTGCTATATCTACCGCTATACTGTAGGCCGCGGTGGTGCGTTCTACACTGTTAGTTCGCCGTGTAATGACTCATTTTAGCCTAAACAGTATGAAACGGATTAATTAAATGAAAAATGTTGCATAGTGGGCCTTTAACTAGAGCTAAATGTTTAATCCTGCTTGATTCATGTACCCAACAAATTGCATAAGTTTAAATCACTGCTCAGTGTTTTTATCCATATTTGTAACATCTCCAAGAAATATTTAATGTGTTTTAACAGATATAAAAATTACAATGTTTTTTGATGTTGTATCCAAGGGTACTTTCTTCAGGCTGTACTACCCTTGCACACACTCTGAGGGACTGGAAAGACCAGATTGGATCCCCAGTAAAGAGTATTTCAATGGACTGGCTGACTTCATGAAGATCAACCGTACATTCAGCGAAAGAATCTTTAACTACCTCTTTGGTAAGTGGGTTAATATTGTGGATAATTTTTACAGACAGGTCCTTGAGCAAGGCACCTAACCCCTCACTGCTCCCCGAGCGCCGCTGTTGTGCAGGCAGCTCACTGCGCCGGGATTAGTGTGTGCTTCACTTCACTTCACACTGTGTGCTGAGTGTGTTTCACAAATTCACGGATTGGGATAAATGCAGAGACTAAATTTCCCACACGGGTCTCAAAAAGAGTATAATTCTTCTTAATCTTCTTGTTCGCTATGGTTTATCAGGGCCTTGTAAAATCCCAGCTGTTTGGAATGCTTCTTTTAAACCCAGTGGGAAGTATCCAGTGGTCATCTTCTCACATGGACTGGGTGCCTTTAGGTAACCTGATTTATTTATTTAAGGTTATACATGTTCATACATGTGCTCACAATTTGTAGTGTATCTATTGTAGATGTTTACATTTGAACTTGTAGGCTCACCACATTTTTTTTTTTTCAGTAAAGATATTTCAGTTCAACCAGACCCTGGTATTAACCCACTAAATCCTGACATGTAAAGACTCAATTCTGGAGCTCAAAATGTAATGTGTATTAAAGTTAGATAGTAGGAGGAAAAAGTAATGAATACACCAATAAACGGCAGAAAACAATAGTAAAAAAAGCAAGGATATGAATATTTTACCATACAGTACACCATTGGGGCCATTATTTGCACACCGGTATTTGCATGTGGTAGGAGCCTACAATTAAATTGACATTCACAGGAATTCCTTGCCAGTTTTCTATTCAGGAAATAGATGCGAGGCTCAAAAGGCAAGGACTATTAACAAAGAGCTCAGTGAACACTTGGAGGCACCAGGAACATTGGTTAGAGAGAAAACAATACACAGTGTATTAAACTGCCATTGCCTCCATACAGGTTCATCTATGTTAAGCCATGGACTTTTTAGTACTTTATTTATTTATCATTTTTTTCTAGGTGTGTCTAACAATTTATTTTTACTTTATTACATAATGCAATTTGGGGTGTTTTAAAGTCTGGCTTTCTTGAGTTAATACCAATGTCTGGTAAATTCATCAGGAATACCTGGACTGAAAAACTGAGTTATTTATGAACCCCAACGTGAATTAGCGGCTATTGTATGCACAAAATTAACCACAGAGGCCATTTAATATGTAAAACGCAGTTGTGTATTTTTGTGTGTTTGTGTGTTTTTATTTTTTTATTTTTAAATGTTGTCTGCTTTCCATAGGACTTTGTACTCAGCCATATGTTGCGAGCTGGCCTCCCAAGGCTTCATTGTGGCTGCTGTGGAACATAGGTAACATCTGTCATTTTCAGAGGGGAAAGAATGAAATGCATTGTCCAATTGCCTTCATATATACTGTACATGTAGTAATGATTGGGACATGCAGTGGTTCACACACCAAAATCATTTCTGTCCCCAATTAGTGAACAACATTCAGCCATGAATACCTGGCACAGACAGAAACAAGGGGAGAATGTCCCGCTTATAAGCGCCATGTGGTGTTTATGTTCCTGTACATTTGAAGAGGCTGCACACAATGAGACAAACTAGGTCATCACATTCTCGTTGGGAGGGGTGGCCGAGCCTCTCTGGAAAACATAAAGGTCAGGTGGAGAATGTGGTCACTATATGGCTGCCTGTAGACTGGTTGCTGTCTGGACTACGTTTGCTGTGAAGGGCCCAATGCCTCAGTGAGAGTAAAGTGTAAAGGTCACTGTAGTTCATGCAGGAAAGCACTACATTACTGTTAGACCATACATTTGTGCAAAGTATGCATACAATTCATGATTTGTAAGGGTTGGGTTAATATTTTTTCAGACATGGGATATGCCTGGTATCTCAATGATTGTTCATTATTAATGAGACATATGAACCGTTATATTTACTAAAGGGATGAATCTGCATCTGCAACATTCTATTTCACTGAGAAGAGTGAAGCAGAGCAGCAGAAGGAGCAGGCTTCATGTAAACCACCTAGTCTTAATCCTCCTCATCTCAACCTGCACTGGATGTACTACAGGCCCATGAAGACTGGGGAGAGTGAATTTCCCCTCAGGAATAAACAGGTGTTGTTCACCAACTCTTCTATAGCTAGACTGAGAACAGTTATTGTCTGAATGGCCATAATTCAAATTCAAAGGTAGCCTACCTACCTCAACTTGAAGGAGGAGCTCTATGTAATTAGATATAAGTTTTGCTTAGCCTCTAGGCAGACCTCACACCTGGTTTATCATCTACATACTCATGGCAAACTGCTTTTTAAAAAGTATTATTTATTTTTTTTCTGTCTGTTTATGGTACTCCAGATAGGGCAGGTGGTGGTGGGATTCATTGAGTTCACAATGGTATTTTTTCAAATTGATGGTATTATATTAACTGGCTTTTTACCTGAATTGTACTCAAATACAAATACTTTTTGCCTTTCAACAAATACAGATACAAATACTGGCGCTTTGCACACCCCTACTGGCTTGTGAATCTTATGTAATCATAAGTGTAAACGAATGTGAATGTAGTCATTCACATTATACAAATGGCATTGAATTAGTAGTACAGATGAGACAAATTTCAATCAAACATCAATCATGTTGAAAAACTGACATGATTTATATCAACTATGAAACACAAATATGGTTTAGATAAAAGGCCAGATCCTGTGAGTGTTGAATATTTTTGCTTTTCAATAAGACGTACTTAGAAAATACTAAGAGGATTCGACCGAAATGATGACTGTTATTTGTAGCAATTCCTAAGTGCATACTGTTGAAATATTTTAGGTTAAACAGAGAGCAGATGAGTGTATACGGGCTTTGGACCTGCTCATCGAAATAAACGCTGGAAACCCTGTGGAAAATGTGCTGCGCACTCAATTTGATTTTTCGACACTGGAGGTAAATCCCCACCTAACTTTTTTCAGTGTGGTTATTTTACACCTTTGTGCATCTGAATAGTCTTGTACTGTATTCAATCTTCAATACTTTTCTCTACAGAACTCTATGGACCTGTGTAAAACAGCCATTATGGGGCATTCGTTTGGTGGAGCCACTGTCATTGAAGGCCTGTGTAAAGAAGACAGATTTAAGTAAGAGTCAGCTATTGGGATGTGAAATAGGATACTTTCTGTTTATGGCAAACAGTGTAACCATAGTAATTTGTGAAAGTCCCCCAAAATGTTCGGACTTCCTTAAGGTGCGGAGTTGCACTGGACACCTGGATGTTCCCAATAGACGAGGAAATATTTCCACGAGTCAAGCAGCCGATTTTCTTCATAAACTCAGAGAAGTTCCAATGGGCTGGCAATATTTTCAGAATGAAGAAGCTGGACTCTGCATTCATTCCCCGCAAAATGATAACCATTAGGTTTGTAAAGTAAATTTCAAGAAAGCAGTTTACCCAAATGAGGACACAGAAGATTAAATAGGTTTATTTATTAAATTGACAAAAATAGTAGAAAATAATAAAAAATGATGCATGATTGACAAGATATGTTTTGAAAAAAATTGAAAAAATGCATGACTGGCTCTTTTAATGCAACAGGGGTACGGTGCACCAAAGTTTTCCTGATTTTACCTTCCTGACGGGACATTGGCTGGGCAAGCTGATGAAGTTGAAAGGGGACCTTGACCCAAATATTGCCATGGATCTGTGCAACAAAGCCTCACTGGCATTCTTGCAAAGACATCTATGTGAGTTGATTTGTTTTCATATTGTTCATGTTCACATTTTTTTATGCATTACCAAACAATACTAGTAAATGTCACATACCCAGGTCAGGATAATTGATCAAGAGAAATAACACAATTCAACAATTAAACAATTCAGAATTGTCTGAGAAAAATTGCTTCCTTTGTATTGAGATTGTTATGTATAGATATTATTATTTAATATGAATAACCATAACCATTTAAATTAATGAATCATAATTTAATGTTTGTAAAACTCAAGGGTATAAAGTTACACTTTTAAATTTCATGTGCCCAATGTTTAATTGCAGCTCTTGAAAAAGACTTTAATCAGTGGGACCCTCTAATTGATGGAAAGGACACCAACTTGATTCAAGGCACCAATGTTACTATCCTACAGTCATCTATATGAACAGTGTCTTCCAGATGCATAGGAACCAAAGGCTTCACCAAAAGCTCCCATCAATGTAAACTATTACTTCCCTTAGTAGAACTATGGCCTCGTCAAAAACAAAGTGAAGAGTCAGGAGAAAGTCTTATGCTACCAACACAGATTAATACATGTATATCATTACTACCATTTTGTTTCTTCAATTTAAAAATCATACCCATTTTTTTTTCTTCAAATAAGTCATTTCCCCCCCAAAATGGAATTATGATGTTTACCTAAATGTTTATGTACAAAGGCTGTGAGCAAATTGTGTGAGGATTTACTATATTGAGCTGGACTACAGGTGTGCAAGTTTAGCACTTTCCTGAATATTAGCTTCCTCTATAATAAATTTAAATTAAATAAATATCATTAATGGCTAAACTTAGTATATGCAATGTAGATGAAATGTCATGTAGGCTGAAGTGGGTTAAGTTTTTTTTTTTTTGTAAACAGTTGATAGACCAAATGTGAGACTTTTACAAATTCTGGGTGCACTGTACATTTTACATAGAGGAAGGGGAGGGGTTAAAGAATGCTTTCAGCTTCAATCTTTACAGTCATGACTTGGTTGAGTCATTATCCTACATTAATGTGCCTTACTCTGGTTCTTCGCATACCTTGATTTCATAATTTTCCACTGTAGTTTTGACAGTATTTTAAATCATTCATTCATCAAGACACTGATGTAATTATGCCAACCTCTCAAGCTCTTCTTTTTCAATGAATTGATTTCCATGTAGACCTTGGATGCCATCCATATTTTTTGCTACATTACAGCATTATTCACTTGTGTTTCTTTTAAGCAAGACTCATTCATTGTGTTTAACTGTACTTTGGACCTGTCAATTAAACAGGAAAAATATATCTGGACTTTTTAATTTGTGCATTTAACTTAATTTTGAATGAACCTATTTGTATAAGTTGCACCATCAAGCATAAATCTAATGTTTAAAAAGTATGCAACAAACATGCAGTTGCTTCATAAACATGTTTATTTATTTAGCCACAAAAAGTAAATATTTATTATTTAACATTTCTGAATTTACTTTGCCAAGAACAAGGCACTGTGGGGAAACCTGGGAAACGAGTTTTGGTTCAAAATTGCCATCAAAGAAAAGAACAATAATCCTTTGTACAGCACTGATTATAGGATATCAATGTAAACAAGCTATGCAATATGAAAACATCCCACCAAAACAAAAATTAAGTACTTAACACATAGAAAGACGAAACAAACGACAAAAAAGTATCTGGAAGTTGCAGATTTCCTCCACAAAGGCGACCAATTAATTAAATGTTTAGAGGACAAAGAAAAATAAACACTCTTGTATGGGTACATCCAGCTAGTCATCTTGCAGACAGACTTACGGGAAAGGAGCCTTCAGCTCGCCCACGTATATGACGCCACTGTCATCGCTGTCATCATCAGACAACGATTCTGTGTGAAGGCTGAGGTGTGTTACTTCACTTAAGACTTCTTCTGCGAAAAGACCAATTTCAAGCTTGTTTTAATAATTTCAACAGTCAAATACTAATAAAACGTTAAATTCACCATTTCTTTTAAAAATGTTCTAAAATGCATTCTTGTATTGGATTGATATTGTTCTATTTAATCAAACTGTACAGTTAGACCCACCACAGTACAGTACACCACAAGACATTGGCTCTTAATTAATCTGCCTTAGAACCCAAAACTGCTTATTAAGTCACGACCCTGATCCCCCTCACTTAAAGAAAAAAAAAAAAAAAAAAAAAAAGAAAAAAAAACGCATCACTTATAGTCTAATGTAATTCCTCGTTTGCATAATAAAAAATGACAGTTTCTTCCCTATTTAAAAAAAGCAATTTTTTTTTACATTACAACTACTTAAAAAGACGCGTCAGTACAAAAAAGACATGGAAGGGTCAGTTGTTAGAAATAGTGCACGGTAAACCCCCCCCCCCCCCCTCCTCCTCATGGTTACTTTCAAGCGCATGCTCCAAATGGTCCTGTTGCACCAGTTATAGTTGTTATATCTTCAGTTGTCTTCAGTTTAGTCTATTGTTATACTTGTGAAATTTGCGTACCTTGCGCTGTCTATGAATCCTTACATGTGCACAGTATTTATGCAACAGAGTAAGTGGGAGGGAATTTCTACTCAAAAATATATTTGCAATGCATCACAGTAGATAGAAATAATTAACTGAAACTAAAATATTCAATATGTTGAAATAATGTGTAATATTTTAGCCTGACATGATGTTGAACATCATAACTTTTTTTGAACTTACAACCTACCTAGAATTGCTCGGCTATCTTCCAGTTAAAAAACACAGGTATAGGATATATTAGCTAGTTTAGTAAAACATGATCATGCCATCAAGACCAGTTGTAAGACAAAAAAAAAAAAAAAAAAAAAAAAAACAGTTGCGTATTCTAATATGCATATTTAGTCCCCACGTGTTTTTTGATAAGCGTCACTTTCACAATAGTATTTTCTCATGGTGCTGCACAATAAAGTAGTAATGAATCCATTTCCAGAAGCACTTTATGTATTGACATAAAGCATTACCTAGGGTCTGGCCTTCTTCAGTCCTCCTCTCTGTCTCTTCACTGATGTCTTTTACCTACAAGACACCAAAACATACAGTTGTCTTAAACATTATGGCATTTCCCTACATCAACTGAAGCACAACCCATATAAAAAACCCCAACATTATGCCATTTCCCCTCTACACTAATGTTTGCAGTGTACAAAATATGGTCCACAAAGACATGTCAAAGTGAACTGAGTATGAAAGCTAGCTGTCAGAAAACCATGGAAGAGGCCCTCTTACCCAAACACAGTATTTGACCTCACAAAAAAACTCAGACTGAACAGGCAAAAACTAGTCTTAACAGGGTTCCCACTGGAAGTCCAACTTAAAATTTCCTGACTACCAGGACATTTGATGGCAAAAAACATATATATATATATATATATATATATATATAAATAAATAATATATACATTATATACATACATTCTGTATTAATCATTATATACATATTAATAGTTCTACAATATGGATTTTGAGAATTATTTCAGTCATTAATGTTTATATTCAGGCTCATGTGTTTTCCTTCAAAACTCAAGTTTCATTCAAAAAAAAAAAAAGTTAATTTAAAAGGTTAATTTGAGCAAGGCAAGAGACGCCTTAATGGGCACATGTTTAAACACATGTTTAAGGGCAAGAAAAAAAAAAAAAAAAAACACTTATATAAAATCTGAGCGTGTACATTCTTGATGTTAAAAGGAAGTTACCGTATCCTCTGAAGCAGTGTCTGAGTCTTCTGTGTCAGAGGTTAGGTCTATCAGATCCACTTCCCCAGGAATACCTGTTCAGAAAAAGAGAACATGGCTTTATTATTATTTAATAGAACACTTACCAGGGATAAACATCACACTGAGATTTAGATCTCTTTTACAAGTGAACCCTGACCCAAGGAAGATTATTTGTATATAAACACACATATAAACAAATAATGTCCTTCTTGATACTATGATAAGTACAGACCACTCATTTATCACAATTACTAAAAAGAAAAAGTATGTTGGGCTTTAGACTTACCATCTGCTTTCTCTGTAGGATTTGCATCTCCAGTCTGATCATGGTTTTCAACTTTTGTCTGCTGAGGGAAAAAGCACATATTTAACTTTGGGTCGTATCTTTTAAAACCTTACATTACGTCAGCAGTGTTGTAACATTTACCACCACTACAGTCTTCTAGCGTACCTTCTCTGGGGAGAAGTCTAAAAGTTCCAATAATGCCACAGCTTTTCTCTGAAGTGGCACCTATTGTATATTGAAAGTACTAAAATTAGAATCCAAGTCAATCTAATTTTCAACATATCAAATGTTATCAATTTAAACTGGTTTTAAATTTCAAACATATGTGGATTGGTTAATTACTGTTTAGTGCATTTAAAAGTAGCAGAAACACATTGTAAAGTTTACTGAAAACATACTGCTTTCTTTGAGGTAGATCCATTGAGATCAGCATGCAAATCAGTGTCTGAATGTGACTTCTTGTTCTGCTCTGCTGACGAGAAGGTTGAAAACAAGTTGGCTTCATCACCACCACTCACACACACTCAAAACATCTCTCTCAGGTACAAATCGGTTCTGGCAGGTAAAAACAGGCTACTCCTTAACCCTTTGAGCCCCTACCCTTTTTCAGGGTAATCTCAATACCTTTACTTTGAAACTCTTATCTCAGTTATTACATGGCTCGTCGGGTGGAGACAATGTAGAAGATGGGACTTCAAGACCAGTTTGTTCATACATACATTCGGCCATACACCATTGGAATCAGCAAGTCGCCCATTTATTTTGATATGCATTATGCAATGGGGCCGTTAAGAAATCGTGAGAAGAATGGGTGTGACATGGATGCAGAGCTGGTGACATCAATTTTGACATAAATTTAACGCTAATTACCTCACAAACCGTTTGTCACAGAAACTAGCAGATAGTGCTATTGCAGTGTCATGTCATGTGCATGTAGTGTCTGAGTGATAAAAACTCGAGTAATCTGATAGACACAAATGGGTGCAGCAGTCGCCCACACAGTGTGGGCCTTGGGTCTTGTAGGGTTAAGGACTTTTGTAACCCTTATGATAAAGCTAATAGAAATGCTGTGGTTTGACAGATCAGGAATTTAATTTTGTGACGGACAGAGTCAGTGTTTCAGGTTAACAATGGCTACTGTCTTGACCTCTTGAACTCTAGCAACTAAGCAAAAGAAGCCAAATATACAGACTTAATTGTTACTGTGTCATGTCAGGAAAAAAAAACAAAACACAGTTCATATATTCAACAACCAACCTGAAATGCCAGGCTTTTCCAGTAGGGCTTCTAAAGCCAGAGGCGCCATTTCACATGGAGCTTCCTCTGCAGACAGGCACTTGTCCATCTGCAGCAAGTTGGCAAAACAGTTATGTTGGCAAAATAATTACGGGCTCGACAGGGATCTTTTTAAAAATAAATTTGACCACTGGTGGGAAATTTGTGGAAAAAAAGAAAACACAGAAAATATGTATGCCTATGAGGAAACAAATGCACACCAATCAAGCTTTACATAAAGTGACTGGTAATAGTGTTTGCTTTGCCAGGCTACTCTATATCCACAACCTCAACCTGTTTAAATTCACCTGTTTCTCAGCAGCAGGTGTGTGCCTTGCATGGACTGCAGTACTGGGGTCATCATCCAGATCTATATAACAATAAAGGTCTTTATTCAATTCCTTTTCAAACTTAATGCCTTTCAAGATGAAAATTCCATAAAACTAACTGCTGTCCAAATCTGATCAACACATTTACTGGAGCAAGAGTTCATTGAGCAAGAGTTAACTGCTAAGCGGTCTGACCAAGGACTGAATGTTTAAAGCTAGGGTCTACAATCTTTGAAGCATGCAATTTTTAACATGTTGCTTGAAATATTCTTCACACCCCCATTGTAACCAATTAACACACAAAAATTTAAAGTTTTAGTGGCCTCTAGAACAAACAATCCAGGAAAAACACCGTTCAGTATGATTGGATTCTGACGTATCTATCAAACTGCAATCTGCTGCTCTCTCCCCCTCCCTCCTCCTCTGTGTGTACCCTTCTTCGTGTACGAATGGTGCATGCTCAGAAGCTTGGCAGGAAGCTAAACTAGAGCCAGCTTAGTTAGCACCGTTCATTCTTAAACGTATAGTTAGCATACAATACTAAATACGGCAACAACGATTTAGTCGTTAGGTGAGGGAGGTCCCGGGGGGAGTAATCGTTGTACACTGAGGGGAGGTATTTGGCTTGGGGGGGGGATTTCGAATCTGTCTTAGAGGCTCAACTGATTTTCAGAAACGTAGACCCGAGCTTTAAACAATTTAATAAGTAAAAACCTTGCATAACTGACTAAAATAATTGCAAATCAATTTCTTAAATTTTATAGGAATTACAAAAAATGAACAAAACCACTTTTTTTTGACAATTTGGACAAAAACATTTTTCATCTAAAATGACAAAATAGTAGGTGATAATTTTGTAACATTCCTAATTTTTCCTTTTTTTTTGCCAACATTGTACTGTAAATGTTTTACATGCACAGACTATCCACTGAATTCAAGATTTCTTAAGAAACAATTGGGTCCAATTTTTCTACATTAACCTCCAACATTATAGCCATTGAAATTCTGCATGCCTCTAAAAAAAACGGACTAAAACTTTTACCTTCATTGAAATACTATTTCAAAATAGAAATTAATCAGTATCATTATACTACCTACTGTATCTGAGAACAATTCCCAAAAAGAACCAGAAGTACTAACCTGTCGTTTTAGATATATCAATCAAGGGATCCACATTAGCCTTGCATTCGCATAACAGATCCTGGGAAATATAATCAGCACAAATGCCATTTTAGTTTACAAAGAACACAAGACACAGGAAGTATTTATACATTCTTGACTATAACTGTTACAACTACCCACCCAATTCATAAACTGTCCAGACCACCTCTTTAGTAGTGTGTTTCAGGTCCTCTGCAACCCCCCGACACATATGTCTGAGAGCTCCAAGCACGGCCATTCTATTTCCTTCCCCCTTGCCGAAAACACCTCTCCTCTAATTCTACCAACTGACATTTCTACTTCTGAAATTTTCCCAACAGTGTTACATAAATTCTTACCACATTCCTGCTGCACATCTGCACCTGGTTGTGACATCACATTGTAAACACCTAACTACTTCGGTAGTTATACTGAAATAGGCCACATTATTATAGGTAAATACAATTTCATCTTTCCTGGCTCCTTCACATTGAGCGGTTATTAGGAAGATAAACATTTTAAGGAGCGTCTAATATACGCATTACGTTTTATGACCACAAGATGGCGCCAAAGCAAATGTCACGTATTAAAAGACATGTAAACCTTCAGATTTTAGAAGAAACCATTGTAAGGTGGTCGAAATTGAATCGAATTAAAAAAATTGTTATATTAATTGATGCATCGAAAAAATAATTGCTAGATTAATTGTGTAAAAAAATTACTGCTGGTCCCAGCCCAACTTTCAATTACACATTTTATTTTTCTGCCAGCCACACAGATACATCTGAATTTTCTTATCCTCTATATTTTCCAAATCTACCCTTTTTCTTTTAACATCCTTCTTTCACCTTTTAAATTCTACTGGATGGCTCCAAATCACATTCATCCCTCAAGTCACTCAACCTGCTTGCAGTAGTTTCTGTTTCAACATCTAAAGTCGTAAATCCTGTCAGTGAGACATCTTCTACCCCAGCTCTTGCTGACTCTAGGGGTAGCTCTCCTTTATTTTAACAAAAAAAAAAAAAAAAAATTAGGAAAATAGGGTCAGGGCTAACTAAATGCATTTACCACTGCTTATCTGGAGAGGAGGGGGTGTGTGCGTTTATTTCAACAACAACTGGTGCACGCAGTGATAGTGGACAGATATTGCTCTCCCGATCTGGAGCACATGAGTGTGAAGTGTAGACCGATCTATTTACCGAGGGAGTTCAACGTGGTGATGATCACTATGGTTTACATACCACCAGCTGCTAACGCTACCTCGGCTCTGAAAGAATTACACAGCAGCATCAGTAGCAAACAGACAGTCTGTTCCAAATCGCACACTTCAGCACTTCGAATGCTTAGTTTGAGGGCGTAGTGCGTTTCCACTTGTGTAGTAGCAAAAATTGAGTGCGCTGCAAGTACCCGGATGGTGCACTTCTAACGGCCAAAATCTGGAGTGTGCAACGATGGACACTTCTCGCACTCACTGGACGCCATTTTCGCTACGTAGTGAAGAGGATGGGCACCTCGTTTTTTCAAAACTCAGAGAATGGCGTTAAAAGAGTGCTGTGACAGATGTGGTGATCGCAGCTCCACACAGATGAAAGTTTTATGTATTATGTTAAAGTTGTCGCAACTGCAAAATTGAAATGGCAGACGATATTTTGTCAGGCAGCGTGATGATGCGAACTTACGTGGCCAACGTGACTAACGTCATTTCTGGTAAGTCTGCTGAAAAGTATTCCATTTGGAACAACACCATAATGTTGAAAATTCATACACTTTTCCTCTAGTGCGCAGTGTTCATAGTGTATGAAAGGGAGTGCGATTTGGAACGGACTGAGAGCCGGTATCCTGAAGCGGCATTCATTATAATGGGGGACTGTAATCTCGTGGACTTAAAAACAGTGCTCCCCAAATTCCACCAACATGTAAAGTGCGTGACCAGAGGAACCAACACGTTAGACAAGGTATACTCGAACATCAAGCTGGGCTACAGAGCTAAACAACTTCCTCACCTGGCTCAGTCTGACCACGTCTCTGCTGCTTATTCCTGTATACAACCCCCTCCAGGAAATCTGCTCCATCTATCAAGCAGGCCATCACAACCTGGCCTGAGGATGCCACTCTGCATCTGCAGGACTGCTTTAACAGGACTAACTGAGACATCTTCGAACACCCTGACCTGGAACTCTTCACAGACAGTGTACTGTGCTACATTAAGACCTGCATGAACACTGTCATTGTGGAGAAAAGTATCCGGGTCTATCCTAACCAGAAGCCCTGGAGGACAAGGGAGGTTCAGCAGCTGTTAAGGGAGAGAAACACCGCCTTCAGGTCTGGCAATAAGGACTCCTACAGCACGGCACGAACAAACCTGAAGAGAGGCATCAGGAAGGCAAAGAAGGACTACAGGAGGAGGATTGAGGAGCACCTGGACAGCAACAACAGCAGGTGGGCCTGGCAGGTTCAGCACATTACCAACTACAGGTCTAGGCAGGGAGTTGCTGATGTGAAGCCTCATTAGCAGAGGAGCTGTACCAATTCTTTGCCCGCTTTGAGGTGGAGCCACCAGAGACAGCTGCTACAAACACAGCAACAGCAGTTCACGTCAACTCCACCCTCAGCTTTAGGGGGGAGGAATATGAGGTGAGACGCTCGCTCCAGGCTGTCAACCCAAGGAAGGCGACAGGCCCAGATGGAGTACCTGGACGTGTGGTAAGGGACTGTGCAGAACAGCTGGCCGGGGTCTTCACAAAGATTTTTGTCACTGTCCCAGGCCTCAGTCCCACACTGCCTGAAATCCTCCACTATAGTCCCCTAATCGAAAAAAAATCACCCGTAAACTGCTTGAATGACTACCGACTAGTAGCGCTCACGCCAGTCCACGGCAGAAAAACTGGTCTGGAGTAGAGGTGTTGAAATTAATCATATAATCAATGCATCGCGATGCAGACGTGGACAATTCTGCATCGATGCAGTGAAAGAACATAATCGATTATTTTGTAGTGACAAAAATAAGTTAAAATAATTGTCTGCGCCATGACGCTCACGTAATGCAGTGCATGGACCGTCATTTTTAAATCATGCTGTTCTGCCTCAGCTACACTCACTCTAGCCGCCACCGTATGTAGCCTACTGTTCATGATATTTTTCACACTGTGACTAACCACTATTTACCACAGAGTACTTAGCTTAGCATTTCAGGGTGCAGGGAAAGGCCTACCTGCATTGCTTTATTTATTGGTTAAAACTTCTGTAATATCAACTCACTCAATTCACTCACCGAGAAACAAAACGGCAAACTTACATTGAGGAAACAAATGGATTGTTCCACTGGGAAGAAACAGAGGGATTTCCCGGGTTCTTGGTGGTGTAACCCATTGGCATGGGGGTGTTTCAGTAGTTTCGGGTTTAAATGCAATTTTGTGTGTTCATTGAATTTTGGTGCATGTCAATTATTCTTTTTTGTACAGGTTTTGTTTGGCACATTCTCTCTATATATTTGTAAGTGTAAATAGTAGCACTTTGTAATAAAAAAAAAAAAAAAACTGAATTCATTTTGTTAAATTCTACTTGGTCTCCTCCGTCTTCTCTACTGCTGTGGCTATCTTACACCCAGCAGTGACTGTGGCAGCCATGTGACTTATAATTCATGCTTCCATATCTATTCAAAAAATCCAAAATGTGTCAAATTATCAGCTTTTAAATATTTTTCAATTGCTCCAATTGCATTCATGGAATCGTGATGCATCGAGATATCGAATTGAATCGAATCGTTGACATGATAATCGTAATCGTAATGGAATCGAATAGTGACCAGTGAAGGTTCACACCTCTAGTCCGGAGTCCTTCATCCCTCCCACCTTTGATGCCCACCAATTTGCCTACAGAGCTAACAGGTCTACTGAGGATTCTGTAGCCGTCACCCTTCACACTACTCTGTCCCACCTGGAGCATCAGGGGAACTACGCACGCCTCCTCTTTATTGACTTTAACTCTGCTTTTAACACTATTCTCCCCCACAGATTGGTGTGTAAGCTGTCAGACCTGGGACTCCCCCATTCCACCCTTCTTTGGATAAAGGACTTTCTGACAGACCGCAAACAAAGGGTCAGGGTGGGCCCCCACATCTCTTCAACCATCAACATCAGTACTGGCTCTCCAAAGGGCTGTGTGCTGAGCCCCCACTCTGTACACACACGACTGTGCCCCTGCCCACAACAGCAACACCATCATCAAATTTGCAGACGACACCACTGTGGCAGGCCTCATCTCAGGGGGAGATGAGTCTGTCTACAGGCATGAAGTGGAGCGGCTGACAGCATGGTGCACAGAGAACAAACTGCTCCTGAACACAGCAAAGACCAAGGATATTGTTGTGGACTTTAAGAGGAGGAAGACAGACATCAAACCACTTTACATCAGTGGGGACTGTGTGGAGTGGGTGTCGGACTTCCGCTTCCTGGGCGTTCACATCAATGAGAACCTGTCCTGGGGTGTGAACTCAGCTGAACTGGCAAAAAAGGCTCAAAAGAGACTTTACTTTTTGAGAGTCCTCAGGAAAAATATATATATATTTGATATTTTATCTATATAAAGCTACCTCCAATGATATTCTCCTTATTTATTTTCCTGTCCAAACTGCTTTGAACCAGGGACTGCACTTAATTTCGTTGTATTTGTTACAATGACAATAAAGATATTCTATTCTATCCCAGATAAGTCCTAGTATTAAATAACTCTGGTCTGTTGGTGTCTACAGGAATGAGAACTAAAAATTTCCTATTTGGTCGAAAAATATTTTTCTTCACTTTCCCAAAAGTAGCACTCTGTGACCTTTAACAACCGGGCTAACCTAACTTACCTTATCCTGTTCGGCTGAACCCACTGAATCCGTATGTACATTAAAAGACTCAAGGTGCTCCTGTCTCCCAGACTTGTGTTCATCTGTCAAACAAATTCAAGCAGAATAACCAAACTCAGTCAACTTAAATGGCACAACTATTAGGAAGAGAGACAGAGAGCTCACCATGCTGCCCAGAACTGCTTCGCATCCAGTTTACAATTTCAATTCTTGAATGTAATTAAACTGATTTTAGAGCCAGCACATCAGGAAACAAGCACTAAAGGTAAGAAATAACAAAATAATCTGAATAACTACAAACCTGTCGTCACTGATACCTCAACTGTGGCCTCAGTACTGTAAGTCTGGCATTCACTTAACATTTCCTGAAATAAAATACCAGTAAATTTAAAATCCAGTTATTTTTAAAATTGTAATTTCTTTTTCATGTTAAAGTTACTTTATTTTTAAAGTTGCCTTATTTACCTCTTCCTGTTGGGTTGGAGGTAGTGAATCTGTTTGTACATCATTAGACTCAAGTCGCACAACAGAAGGCTGTTTGTCTGTCATAACATAAAACATAGTCGTATGACACAGTGTCCTCCCAACAGACATTATATACTCAGCATTACATCTAAAGTATAGAAAGAAATACAGACCCTTTCCAAAAAATTTGAATATTATGGGAAAATGTATCAATTTCCCCAATTCCATTCAAATTAGGAAATTAGGATCACATCAAATCAATCAAAATAATATGTCAATCTTTAATACTTGGTTGGGAATCCCTTTGCCTTAATCACTGCCTCGATGTGCTGTGGCATTGCCTAAGAGTTCTGGAAGCCCAGATGTTTTTGGGTCTGGTGTCCCTCATTTTATTCTTGATAATACTCCATAGATTCTCAATGAGGTTTAGATCAGGTGAGTTGGCTGTCCAGTCAATTAGTGTGATGTCATTGGCATCAAACCAGGGTTTGGTGCTTCTGGTGGTATGGGTAAGGGGCCAGGTCCTGGTGGAAGATTAAATCTGTATCTACATACAGATCCTCAGCAGAAGGAGTCAGGAAATCCTCCAAAACATTCTGGTAGACGGTTGCGGTGAGCTTGGATTTAAGAAAGCAGAGTTTACCAACACCTGCACCAAACATTGCACCCTAAATCATGACTGTGGATATATTTCACTCAAGCAGTTTGGTTCTGTTCCTCACCAGTCTTTCTCCAAAACCTTTGGACCTTCATTCCCGTATGAAAGGAAAACTTTACTTTAAACAGAAAAGAGGACCTTGGACCACTGGCCAACAGTACAGTCCTTCTTCTCCTTGGCCTAGTTGAGACGCTTCTGAAACTGGCTAAGGCTCAGAAGTGGTTTGACCCTAAGGATACTTAGGATTTATGCTAAAGGAATTCACATGCAGAGTTGACTTGTACACTAGTGATTGTATAGATTTTACAGCGCAGCAGTCCTCATCTCTTGTTAGCCTTAATCCACATGTAGGAGATTTACCAATATAAAAAAATATGACCTGAATTTATTGGTGCTACAACAACAACAATAACAATAATAATAGTTTCCAACCTTCTGTTTCTGATATATCAGTTATGGCATCCATATCAGACTGGTCCTTACGTGCAAGATCCTGAAATAAATGAAATCGAAAATACAGTACAGTAAGAACCACTTCACTACAAAGAAAGTTACCTCTCCTCCTCCTCCCCCCACTGTTTCATTTACCTCTTCCTGTTGGGATGAAGGCGGTGAATCTATCTGTACATCATTCGACTCAAGTCCTTCCACAACTGAACAGGGCTCCCCTGTCATTGTAATTTCATTACATTTTAATACACAATACAAACAACCTGTGTAGCATAAGCTGATTTGCAGAAAGATTTCACAGCCTTACGGAAAGTATACAAGGCGTTTTCAGGGTTTATAGCTGTGACAATTTTTCGTTTTTGGCCATGAATTTGCATTTCGGTGCATCCCTAGTGAAGAACCTAACTGATAGGGACCTCACTAAGCCAGAAATAGATAAGCTAGCCAAAAGACTCAACTTTGCCATTTCACCCAGTCACTGCCCACAGTGTACATCACAGACCCAACAGACACAGATAATGACTGTATTAGACCTTGGAAGGAAGCAAGAGACCTTGATAAATGTACCACCTAGGGCCTAGAAATTCTACAATGGGGAGACCGTGTATGCATGAAGTGGTCTCCCCAGGCTGGAATTTCTAGTTGGTATGTTTATCGTTGGTGCAATTCACAAATAAAGGGACCTCCCCTCAGACCTATCATGAGTAGATTCACTTTCAGCATTGCACTTACACTCTGACACCCCTAGTAGGAAACCCTACATCACATTCAAAATTCTTTGGATTTTACCAATAAAATCAGAAAAATTACACTGAAAAATAAGGCTGCACAATATTGTAAAAACATGCGATATGCGATATGGTTGGTGAGTATTGCGATATCGATATTATTGCGATATTTGCCATTTAGGTTATCTAATCAAAGAAATATATCTTTAAGGTGGCAAAATAAGCAGTATATACGTTTATAATAAGAGTATACATTTTCAGATTTAATTTAGGGCTGCACAATATTAGGAAAATATGCGATAATGCCGTTGCGTGTTGCGATGACGATATCACACGCGATAAGTAATGTAATGTCTTTCTGCTTTGAATTTGCTGGTAACATAGAATCCATATAATGACTAGGCTATGCAAAAATAAAATTTAATATAAAAAATAATATTAAATAGGGCAGTCCTATCAACTGATTTAAAATTAAAATAAAAAAAACTTTAAATATTAATAAATATATTTAAATATAACTAAAAATAAACACACAATAGCATACTATAATTTACATTTAGTTCTTAGCCAGAAAAAATAGCAAAAGGAACAATCTAGATCAACTAAACTACAGGCGTTTGGGAAGTCACTGGGCACTATGCAGTGTAATGTCTGTGTGTGCACACTTGTGTAGGAATGCTGTATTATAGCAAGTTCTCGGCTAGGAAAACCAGCGTGTTTACTTTGCTAGTCTTTAAACATGTGCATTGACATGTTACAATATTTCCTGATGTGCTATAAATTCTCTTTGCAGGTAAACTAGTCGCGATATATTGCAGTCCTTCGCGATATGTATATTGCGCATGTTGATAGAACATGTCTGTAGAATTTGAAGTCGGAGGTTATGAGGTGTTCTAACAGGGTGCAAACAGGGTCTGTGGTGAGGTTGGTTCTAGTGTGCAAGGAGGTGTTATGTATTCCGCTTCTCAGCCATACATTATTTTGTTGGAATGCAGATGAATATGGATATGGCTTTGTAAGATACCATGGTTTCATTTTTCAGTAGGGCTGCACAATATATCGCAAATTTATCGTTAAACGACAGCTGTTGACACATGGGCACTGTCTAATATATCTAATCAATATTCATTTGAAAGAGGCACTGGCTTCAGAGAAAAAGTAATATTTATAATTTGAAAACTTTTATGACTTTCAAGTTTCAAGCAGATTTATGAATACTTATTTAAATCGCAACAAAACATTCAGTTGAAACCTCATCACAGAATAATAAGAATTACTAACCTGATGTTTTTGATACTGGGATATTGATGTCAAGCTGGCATTCGTACGGGAGTTCCTGAAACGTAAGGCAAATTCTATAAACAGGGATGTGATTGGCCAAGGGCAAAAAAGCAGGAAAATATATAGACCCATAATGCGACCCATAAATGCTGTGGTATGGCGCGACAAAGACACGGTGCGGGAACAGTGCAGCCACTATACACAATAACCTCATTTTTACACTTCCAATGAAAAATGCAATGTGCAGACATTTAGTGTCAATTTTGATTATTAGAAATAATAATAATGCTGGAAAAGATATAATATAATAAATTATACAATTATGACACAATCCCTGCATATTTTGGCCAATAAACAAACTGCAGTACACATGAACTTGTCACCAGTATACTGACATTGTTATTATGCAGCATGTTTGATACTGTGCTATGCAGCCAAGATAAACTTGAACTATTATTATAGTCCATCATCAACGTTGATATAATTATGTTGTCTTCGGTAAAATGACTCAAGCGTAGCAAGTTGTAGGCATCAAAGATTCTAGCGCTGTCCACCAGAGATGTTCACAAGTCTTTTTTTCCAAGCTAGGTGATGACTAAAAAGGCAGTCAGCCAAAATGTTAAGGCAACATTTTAACACCCTGTTTTTTTTAACCATGAAAGCAAGTGTTCATACCCTGACTTGTTTTTTTTTAAAATGAACGTTACACATATTTGTGGTGACACTGAAGATCAATCGACTGGCATAGTCCAGCTGAAGAGTGGAGAACACTCGCCCTGATAGCACAGACATTGCAGGAACATTGAAGTCTGTCTATGCATTTGCTAGGTGGGAAAGGCAATGTATTAATTCCTGTTCCCTGGTTATTTTTTCGAATTTGCTTATGTTATGGAAACAAAAAGATAGCTTATGTATATAGTAGATCAATCATTTCAAAATAGTTTCATCCCTTACAGCAATTTTACAGCATTTTCAGCTTTCTTCTACCTGGAATTACATTAATTACCTCTTGTTGGGTTGATGGCACTGATTCCGTTTCCACATCTAGCTCCTTTGTATGATCATCAAGGAAAGCACTTTCATCACTCTGACACTCATCTGGTTGATTCTGTGGATCAAGAGTCATTTTAGAATCTTGCTCCATTAATAATACTAAAAAATTCACATGTAAAGACATAAAAACTTGTTGAAGTTGCTCCACCTACCTCTTCCTGCTGGGTTAAAGGCGTTGCATGTGTTTGAGGAGAAACTTCAGTCTTTTGATTTGCAAAGTTGGGTTTTTCTGTCATAATGCAAACACAATTTAAACAAAGCCCTTCTATGAAATATAAGTTGCCCAGAAGTACATCCAAGTTAAAGAAAAAATATCCACAAACCAGCAAGCTTATCACCAAGTGAAGCATCTTCATCGCACTGAAACGCTTCTGGCTGATCCTATGAAAAGAATGGCAGTGTTCATGTTGAGAGTGGCCTACTATTAGCATTTGAGCTTATTTTTTAAGTTTATGTATTTGGCATTCTGCTCCAGGAACATTTTAACCTCTGGATACTCACACCATGAGCTAAGAAACACAATATATCTAAGAAACATAACATATTATGCCCTCTCTTGGACATGCTTACCTGAATAACTGAGATACATTTCAGAGGATCCACTACCACATCAGTCTTCACCTCTGTGTCATCGAGCCTTACTGTAAACAGATAGCAACAAATTCAGCATCAATGTTTTCTTAGATAAAAACTGCTGAAAATATACTATAACTTACCTAGTTTACGGTCATCTGCATCACTTGGAACATTCTTTAAATAAAAAATATATGATATATCAAAACTAAGATAAATAGCTTTAGGCCTAAAATTGTTTGCACCATCATTACTGAAATTAGAACTTCTGATTTACCCGGGTTGTCGCATGTGGAATGGCTTCAAAGATGTTCTGTGGATCAATAGTCATTTGAGAATCTTGTTCTAGTAATAGTACCTGAATGGAGAAAGTAACAGTACACAGTAGATTAGGTGCTACACAGTAACTACAGTGTAGCACCTAATCTACCTAATTCTGCCCTGTTCATTGTAGGTGTTTTACCCTTCCACTTTGTGTTCCAACCTTCATTTGAAATTTAAAGCCAAACTCAGCAGTCCCCCCCCCCCCCCATATTATTCATAATAATGTCAACAAACATGGTATCCCATTTGGAGAATAGGGTAGATATTCACGCAGAAAAAATACATCTCTGATGACTACTCATAACCTGGCTAAATTTAAACAAAACAGTGGTCAAATTTGAATTCAAACTGACCATGTTTGAGAAACAAAGTCTATGAAAGCCAACAGTCTGATAGTATTGGGTATATTGATTTGTATTCGTAGCCCAAATTGGAAGAGAAAAATGCTTACCAGTAACGTATTTTTGGAAATGCTTAACACTTTAGCACGACACCAGTTCTGGCAAGCCTGGGACCAGACAATGAATTCTTCTGCAACACTAATACTTCCAGTAGCTCTTCGAAGTATGCCAAAATCTTGGATTTTTCCAGAAGATCACAAAGGAAAAACATATTACAAACACTTTTTACAAAAGACAGCAACATAAGCAATGCAGGCTTCTTCTTGACTATATGACTTACCAGATTCAAAAAGTTCACTGTTATTTTCTCCAACTTTAGGATTTACTGCAATGTTCTCTGTAGACTGGGTAGGTAGCTCTTCATGTACCTGACTCTCATTATGGCCACAAGCACCCAGGTCTTGCGGGGCTGAGGACTCATAGCTTTCATCAATGCAGAGAATGCGAGTACTTTCATTCAAATCTTGATGCAAGGTAAACTCAGTGCTACCTGCAAGTTCGTCAAATTCAACATTTTTCTTAGAGGCTTCTGCTGAGCTTAATTCCTCCTCAACTTTACGGATGACTTTCTGAACAACATCTTGCATAAGGTGTTCAGTTGTTTCTGTCATGACTGTACATGTAGCAGCCACCAGATCTTTTTCAAGGAATTCTCCTTCAATAGGTTTACTGGCATCCTCAACAGGCAATGCATCTGGATCCTCTTCCATGGTTTTTGAAATTTCTTGTTTGTCATCCTGCGCTATTAATACATCCTGTGTCAAACAATCCATGTCAGATTCTTCAGCTAAAATTGCTAACTCTGCAGGCGTTTCTGCTAGAACTACCGTTGGCTCTGCTGATGTTTCAGTAATCTGGCCAGTGCCAGAAGATGAACTCCAGTATCTTTTCATGAGGTCATTGATGATTTGGTCTTGATATTCAACCTTTACAATGTATGATATCCTTCCATCATCTACCTGTTTGGGCTTGACAACCGTCACTTTTAGAAGTTTATCATTTAACAGATCAAAAAAATGGTCAGCTGCATAGTTTGTCCAGGAACCATGTGAAGTGTCAAACCCATCCAGTTGGCACAGAAAAGATTGAGGAGGAATATCTTGCAGCTGCAGAGGGAGCTCTTTCACTTTGCCAACATTGACGTATGATTCATTGCCATAGTCTACAAAGAGGACACAGATCATGTCATGCTCTTTTGACAGGATTTCACCTCGATACCATTGTTCATCATCAGCAAAGAGAGCTAAGCACGCATTTCCAGCATGAAGTGACTCCATATTAACAGGCTTAAGATCAAGGGCATTTCCCACACGTTGAGCAAGATCAGAAATTTCCTGAAGCTTGTCTGAGAATTGACACCAGAAGGACTCAGGCCCAGTTATGGTGGAGGCAAAAACATCTATACGCTGGCCTTCAGAAAAATTAACTCTCTCATACACAACTACAGATTTTGCCAAGGCTTGAGTGGCACTCTCAGATGCTAAACTGTTTTGCTTCAGATTTCCTTCCCTCCCAGCTGGCAGGGATGTTTCAGTGGAGTCACTTGTTTGAAAGCTGCAGCCAAAACTTTTACCATTTGCTACCAAGGCCACCTCCCAACCGATTTCATGTTCTTGAATAAATGTACAATGTATAGTCCCATCAATTCCATGCATCTCATCCTTGACTTCATCTGAATATCTTTTGCCTGTCACTGAACCACTCAGGAAGCAATGAATGCTCAGCCTGGGACGGCCCAAACAGGGCTGGGCAAGCCTGCAAATTTTAGAAGAGGATACTTTTGCCATGTTTCCAAAGTCAATGAACTCCACATCGTAAGTGTCACTCCCAACCTCAGTTTTAATGAGGGCGCGATACCAAGATTCATCTTCTGGAAACTGAGCATTAACTAAATCCCCTGCTTGAATAGTGTTACTTGAAAGAGCCACAGTATCTTGGTCATTATTCAGCTTTTCTACAAGGGAGAAGATTTCATCTTCATCTGAGGCAAGCTGGACAAAAAAACTCGAGGGACTGTTGAAGTGTGACATATAAACTTCTGACTCTGTTCCGGGTCTGATATCCTTTGATGGAAGATCAGACATTTTTGGAAGAACGTGCATAGTTGTGTTTTTACTCAATGTGACCGGGAAAGTTTTACTCGATTGTAAAGGGATGCTTTGCTTTGCAGGTTTTTCTGACTTTATCCTGGACTCTACAGGCCCAGATACATCACTGACATAAGCACTCCCTGGTTCCATTTCAGTTTGGCTTTTTCCATTCCCCGAGTCACATAAGCTTGCTGTTGATGATTGGTCTACTTGCATTTTTGAATAAAGACCTCCACGATTTTGACCATCACCTCTGTTAAAGGATGTTTGTGTATAGCTTGGAGATTTTGACTCCAACTTTTTCAATCCATCTCCTCTGTTGAAAGGGAAGCATGTTGAGTCTTGTTGCTTTTGCCATACTCCGTTTGCTTGCAACTTCGAGTCCAGTTTTGGTGTATTTCTCCCATCAACCTCTCTGTAGGAAGTACTCTGTGTGTGCCTCTTACGCCAGTCATCTTCATCTTGAACTTTAGACTCAATCCTGGCCATATCCCTTCCTACTATGTTCTGGGTAGCACTAGTGTCCTGCTCCAAAGCACCATCCACTCTTTTCCTTTGCATCTCGGTGGCAAACTTGTCTTTAAGCAGACGATTAACTTGTGTTTTTCCATCATAAAGCTCAACTAACAGCTTTCCATTTGGTTCCTTTGCCACAATAACTGCTTTTAAGATGTGATCAATGTAATACTTTTCAAACCATGCGTTTATCTCACTGGAGACATCCACATGGATATCAGAGAGTCCACACTCAATAGCCTGAACTGGAACAGACATAATCTCACCTGCTTCAATGGGAATTGGCAGCAAATCTGACTTCTGCACTTCTATCGTGTCCCCATAATCCACAAAGTTAACCACAATGGATGGGTTGGTAGATTTTATTTGTCCTCTGTACCATTCACCATCAGTGTATTTTGCAAAGCAGACAGTTCCAAATGTCTTTGGGCATTGCACAGACTTAAGCTGCTGGCAGAGTAAGTTGACTTTGTCAGCTAGGTTCTGGACCACCACAGTGTTCCTGCAAAGTTGGCAGTAGAACTGATTTACACTTTTCACTGTGGTCACTAACACCTCTTCTTCTGACCCCATTTTGAGATTGTGTGTTGAGTAGTAATAGGTGTCTAAACGAAAAGGTGGTACAGGAACCTTTTTTGGAGAAGTACTTATCGCTAAGCCTCTCTTGACGAGCAGACTGCACACACTCTGGAATGGGGTTTCCAAGTCCACTACATTGAAAACCACTTTCTGCAAGTCATACATCACAGCATATATGGTGCATTTCAGGGTTATATTCATGGATGTTGCTTCCTCTACAAACCCTTTAAAGAGATGGGTAGCACTAGCATCCCATTCATGACAACTATGAGAGAGCGGATGAATGAGGTTGTACAAGCGGCATCGAAATGCCTGGCCATTTAGTTTCAAAAAGGAAGGGTTGATAGGGCGGAGTTCCTGCAGAGCAACTTTCTTGGTTTGTCCATAATCAATGAAAAGTACATCTACGTGAGGTGTCTGGTGTTTGTAAATGACCAATGCTCTGTACCACAGTCCAGTTTTAGGATGACGGGCTACACATGCAGCCTCAGTGAGTTCCTGGTATTCACTATCTGTATAATGAGTCTGTATATCTTGCATGAGCAACTTGAGGGGCCCTACATTTCTGGCAATCTGGCACCAGAAGTCATTTGGGCTGTCAATGTGGGACACAAACACTTCTAAAGAGTTTCCAATTTGAAACAAGTACTCTTTGAAAACTGATCTAGAGGCCTTAGGCAGTGCTGCCCCACTGCCTGAAGAAGCTTCACTCTTTGTCTCGGATTCAATTACTCTTACCTGTGAAACTTCAGGTAAGGCCTGGGGTCTCTGCGCACATTTGTTCACAGACGTTGTAATTGTATCTTCTCTCCTGGCCAATCCAGCATTGCACATCAGGTGACACAAATCCTTATCACCATCCAATGTCTGATCAGACAACTGAACAATATGCAAGTCCTTCATCTTGCCAACAACATGAAGGTCGAGTACTTTGTCCATGACAGAATTTGAAAAAAAATCCTGTGCCTTAACACCCCAACCATCACACACAGATCGGATCCCAGCAAGAGCACATTTCAGCGCAAGTGGTGGCAACATTTGGTATTTTGAAGGCAAATGGCGGATTTTGTGCCTGTCCACAGTCTCTTTATTTCCATAGTCAACAAAATAAACCATTAACTGCTTGTCGGTGACTTCACAAACATTGGCTCTGTAGTAAGAACCGTCTTTAGACAATGCAGCACAGTAGAGACCAATTGTTGGGCTTTTAACAAGTCCTTCTGCAGACGTTGGATCACAGTACAACTCTGACAAATCATCCATCATCTGGTCAAATGCATCTGCATGCTTCTGAATCTGTACCCAAAACTCAGATGGACTTTCAACATACTGCACAACAGCCTTGTGAGTTGTGTTCACCAGAGGGCTTTCCATGGGCATATTTGACTGGCACTGCATTCCGTCCCCATGGTTAGGGAGACGCAACCTCTGAGATGTATTCTTGTTCATGCTGAAGTCAACGCAAACCTTCTCAGATTCCAAGAAACACTCTGCTTGTCTGCCAAATTCTTTGTTGAGGTTCCTGCTGCCAGCCCCAATAAGAGTGACATAATGAACCCCTTCTGACAGGCTCTGGTACTCAAATTTGGCAATCAAGGTCTTGTTCAAAAGTAGGGACTTGAGATAGTCTATCTGAGATGCAGTCCATCCAACACCTTTGTCAATAACACCATGCAGGGAGCACACATAGGTTACAACAGGCATTCTGAAGAATTCTGCTGCCAGCTGCCTTATGCTGTCCAATTGAGTGAGGTGTTTCTTGCCATAATCCACCTGTAACACCTCTACTACATTATTGGAGACTATGACTTGCTGCAAGACTGCTCGATACCACTTGCCATCTGGTCCTCTGGCCGCACATGGAGAGCCTAATGTCTGAGGTGAATGACATATTCCAACCCTTCCTTCATAATGCTTAGTGATCTGCTCTGTTAATTTCATCAACTCCTGAGAAAAAACTTTCAGCTGGCAAAAGACTCGTGAGGGATTTGTAACTTCCGTCACAACAACAGTCTCCACCATTTCAGGTTGTAGCTCTGGGTACATGTAGTTCAATTGAGTTTCAGGTTGCCTGACCTCTGTGCATTTGTCACTCATGGATTGGCTAGAAGTTTGAGACTTTGAAGAAGATGAGGGCTGAAAATGATGAAAAACAAACTCTCTGAACCTCTCTGGTGGAAGCTTTCTGGCAAAACCCATTTCCAAGATCTGCCGTGAAAGACTTGGGATGTCAAGGAGAAATGTGCGATGACGCACAAAAACTTCCTGAACACAGGCATTTGCCATCTTACCACACAGAGACCTTAGGAACTCCAAGGCCATACGAGACCATTTGTTTTCTGAAGACAATGGTAATACATTGGCAAGGACACACAATTCCACCTCTGGCGGAAGCACAAAATGCTCTCTTTTGCCCCAAGCCAACATATTAGTCTTAACATTCAGTGTCTTGCCCTCATCAAAAAGGAAAACGCTGTAGTTGGATGATATCCGTGAGACAACACGTGCCCTGTACCATGTTTCACATATCTGGACCAGACACTGGTCTCCTGGGGCCCCATCTCCCTCGCGAAAACTTTCTCCACAACACTGAATCTCTTTTCGCATCTGCTCATAAATGTGCTTCTTCTCCTTATTAAAATTCCCCCAAAACTCCACCATAACACAGAGTGGATTTGAATTCACTCGGGTTACAAGTACTGTAACATTTGAACCTGGAGATGGGAGTCCTGCAATGGAACACATTGTGGCGTCTTCCCAAGTTGAGTTCGTTCATCAATTCCAGATCTCTCAATGTGACATGATATTCAGGGCCTGTAAAAAACAGACAAAGAAAATAATAGAGTAGCTGCACTGAATCATTTTTCCAAACCTTGTCTGTAAGCCAACCTTTTCAGTTAATTGGTCAAGAGAATTACACTATGGTGCTATTACTTCAAATCTAAAGTGCAAGGTACACAAAAAAATATCCAATACCTACACGTAACTCACAAGGTACTTATACTGTTCCACTAAATCAACATCAGAAACCTTTTCCTAAAATGTATAACTACCTATACGGTCAACCACCGGTTTACCATTCCTTGCGGCAACAGGTACAAAACAAACCTCACACACACAGGCTTTTTAGAAAGACGCACCATATCAGAGGACAAGCAATCGATGGAAAGAGATAATAGAAGCAGATACCTTCTACCTTGGAAAAAACATGGTTCCCATCAAAACTGTAGAAAACAAGGGTGTTGAAAGTGCTGAAAGTAATTGATCCACGATATGGATACGAGCTACCTTGCCAATAAGATAATATTTCTCCAACACTGCCATTCCACGTATCCAAGTCCAAACGCCGTCAAAAAATTGAACACATTTCAACTCAAGAACGGAAAATAAACATGTTGGCAAAATCGCACAATGATTAAAATTAGTCTAGAAATGATATTTGGCCTAAATGGTGTTTTGTCATTTTTTTCCCAAAGTTTGTTTATTAGTTTCAAGACAAAAGTACAAAAATATAATATATACATACACATAGATAAGTGTCCAGGTGTTTTGTAATTTAGTACTACATTTTTTCAAAACGTCAATACTTTGGTTGTATTGTTCAGTAACTCGCAAAGTTACAAAGTAACATGAATACCACAATAAAATTGAAATCGTGATTTAACTGTAAAGAAATTGATATATTTTTTGCCATATCACCCAGGGTGTCAACAGGTTTGCCCAAGTTAAATGTAAGACTTTTTAAGACTTTTTAACACCATTTTCAAACAAAATTTAAGACCAAATTGAAAATATATTTTTTATATATTTTAAATTATTATTTTATTTAACTGATGTTTCCTGTTTAATATTCCCAAGAACAACTATTCCAGAGAAGAAAATAATTACTATTAAATTTACTTTTAAATTTAATTAAAATTACTATTAATAATTACTATTAAATGACAATGTCAAGGCACTCACACACTTTAAATCCAATGTAACAGTGTAACAATGTGAATACACAAACTCTTATATGTGCTCACTTATGCTGCTTGAAGCACTTGACAATACTTTCACTCATACACACCCACACAATACTCTCTCACACACATACAACTTTCTCTCTCTCTCACACACACACACACAATAAAATATTCTTACTCACTGCACATTACTACACAATACACTTACTTTCTCACTCACACACAATACAATACTGCCCTACAAAGGCAAAAGACCTTAACTAATCAGAGTGTGAAACTGAGAAAAATGACTTTTAAAGTTTTTCTGTTGTCCAGCCAATTGTATGATAGATAGGATACTGAACATTTGCCAAGTAGTTAGTTGTCATAAGGAATACATTTATCTCCATAAAAATGTTAACCCCAAACTTGACCTTTGACCCTTATTCGGAAGTTTATGTATTCTGCAGTTGCATTTTCTGCAAAACAATAATGGGTCATTCAAAGCAAAACACCTTAACTTATTGACTATTTGGACTTTTATCACTATTTATTTTTTTATGACATTTACAAAAAAAATGTCCACAATGTATGGTCATGTCAGTCGGTTACTGTAGCTATTTAGAGAGCAGTTAGTTTAATCAATAATAGAATCTTAGGAGAAGGTTGGATCATTTGCACATAAAAAGGTACCTTGCATAGTTAAACTATTTCTCATTTATTTACAACTAAGTTTGCAACATTTGGTCTTCAGGTGGAGTAACAGGTAGCTTAGTTAACTTTTCTGAGTAGCTTGCCCAACACAGTCTACCCACAGTGATAGGCTACTAAAAACTAAATGACAACCTTCCGACGTCGATTACATTGCACTTTGATAAATGAGGCCAACCTGCAAATTTAGGCTATATTGCAAATGGGCTTGCTAAAAACTCGTGATGGATTTAAACAATGGATCGCCTTCTGATAGATTATGTTTTCCATGGAGGTATTCCAAGAAGGTAAGAAGCGATCTAGGTTAAATTTTCTGGGAGGGTTTGTGGTGTATGCTAAATGTTTATCCTTGCCATTGAAGTGTAACGTCCCCAAAGCTACCTACTCACGTTCCTTTCTGTCACTGCTTGAACTTGAACTGTCACTTTGCTAGCCACCCTATATTGCACAAGAAAACTTGTATAGTCTAACTAGTAACCTCACTAGTTAATCAAGGCTTTGATTTATGGTGTTGCAGCTGGTAACGTTATACGATTTGGTGGGTCAGGAACAATCGTGTTTCCCACTCTGCATAATGAGACTCCAGCGCTTTGATCTCCATTGTTGTGAAACGTTTACAGCAAACCACACAGTAAACCTCGCTGTCATCATTGGGCACAGCTTTCAGCCACCACGAAAAACTCGAATTTGTCACCAAACTTAACCATATTTCCTTGTCTTGTCTCGACACTATGTTGACTAACAGCAAAGTCCTATAGAGTGCCCCAGTGACTTCCGTTTTACTTCCGCCTCATGGGACCTCAAAATGTGTACGCTCGCCATGTATTTCTATGGCGATATTATAACAATTTACTGGTCCCGTTTGAATTGAACCATGAATAGGACATATGTTGTTTGCCCATTTAAAATATAATTTTTAATACAAAGAAAACCACGATTCATAGCGAAGAAGTTTGATGGTAAAAGGTTTTGTGAGAGACCGCATTGTGAACTACAGCTCTTCGCCGCGAATTAAATACGTCAGTACTGCATGGACTACTCTGGGTATCTTAGCAGCTACGCTCATCGTTAGCCGCTAGCTGAGTAGCAGCTATATTATATTTGCTTAGTTTGCTCAAAATTCGCTCTTATCTGATCTGTTTAATCCAGCGATGCGTTGTGGAAATCTAGCTCAGAGGGATAGACACATTGATCTCTAAAGAATATTCTTTAGAGATCGTGGGATAGACACTATGAGAATTAGTGATGACATGATGTCAAGAACGCGACGTAGTGTTTCTCATTTTTGTTTTCGTTATAACTTTTATCTGAACAATAACACAATGAACGCCCAAACGTTTTACATAAAAAATCATCATTTTTATCCACAAACATCATATTTCATACCAGGGACATACAACGACTGGGACCAGAAAATAGCTACTTTGCTCTCATTGAAACGCATTCATTTTTTTTTGGCTCAGAGGTCCCATGGAGCCAAGCGGAAGTGGCGTCACTGGGGCACTCTATTAAAACGTCTCTGCTAACAGATAACCCAGAGAAATCAAGCGCTGGGGTCAGGGTTGCCAGATCTGACTGACAGGTTCCAGCCCAAACACGACGTAAATCCCACCCAAACCCAAAAGCCCAATTGGGCGGAAACCCACCAAATCTTGCAACACTGACCGTTGTCAAGCAAGCGCGTGCCTAGCAACAGAGCATATTTAGAATCTGCGTGGGAGACTCTTCCAAAACGATAAACTTTTCCTTTTCAAAGTGTAAAAAAAAACTTTTAATCATGCAGAAACTCTCCTCTGAAATTAAGATTAAAATTAAGACCCTTGAATTTAGATTTAAGACAAATTAAGATATTTTAAGGCCTTATTTTAGGATAACGGAATTTAAGACTTTTTAAGACTTTTTAAGGATCCGCGGCCACCCTGTCACCCACCCCCGATACAGAGGAAAAAAAAATACTTTTGTAACCGTTTCTCATTTTGATAAAAGAGGAGCAGCGAGAGATTAAGTGACAAAAGTTAAAGGGGGGAGTTGGCATTTCACCTATGCTGTTTGTTTCTCCTCCAAACACAATGAGTAGAGTTTTTACCAAAAAAATCCTATTTTGGTTATATCTTATCATATAACTAGCCCCCGACTAAAGATATTCCTAGCCGACTAACACTCTTGCATTTTAGCGATTAGTCGAATAATCGTTCATTTATGATACTAATTTAATAAAGTGTATACAAGGAACAGGTACAGTCCAAGTTTAAGTTTAACCCTTCCATGACAGAAAATGCTAAAGTCTGATGAAAATTAAGCGCTTAAAACAGAATAGTAAAGCATTTCAAGTATACAGCGCTTACGGACGCAAAAATCTGTGGCCGGAATGTTATAGGCTAATTACAGTGGGATGCAAAAGTTTGGGCAACCTTGTTAATAGTCATGATTTTCCTGTATAAATCGTTGGTTGTTACGATATAAAATATCAGTTAAAGGAATAGGCCACCCCAATACAAAATTTAGTCTCTTACCATATTCCCCTGAGTTGAATAAGTGAGCAAAAGTGTTTTTCATCCAGCCCCGTGGTTGTCCGTATCCAGAAGCGCAGCGTTATCTTAGCTTAGCATAGAGCGCTGTATTGGGAGTTGCCACTTAGCCAGTCCTTCTCAAAATAGTCATAAATTAACTCAAGATTTTTCCTAATTTTGTTCTTTCACCTGTACATTCAAACCGAGTACAAATGCCAATGGCATTATCACGAAGGGTTTGTCTAAGAGTGACAAAGTCTTGGAACCATATAGGAGACACACACAGTGATATTTGAGAAGTGAAATGAAGTTTATTGGATTTACAGAAAGTGTGCAATAATTGTTTAAACAAAATTAGGCAAAGTTTGGGCACCACAAAAAATAAATGAAATCAATATTTAGTAGATCCTCCTTTTGCAGAAATTACAGCCTCTAAACGATGGTTGAAGGCATTTTGGACCATTCCTCTTTACAAAACATCTCTAGTTCATTCAGGTTTTATGGCTTCCGAGCATGGACAGCTCTCTTTAACTCACACCACAGATTTTCAATTATATTCAGGTCTGGGGACTGAGATGGCCATTCCAGAATGTTGTACTTTCCTCTGCATGAATGCCTTAGTGGATTTTGAGCAGTGTTTAGGGTCGTTGTCTTGTTGAAAGATCCAGCCCCGGCCCAGCTTCAGCTTTGTCACTGATTCCTGGACATTGGTCTCCAGAATCTGCTGATACTGAGTGGAATCCATGCGTCCCTCAACTTTGACAATATTCCCAGTCCCTGCACTGGCCACACAGCATGATGGAACCACCACCATATTTCACTATAGGTAGCAGGTGTTTTTCTTGGAATGCTGTGTTCTTTTTCCTCCATGCATAACGCCCCTTGTTATGCCCAAATAACTAAATTTTAGTGTCATCAGTCCACAGCACCTTATTCCAAAATGAAGCTGGCTTGTCCAAATGTGCTTTAGCATACCTCAAGCGTGATAGCAAAATTATGCTATAGATTTTAGATCAACGCAGCCAGGTTACCGATGGAGTCAAAGTTCAAGGTTTATTTCTTAATACAATGACGTCAAGGGAGACACAGTCTACAGCACACGCAGTGGCTATAGCCTGAAATCTGACCAGACATTTAGTTGGTCCTAGGTTAAATACAAGAACTTCAAAGCAGTTCTAAAATAAAGGACAGCAGTCAAACAGAGGTGGGCGTGGACTTCTGAATGTATGCACGGAGACCAATCTAAATGTAAATCTAAAGTTCTCACCTGGCCAGGAAGTGGCCTGGCCTACATCCACTTACAAAGACAGATAGTTCACACCTCAAAAGTTGGATACACTTTGTCTGAAGGAAATACAGATAATATTTATAAAATAATTCCTTTCAAGCGGCTCGGTTTGTGCTGTGGGCGGAGAAAAGGCTTCCTCTGCATCACTCTCGCATACAGCATCTCCTTGTGTAAAGTGGTTGAACGATGCACAGTGACTCCATCTGCAGCAAGATGATGTAGGTCTTTGGTGCTGGTCTGTGGGTTGACTGACTGTTCTCACCATTCGTCGCTTCTGTCTATCCGAGATTTTTCTTGGTCTGCCACTTCGAGCCTTAACCCTTTGGAAAATTCAATTTTTTCATACCTGTTGCCCTCTTAGTGGACAAATGCTTACTGTGTCGTTATACTTCATGGCAAAGAAATAATATACACACCATATTAATCAGGAGAAATAGACCTTTAAAATGGTATAAATTAGAATTCATAATTTTGAGTGAAACATAAATTTTTCTTAAGAAATATCATTCCATCTCAACCGCAAAAATAAAAAACAAATCAATTTGTCTTGATAAATCTCATTTTTTCTTTAATTTCTGTTGTAGATAGAGAAAAGCTTAGAGTGTATGGGTTATTAACAATTTTGTCTTCTACTCAATGAAAAAAACAGAATTCATTTCCCACCTTTTGTTCAAAAGTTATGATCAGTTGATTCAGAGCTGCAACTTGCAGTACCGAATAGAATTTTCAGAAGAATAGGGAGCTTGTGTTCCCTGGTTTGACATATGATCCCATTATGCATATATTAATGGCATTTTAACTTAAAATAATTATTAATACAACAATTTAAGCATGACCCACACATTAATATGTCAGTTTAATAGTTTTAAGAGGCAATAACAATTGTAAGAGAAGAAAAGTTGAGAAATAAATTTAAGCTATCACCACTATGTAGGCGTTTTGCTCGAATGCATATATATATTTTAAAGGATAAAATAGGCACAGACATGGGTTACAAGTAAAAGATAATTTTCATTTTATTTATACATGTCTCAAACAATTTCATGAAATAACTAGGAACAACTTTAGGACATAAGACAAATGTAAATAAACATTTACACAAACAAACATTAGATTTCTAAGTTTACACAAACAAATATTAGATTTCAAGTTTAACATGAATAACTTTTAAGGCAATTGAAATGAAGTCATACACCATAATTGAATACATTACACAACACTATATTATAGCAAAATATAGTATATTATATGAAATGTATATGTTTGTATGAACCAGAGAACAATCGATCACAAAGAGCCATAATGGCACAACTACAGATTTTTAAGGAATGTGTTAATTTAGCTACAGGTAGGATTTTTTTTTACAATACATCTCAGATTACAAAACTATACACAAATGGCTGGCAGCAGTCACAGAAAGTGCCACACGCTGTACCCCGGACCACACAGGATGCAGGATAGAGCCTAAAAAGAGACAGAGCAGGTTGAGGGTGCTTGGCAGTAACCACAAAAGACCTAATCTCTTAACCGGTCACCCTCGGCCGAATGATCCAAGAAACAATTGATCTAAATCTACGCCTTTAAGGACGGCGAGATGCAAAGGTTACTGGAGTTGGGGTCGCTGTGTCTACATCTGTATAAAACAGACAGGACACAGTGACAGGCAAGCGGCTATGCTTGCTGCCTCGTTTACCTGTCAGGAAATGGCTAACCAAAACCCCCCAAAAAATTTTATACGAGTATAATAAGTAGAGATGTAAATATAATATGATATGATATAATATGATCCATCTCCTCTTCCATATCTTCCTCCTCTTCACCCAACAGTTGCCCGTCCAAGTACTCCTCCTCCTCGATGTCCATCCCCTCATGGTCTTCGAGTTCATGCTCCTCGATGACCCTGAGCTCCTCAGCTGTCAGCTGCCTCCTAACCCTTAGAGACTTGACAAGCCTAACGTACTCTGTCCTCTCTTCCTCCATCTACAAATTTTTTTAAAAAGAAAGAAAGAAAAAAAAATACATTGAATATATTGCTTTTGCTTCATTACACATCACATGCATATAAACAACAACCATGACCCTTTTCTCTAAGCACATGATCACTGGATACATTGCTAATTGCTAATACATTGCTTGGATGAAGTTTTCACCTTTTTTTTTTTTTTTACCATTAACCATACCAACCATGTAACATTACCACTCCAACATACAAGCCATATGTATGAACATAAGGACATCTCACAGAAAAACAAATCACTCATACTCAGAAAAAAGCCGACAAAAATTATGTTTTGAGTGTCAACACAACCCCCACGTGAATGTTTAGGCATCTTCAGTACATGCATCCAACATTTGACATTCAGCTAGCAAGCTAAATATTACAGTGCTATGCACAAATGAAAACTGTGCTTTACATTTCGACAGAGTAACCTATTTTGTTGGTTTTACAATTCAGATTACGTGGGCTAAACATTACATTATGCAACATGACGCATGATAGAGAAACACAGAGCCGTCCTGACTCCTGAACAACAACCAAAAATATTTTGGAAGCTGCATTCACGTAACCTAAAGTTAACATGCTAGCTATTTATATGTAATATTACAACGGACACTTCACACAGAATCGTCGAAATTTGTAAATTATCAACAAGTAGGCAAAATAATTGTCTTCATCTGACATACAACAAACTTCATAATATCACTGAGAAAAAGCGTCATGAAACATGAGCTATAAGCTGACCAAGACGCATCATGAGCAGCAAACTAAATTATTTCTGAGGCTGCATTCACTCTGTTAGCTATATTTCTGCAGTGTTACCTGACGTGTATTTCATCACAAATACTAGAAATATCTCATATGTCAGTAGTAGCCCTAATAACTGTCTAAATTCAATACAGTAAAGCGAAAAAATTTAATTGAATAAGGCGACATGACGAGAGAGAAGCTGGGCTAATCGAGAGGCGTCATGAACCACCGATATATCTCCGCTGCATTTGCATCAAAACGCTAATGAAATGCTAGCCAATTTGGTCTGATATTACCTGACAGGCATTTCATTCAAAATCGACTAAATCTCTTAAATGTCAGTAGTAGTACTACTAATTGTCTATATTATTTACTGTCAACTCTAAAACATAGTGATAAAAAGTCTGTTTACAGGTCAGGTAAATCATCTGGAGTGTACACATGCGCAACCTGCTACAGGCTTAGCTCACGGAGAAATTTCTACCCAATAAAAATAACAAAAATAAAAGTATTTTCAATCAATATCAAATTATTGATAACAACAACTAATAAAAAGGTCATTTTACCTCAGTTGATCTGGCAGTGTCTCCCTCAGACGACGTTCAGATGAAGGATGTGTAGTCTCTCTGTCAGTACTTTCTCTCCCGAAGAGAGAGACATATCAAATCTGAATTTTAGCTTGAAGTAGTGAAAATAATTCCCGCCACAAACCTCTTAACCAATGATATCACTGGAAAGCTTATGATGTGACGTTTATGAGGAAGTTTTTTTTATTATGATATGACGTTGTTTGGCGGAGATATAAGACTGAATGTCATGGGTACTCCAGTACCCAAATTAGAATGGTCCGACTGCAAAGGGTTAACTTGAACTGAGCCTGTGGTTTTCCATTTCCTCAATATGTTCCTAACTGTGGAAACAGACAGCTTAAATCTCTAGGACAGCTTTCTGTAACCTTCCCCTAAACCATGATGGTGAACAATCTTTGTCTTCAGGTCATTTGAGACTTGTTTCTAGTTGTTTCATGTTGCTACTCTTCAGAGAAAATTAAAAGAGGAGGGAAACTTATAATTGACCCCCTTAAAAACTCTATCTCAAAATTGGATTCACCTGTGTACGTAGGTCAGGGGTCACTGAGCTTACAAAGCCACTTTGAGTTCCAATAATTAGTTCTAAAGGTTTTGGAATCAATAAAATCACAACAGTGCCCAAATGTATGCACCTGCCTAATTTTGTTTAAACAATTATTGCACACTTTCTGTAAATCCAATAAACTTCATTTCACTTCTCAAATATCACTGTGTGTGTCTCCTATATGATATATTTAACTGACATTTTTTATTGTAACAACCAACGATTTATACAGAAAAATCATGATGATTAACAAGGTTGCCCAAACTCTTGCATCTCACTGTATAAGATAATAACAACAATCAGACTGCCTATTCATTAACATTACTACTTACATGTTTTAAATGATAAGACATATTCGATGTTGACGAGTGATAGGCAAATATTTACCTGCAGAGCAGCCTTTTTAGGGTCGTGAAGTTTTTGAAATAAAGCCAAGTTCATTACACTATGGTCTTCCAGCAAGCACAGTCGGCCCGATCACGGCTGAGTGCTGGCACTGTTGGCTGAAACACTGTTTATCTGGAATGGGCCAGTGTCATAAGCAATAGTCGGCACGATTACGTTTTTTCTGAGACGGCCAGATGTTGGCAACATTTCACAGTACGTGGGCCAGAATAACGTGGGACATTAAAATTAATAACAGTCTGCTTTATACAGAAGAAACGTAATCGTGCCGACTATTGCTTAATGACACTGGCCCATTCCAGATAAACAGTGTTTCAGCCAACAGTGCCAGCACTCAGCCGTGGAAGACCATAGTTTAATGAACTTGGCTTTATTTCAAAAACTTCACAAAATTAACTGTAGAAATATTGGATGAACGGCCATTAGCCTACAACAGTAACAAACTAACTCAGAAAAGGTGTTGCTATAGACTCGTTGCTATGCGCCAGTTCCTCAGGCGGAAGGGATGCATCAGTTGTAACCGTGTTGTTAATAAAAACATTATACTACAACGGAGACATAATAATTCCAACAAATACAGTAAAATACTTAGTCATTAATATGTTTTCCAGCAAAGGGAATTAGGAATATCTATAGGCTATGCCAGTTCCGATCCTCATACAGTCTATAGATCCGATTGAACCATGAACACGTTGCTCCCGCCTCCCTGGATTTCATCAGGAGCAGGATTTCAACCCGCCCTAGACTTTCTTATCATCCAATGGGAAATTATCTCCACTAAATTTTGAGTGAGAGCAAGTGAAATGTTGAGCACACGCAAGAGTGAAGTTGAGCGAGAGGAGAAATGTTTTGAGCAAGAGGAGAAATCGTTTGAACAGGTGAAATTCGCACGCAAGCAGGGTCTTTTTGAGAGAGAGGGCAAGTTGAGAGAAAACGTGAATGTGAAATGAACAAATAACGCTCTCAAACGGAAAGATCGCGCTCTTGATTAAAGATAGGGATGTAACTCCATACTAATGTTAAGTTGACTATTTGGGGGCAGCCCTACATGGCATTCTCCCAATCCTCTTCTGGATCATCCAAATGCTCTCTAGCAAACTTTAGACGTGCCTGAAGACCCTAACCCTAACCCTACTGGCTTAAGCAGGGGGACACGTCTGGCACTGTATTTTTTTCTCTGATTTTGTCTCCCACAGTTGAGGTGTAGAACTGGCAAGTAACCCAGAAGCCTGTAGTTTTTCTTTTTAGCATTTAACAACATCCGGTTCCTAAGGTGGGAGCCTCTGTGGGAAATCCTATGTTAATTTTGCTGCCCCGTCTCAAATAAGGTGTGAGCGAAAGCACGCAAGTAGACGACCTCCGCAAGCTTTGTGATAGATTTACCAATTGTTGATCGTTGTAAAAAAAAACATTGAATCATTGTAGAACATATTGTATTTTAAATAATTTCATCGTTGTGTTTTTAGTCTTTTTTTACTAATCATTTCTTGTAATTGCTATCTGAATCAACATTTCTTATAATACTTTTCACAATTTGAATCAACAAAAAAAAAATAAAAAAACGTATTTTTGTTTTGCTCCTGGCTGTTCCCACCACAGACCTTAACCTCTTAAGGCACACCCCTATTTTTCCTTTTTTTCCCAAAACAACGGCATATCCAAATTGAAAGCTTGAAAGTTCCTACATAGTTTTAGACTCAGGGATGTGCCTCATACCATTGGAAAGGTGACACCCTCAAGTTTTTTTCTAGAGGAATATGTATGTTTCTGTGACATATGAACACAGACTTATAGAGGTTGGAAGTAAGTTTTTTTTTTTTCCGCTCATTTCAAATGTCTATGAACTAACTAAGATATGAAGGTACCATCCATTTGATACCCCCAAATAAAAAAATCTAAGTCCTAACTCCATCTCTCAACCTGTTACACAAAAAAATTGAAGTAAAAAGACCAAAAATATGATTTTTGAATATACATAACATTTGAAAAATATGTTTATGCGTTTTGATTGGGACCCCTATGTAAATTCCCATAGAGACTTTTTGTAAACAAGAGGGCCTACTGACATTCACAAGTTTATAACTTGAAAACCCCTTTACCTAGAAACATACCAGATACATAGTGGTTTTCACACTGACAACAGGAATATGATCATCCTTAAAGAATGCCATAACTACATGAAGTGCAATTGCCATTTTTGAATAAAAAGTTACCTTGGTGCTAAATTTTGCTAGGTGGCTAGCGTTTGTGGCACTAAATCGTGAAAGGTAAGAGACAACTCGATGCAATTCTTAATTTTTCGCTGTTAACAGATATGGCAACATTCATTTATTATCGTTACAATGCGTCTATAAAAAAAAAACAACACACCCAGACGATGTTGCTACTCATTTTATTGATGAAAAATGAATGCCTAGGTTCTCGTAAGTCAGCCACTGCCGTATAGCATTTTGTTAATTGAGACACTCGTTTGGCCATAGGGATTTTTCCTTTTAGAACCAGAAGTAGTAAAATGCTCTTCCGCAGCATACAGAATGACGTGGTTGACTTGCCAACTCTATACCTATGGTCAAAATTGCAGGCCTCTCATCTTTTTAAGTAGGAGAACTTACACAATTGGTGGTTAATTAAATAGCCTACCTTTTTACCCCAATGTATAATCTGGCCATCACTAACCGTCACAGATGAACAATTGTCTTGTTTAGTCCCATGGGTACACACACACCAGGTTGTGAAGAGACATGTGTAGCTAACATTTGCAACCTTTAAAAAGATGAAAATGGATATTGTGAAACTGTTGTACGGTTCCAGTTCAAAAGCTTAAATTTACGTGAAAATTAATAAAATTCTGAATCACTTTATCCAGGATGAACTGGATGACAACTTCTGCATCTTCTTTAAATTTCGCAGGACAGTATCGAATAGAAAAATCTGTCAGTATTTGATGTAATACCTCTAACATGGGGCTTAAATAGCTTTATAATCTATCAAAAACACATTTCATCCATGTTTTTCTCTCACCACTGGATTTTTGAAACTTGGTAATATAAGAATCCTGATGATGATGGTTAGTCCTCCTAGGCAAGATATCATGTTGACATTGACACTGCAGAGTGAACCAGGCCTCTTACAAGGAATAGGCCTTGTACATTTTGTAATGTTAAGCCCACTGCAAGATAGACAGTCTACCGACACTATGCTGTACCTCAGTGGTGTTTATAGTCAAGTACTCATTAGAATGTTTGATTTGCAACAAAACAAACCACCTATAGTTTATTGCAAAAGAAAGCCATCATGGAAGGAGCATGTACATTTTCTAATTAAATGCTAAAAAAATGGTTCAAAACCAAAGTGAATCTTCAGCTGTCACAAGAACACATATAACTGCATTTCAACTGCTAATTAACTCACTGCCCTGACTGCACACTTTTCTAATTCAAATTCGGGAAACAAGCAGCTGCTTCTTCACAATCTAGCCACATCTGATTAATTTCATGTGCAGTTTTTAGACCCAATCACGTCCTATGAAAACCAGTTGACATACCAACTGAAACTTTCCGCAATTTTGAAAAAGTAACAATATGCGTTTGCTAAAAAGAATTTAAAAAATCACATTATTTTCTTTTGAGAGCTAGCAATCTCGAGTTTAAAGTCTGAAACTTTAAAGTTCAATGACTAACAAAATACACAAGTTGGAAAAAAGCACTTAGCTTTGCTATTCTGACAGCCAGCACATGGTCACAAGTTTGGAAACTGCTAATCTGCTAACGCAAGCTAACACTAAGGCCAGAGAGGGGTTGATAAATCTTTGTTACGGCTTTCAGCTTCAGATAAATCAGATTGAGGTTTTTCAAAGCTTCTATTCACTTAAAACATCTTCATACAACGGTGCTAATGATAGCATTGTGAAAAAGTATGCCTTATTGTTGCCAATCATGCATTTCTGTCAAGATGTCGCGATAATATTAAACATCAAGGTAAATTAGCTTTACCATTGAGTATGCTTCTTAAATTACTGGCGGGACCAGGCAATTGCTAATCACCCAATCAGTGCTAATTTTGCTAATCATTGAAAGCTCTTAAAGTTCTCCTATTGTTTAATAAACAGGTTTTAATACCTTATTTGGTCGCTTGCAAGCTTCGGCACAATACTTACTAGGCACCTGTTTAAAAAGCTCTTACCTTTTTAGGAGGTCCACTGGAAAATTGGCGGTTTGTCGTAGAGTTGATAGTCCAGACTTGGCAGTTTGGTCAATTTAACACAAAAATGTGTATAAATGTGTTAACTAGACTCCGAAAGTGAAAAGCCTAGCCTACTTCACGATATTGACAGAAGTTTTAATGCTGTAAAATTCTTATCTCCCGCTCTGACGTTGGCTCACACTTCTTAATGTGAAGTAAGGCTTTCCTTACTCATGAATACCGATAGCCTACACTCTGATTGGACCAGAGGCACAGACCTTCCCTTCGTGATTTACTTATCCCAGTCATCTTTTAACTTTTTCAGGCTAGATGATATAAAACACCTTTACCCGTCATACACCAGTCTAAAGCCAGTGGACAAATAGAGTAGCATAATTTTTACTGAAGCACCAGGGTTTTACATTAAACTGATCACATCTCATAACATGGAAACTGTATGGTGCAGATATCTTTCTGTGCCTGACTCAATTAGACCAATAAAGGCTTTTAAATATACTGCTCCAAGTCTGAATGTTGCCACCATGCCCATTGAATTGACTCAAAATAGAAAGAATATAGTTTGGACATGCTGTCTTTATTTTAAGATGTCTTTCTTTCCTGTAAATTAATCACACTCTATTCAATTGAAACCACTGCACCAATGAAATATTGTTTTCATGTACAACATTTATGCATTTTTAGATGCATGAATCAAAGTAAACATATAAAAATTCTTAAGGTCAGTATAAAAAAAGGGACACTTCAATTATTCTATCTATTTTGGTGGATCTGTGTTTATCCCATATTTCTCCTTGAGAAGTTTTAGCTGTTCTTCCTTTTTCTTTGTGTCCATCTTTTGGAATGCCTAAAAGAGAAAACATATGTTCAAAACATACCCATAAGTCAATTAATTAATACATTACTGAACTGTATGCATTTAATATATACTTTAGTCTCAATCACAATGGCTGATAAGGTTAACTGAATAATAATTAAAAAAAACTAAAGCTCCTCAATTTATGCAGATGCTCGTAAAACTGTTAATGCATGATGGTGGTGGCTAAGTAGTAAAGGAATCTGACTAGCTTGCGATAGTTGTGATAGTTGTGATAGTTGACAAATGAAAGTCGCTTTGGATAAGAGAGTATGCTAAGTGCATTATTGTCAATACTTTCCAGAACATGTTGAATAAAATCCCTAATAGATGTAAACTATTTGCTTCAGTATTTAGGTAATACTCTAGAATGTTGTTGAAATTAACATTCAATCAAGGATTTTAGGAATTTATCGTCACATCTTTAAAAAAAAAAAAAAAGGGTGTAAAAATGTAATGAAATTATGGATACTGTCTGTCTATTGTGCATAAAAAAAAGAGAGAGGGGTGTAGAATGAGGCAACATAAAGTAAAGTTATTGGTCTGTGAAGATTCTCATTCATCCAGGTTGTGACGGTCATAGTATTCAGTTCAGGCAACCGGATGATGATTTAATCAATGTCAATGTATGAGGCTCATTTTTACCCTCATAGTTTACTGACAAGTTTTATACAGTAAATATGCTCACATATTGCAGGCAAGAGATTTTTGAATGAAGGGTGCATTACATGATTTTAAAATAATTAAAAGAAACACTATCTACTATCTATGATAATTTATTGAACATTGTTTTCTTTGGTACCAGCTGCTCTTGTTCCTCAGTTGTCTCAGTGTTTAAGCTCTCCATGCTCGACATGTCAGCGGAATAACGTAATGGAGCAGGGTCACCCCCATGTGTTTTTAAAGGGAAAGTAATTGAAATAATTGCCCTGGAAAAATTTGATTGATTGTAGGTTCTGAATATCGATTTCGGTTACTTCGGTTCCTAATCAAGGATCACATGAATCACCCATTAATATAATGGCATAGTCAATGTATGATTTAGGGGTTGAATGGGCCATGAAGATCACAAGATCTAGTTAAAAGGTTGCCCCAACGTTGAAGGGCAACAAGGATCACAGGGACCAGAGATCAGCACCAGTGTAAAGTGGCAGCCAAATCAGGGCAATATCAGGGCAACCTTTTAATTAGATCCTGTTATCTTCATGACCCATTCTACACCAATATTCACACATTGACTACGCCACTGTGTTAATGGCTGATTCATGTGATCCTTGATCCTTACACACTGACTTATGTTAATGGTGATTCTTCTGATCCTTGATAAGGGGTGTGGTCGACAGTTCACACCCACAGGCCAGAGATATAAGATCCTGGTATTTGCAACATCAGTCAGAACTGTGGAAGCTTTCTGGATGGAAAATGAAACATCCTCACGCTCAAAAAGGAGTCCAGTTGCCTTAACTGAACACTATGACAGAGATGGGGATAGCTATACAGTATGAAGGTAATAAAATGTTGAGAGGGGCAACAGTTATGCCATTCGCACTACTCCCATACATTAACAAGGGGCACCCAAGAGCAACAGGGGGAAGAAAAAACTCCATACTCAGGAAGAGACCTTGGGCAGCTCAAGGGGTCCACCCAACTACTAAAGGTCATGTGGAGGAAAGAGTGAAGGGGTAGGGGGCATGTCTCTAATGTATATAGGCCAGTGTACAGCATGTATGTGGGTGGGAGGGCAAACTGTTGACAGAAAAGGGTGTGATGTGCTGTTAATGGGTGGTAAAATGGCTTAATGGTGATGCAGTGTACTGGATGCATTTGGGGGGTGGGAGCGCAAACTAGTAATGATATAGGGGGCTGAAATGTGATGGCTAGATAGAATGGCAGTGTGCTGTGTATGTGGGGAGGAGGCTTACTGTTCATCACACATTTTACAATTACACTTACCCTGTTTGCATTGTAGTACAACACCACCAGATATCTGTTGCAGACATTAAATCCAGACAAGTGATCACAGGCATTCTTCGCATCAAAGATGTCCTCATACACAACATAGGCAGTTCCACGCGTTTCTGGTGTATTCCCACTAAACAGAACAGAAAACATATAAAGTAGAGTGATATAGCATTCATCTATCTTTGGGAAAATAGGACTGTAAGAAAAAAACATATAGAAATAATTGTAACCATAGATTCAAATCAAAGAGCTAAGGAGGTTAGAGGAAATTAAACAGATCAAAAAAATATTATACCCTCTGCGAAACGTCTACTTACACTCGGATTTGACGAATTGGTCCGTATTTCCCAAAAATGTCATACATTTCCTCAGCTGTGATCTTGTACGGTAAATTACGAATGTACAATATTCTGTTTACTTCTGGGGGTAACCGGATCTGAAAGAAAACATGCATTATATGGAGCTCTGTTTGCCAAGCCAAGTTTGTCACCACATGCATGTGCAAACTTTCCAATATAACGTTATGATATTCAATTCTCCCAAAGCATGAGGTTCCATCTTTTATTTATCCAAGTTATTCTCTTTATTCTCATTTTTTTATTTATTTATATTTTTTGTGATGGTCCTTCCGCTCAATAACTGACACCAGAAATCATAAACTGTAAAATATTTCTATGACAATTTAGATACAAATAACCATTTGCAAATGCTCTTAGTCTTCAATTATAAGATGAAAAAAAATTGAGTGCCAATGATGACCTAGTGACTTAGCCTGACGCTAACTCACACAATTCAGCCAATATTAAAGGCCCACTATGCAACATTTTTCATTTAATTAATCTGTTTCATACTGTTTAGGATGCTAAAATTAGTCATTACACGGCGAACGAATGGTGTAGAATGCGCCACTGTGGCCAATAGCGGTAGATACAGCACTTGCAATGTTCAGCAGCGCGGTCCGCCTCCAATAGAATGCAGTGCAATACAGTGCAATACAATGCAACACAGCGGTCTTTAGAGGGAGCTCGTGAGAGAGAAAAACAGAATGTTGCTTAGCCCCGGTTGAACGTTCCCAGAGCCCGTCTACGAGGAGCCGGTCCACTCTCTATTTACTCCATTGTACCGGATTTTGCCTGCAATCTGTTGAAATTCCATGGAGCTAAGCGGCTAAATCTCCTTGTTGCCACAGTTGACAACTTAATTTCTTAATATACGTTGTGGTAGTAGCTACCTGAGTACAGATTTTCCACTAGAAATGAAATAAAAAGTCACTCATGTGCTTTCTGTTTGTCATAGAATGGGCCGCTTTCGTGTAACATGCTAGCATTTAGCTCATGGATGCTGGTTGGTCAGCGAGAAACCACGACTGATTACGACCGTCATGAGCTGAACCTGGCACCAGCTGCCGACTGTCACTGAGGCAGAAAGTAGTGATTGCTGTAAAGTGGTTCGCTTTTGTGTCACGTGACATGTAAACTTTAAAAGGGTTGTTAGGAATAACAACACATATTAAAAATTGTATTGGTCAACTAATTGTCAAGTCAAGTTATCCTGCATCGCATGCATTAATGCAATTTTAGGAGAAAAAAATATATAAAGAGAAATGTGGTATTGGGGGGTGCAGCTCCATTGCCACCCATTCATTAATCACTTGCTCGGGAGCTCCTTCTTGTTGCAGTTCCACCCGGAAGGATTCTGAGAGTGAACATTCTCCCCATATTGAAAATTCTCTGACGTTACCAATGTTGCTGACGACCCTTTACTCCATAATGTCATAACGTTAACGTTATTCGGGGAAAAACTGGTAATGAATACTGCCTTTTATCTGAAAATTACAAGGACGACCTTTACTATCCAAATTGTTAGTTAACGTAAAACCATAGACAACGGCTAAAACAAATTGTGGAGCATTTAGCTTTAGTTGGCTCGCTTATGCGACGAAATAAATATATCTTCTTTCGGACATGGATATGTACACGAGAGCAAAGAATATTTTTTTATACCAATGTATTTAACGAAGTAATTCAAGTACTAACGTTACAATCGATCCGAAGTAAATTTAAACACACATACGTAAACAATACCGTTACCACATGACTAAAAAATGGAAACCGAAATCGTTTACACTTACATTTGCTCGTTTCGCTGCTTGCATAGCCATGATAGAGCCTTATTTCGAAATCAAATTTCAACAAATAAAACACACAAAAAGAGACCAACAGTAAACACTCGTAGAAACTTAAAACTGCGCAATGGCGCAACACTGACGCAGACTGAGTGCGTATTTCCGGTTCTTCCTCTTTACGTTTGGCATTTTGGAAGCATTGCTTCCCCCTACCGAACTGGAGTGTGAATGTGGATAGGCCTATATATTCCAGAAAACCACCTTTGAGAGTAAATAGTCTTAGATTGACAACAGAGAATAAAATACTTAATAACAATAAATCTATTTGTACTAGGAAAGATTTTTTTTACCGTTACTGACGCATTGCATTCAAACTTGATGGCCTTTCCTGTCATCTAGTGGCCTTTTGATGTCATATGTCATGATGACATATGTGTATCTTTTAACCACAATTAAATTATGCTGAACTCATTTCCTTTAAGCTCCATTGTGTTACAGAGAAACCTGATTTTTTTCTGCAGCAATGCCATATTTTATTTTAAAAGTGTGACATTATGCAGTCTAGAATATGTAGTATAGAAATGTGGTATAGGGAAACAAAATAGGCTGCTGTAATATTGCTTTTGATTTTGCAGTGGTAAGGCCAAATAACTAAAACAAAAAAAAAAGAACAGTAATATGCTAATCCACTGGGGAAAAATTGTGATAAAATCTTTCAATATTTTCTGCATAAGACAGTGCTTTTCTCAAGTCTGACAAATTTAATAAGAAAACATTGGATAATGAGTAGACTACTGGAAATGAGCAAAAGCCATTTCAGCTCTTTTATGTCAGTTGAAAAGAAAAACCTTAATCCATCTCGATATCTATTGACCTAGGCAGAGTCAGCATGTGAACGAACAGGGGATTCTTCTATGAACAATATTTTGTATTTATAGATGTGAAAACACATAAACATACAATTTATTCTCTAGGTATTTCAAAGGTGACAAATATATAAATATCAGCATAGCAAATATTTCAAACAATTGTTCATTAACTAAGAATAGCCTAGATTTACAGTTTAAGTTGACTAAATAAGGCAAAGCAATTTCCTTATGTAATTGAACATTTATTTATCATGGCCTTAAAGGTAAAGTTTTTTTTTTTTTTTTTTTTTTTTTTTACCAAAAACTGCATATGGTGTTAATGAGGCTGGCAACCACCTTTGAATAGCTGGTCTAAACTAATATTTCATGTTAAGGTGTCAGGAACCAAATGAGTCTAAGGACCACAAAAAATTAAGTACTATGGTGTTGGGCCTATTTCAACTGATGAATCAGTGAAAGATGCACTCAGCAATGCTGGTGGAAATCACCTTTGTTTGTGTTTGTTAATCTCTCTGAGCAGCCTACATTAGATTTGTCCTGAGAGCTGAACAAACCATTCCACACAGGTACAATAGGGTCTCTCTGTGCAGATGCTTTTAACAACCCAGCCTACATTAGATTTGTCCTGAGAGCTGAACAAACCATTCCACACAGGTACAATCATTGCCCCAGTTTTCAGGGATTTCTTTAAGGTCTCTCAGACAGATCAGTTTAGATTAAATAGACACTTGTAGTGGAATGAGTATGTAATGGAAAAGAAAAAAGTACATGATCGTTATTGCCACAGAAGTGACATTAGGACACGTTCAATTTGATTCACACATTCAGAAAACAGCCTGTAAATGTTTTATTAATTTAAACCACAACACAAGGAGTAGTGCAGCCATGTCATCAAGGGAACAATACGTGCTACATGTACAAAAGAATCCTTGACATTTTGCTGAGAGTTGCCAATGGTTGCTTCAATCTGGAATCTGATAACAATACAGTGTAAGTACATCGAGCTTGGCAAAGACTTCTTGGATAATTAAGACCCAAAGTTTCATCATCACTGGCCTGATTTGGAAACACGGTTTCTCATCTTATCCAATCTGTGTTGGTCTGTTCTTAGTGTGTCAGACAATGCATGAACTAACAGCGTTGTTTCCAGACTGCACAAATGAGAGAGACTAGGCTGGAGGCCCTCTAAGATGTTTTCATCAACATTCACAAGCAAAGACACAAAAGGACTCCTCATCCACTCTCCAAAGAGATCAACAGGAAAAAGAGCATCAAGACACATGGACAGGAAATTAGAGAGAAAAAAGTTTGAAAGAAAAAAAAGAGAGACACATCAAGCTCAGGGTAACGTACTACTAGAGCAAACCCAGTTGTCCTATTGCCACTAATGATGGAATAGGATGCATTGTTGACTGGTTCTATACTGTGTATTATAATCCTCACCTCTCAGTTTGTGCTGGGAGACAGTGAGCTATGGAAAGGACTAGAAAGCCAAAGAAAAATTATCTGCTCAATATTTAACCCTCTCTATTCACTGACTAACCAAGATGTACTGTAATCACTCTGATATGCAAGTTGTGCCTTTGAGACAGGAATACGTGGCTTGAGGAGATAGTGCTGGAAAATATGTACACTAAAGGCAGTGGAGGTTCAGGCTGTAACCGTGGATAAAGCAGAGTACTGACGGAACACATGATACTGGATAGGTGATTCTAATGATCTAAATTAAATGAACAAATCTTACAGGTCCAAAGTATACAGGCCAATTCGTACATCATAATTTTAAGAGTTTTTGTGACTGTTTATGTTTATCTTAAGTATTCTATTTTGGATCTGTGCTCATGAGATGGATTTAATATGTGAGGTTGCTTGGGTGACATCAAGTTTAGGGAAAAATAAATGCTCAGAAAACAACAACCATACACCCGACATAATACTGTATATAATGTAACATGAATTTCCTGTTCTGTCTTGTATTCAGTTTTTCAAATAAGGCGTTTTCATCAGCAGTCTTTGAAGGGTGCAAAGTGTGACATTTCTTTGTAAGGCAAAAAAAAATAATAGCATGCAAATAAACTACATTTATAATCACCAACATTACAAGCACATTTGGAAAGTGAGAAGGTGGAGAGATTGAAATTCAGCATGTTGTCTATTTAGATTCAGATTTTCCATCAGGAGTCTATAAATGTTACAATTATACAGAATAACATTGGAGTTAGATTTTGGCTTTCATCAACAATATTCTGTAAATGTACCACATTACTAGCATCAGTAAACTTGAACAATAAATAGTAGCTTAATTCAACATAGCACATCACTGATGCTCAAGCTCCAGTGGAATGGGACTCTACGGGAAGTACTTTGCACACGGTTCACATTTTGGCAGTTTATTTTATATATAATTCATATATATTTATGTATTTATATATTTATAGAACTATATAACTTAAAAACACCACACACAAATATATTTATATATATATGTGTGTTTGTGTCTGGTGTTTTTAAGTCTTATGTGTGCGTGTTCATGTGCGTGTGTATGTGTATGTTTTCTGTGTATGTGTGGGACGATTCTGTAGTGTGGCAAATATTTGTCAGCAAATAACATTCTCATGCACACAAGTGTTTCAAACACAAGAAGCGGAATCCTTTGAAAGGTAGTCCAAGCATATTATAACCATAATTATAATTTCTTTTATCAGTGGAAATAGCTGCAAACTGAATGGAACATTAATCTTCTGTGCAGTCCATGGCGCCTTCGCCTTTTCTCTTTCTCTCTCTCTCTCTCTCTCTCTCACTCTCTCTCTTTCTCTCTCTCACTCATGCTCTCACTCTCTTTATTCCCCTTCCTTCGTCTGTGTAAGAGAAGAGGAGAGGCGAGGGGTGACCGCTCATTTCTGCAGGTCACACTGCAGCAGTAAAACGATGGATGGGTCACTCTTGGCTGCCTCCTTGAACTCCTCCAGTGTGATCTGGTCGTCGTTGTTCTTGTCCATCTTGCTGAAGATCTTGTCCACGCGTTGTTCTGGCGTCAGGCCGTCCTCGTTCATCTTCATCATAATCACTGTGCCCACCATCTTGTAGATGGCCTGCAGAATAGGAGACGGAGGGAAAACAGGAGAAAGGAATTTTTTAGATGGAATATTTTAGATGGAGAACCTCTTATACATTTTTAAAACACATTTAAGACACATCAGACTATTTGTAAGGTATACTTTTGTACACGATTTTTTCAAGCCAAATTCAAAATAACTATGCAGTAGAAGTGGTTCACATTACAAAATAAAAAAACGGTTATGCATTTTCTGAACTGGTTGTTTATTTGTTATTTATTAACTACTAAGAAAAAAAGAACATATTCCTACACTAAATTACTGAACACCCTGGTCCTGGTAACATACAGTAATATTACATTATGATGAAGCCTACTAATATGAAATCGAGAAGCTATTTTGAAGAAAATAAACTAATTTGACGTCTTCTGTCACACCAAACAAAATTGCATTAAGGCTGCCAGCACTAATTCTCATGCACCAGTGTTCATTAATGTTGTTGGTATAGGCTATTTTTATCTTTTAACATGTAGGCTAGTTAATCACTGCTGCAATCATGTGTGCGCTGGCACATGGGGGTATGTCATTCGCATACAGTACTATCTTGTCACATAAATGGTAAGGCGGCCACTGTGCAATGATGACTCCAGGGCAAACAGAAGAACTATTCTCAAAAAATGTAATAGAACTGTTGTGCAGGGCAGCTGCCTACATTCTCCACCCCCTAATTAGACCTCCTGAGGCAAAGGCTGAGCAAGTTCATCAAAGTATGCCAACTCGAAGGCTGAGCACCCCTGGCCGTGAGGCAGCAGGGTTAGTGGATCCCTTATGAGGAAATAAATATTAAAGTGCTCCTATTCATTTTAAAGTGCCCATTAACGGACATGTTTGACCCACTTTGTAAATTTAGAGACTTTCTTCACTGGTGAAACTGCTGTAAAAAGACTCTCTTATTCTCTCCCTAGATAGAATATCCTCTGCATCCTTCTTTCTAACTGCTCTGTTATTTCTTGTAGCTTGTACTTACACCCTAAGACCCTATAGGTCGTAAAAAGAAATATTTATAAAGACATGTCTAAAAATGCTCATCCAATGGTCATTCTAAAACTTACAACAGTTTGATCCGGTCAAAGAAAGTTTAGCACACAATATATAATAAAATTGGATACATTTCTAAATAGGGGCATCAAAGACGTCATAACATTAACGTTTTCTCTTTTGTGTTTTATTGATTTACCCATTTTAATGTGAATGTTCCATTCATTCAAAGCGTCACTGTCAAACACTGTCATCTGGTCTTATCAATTTATCATTAGTAATAATTATGGCCAATTTTTTGTAATAATCTGTATTGTACAGTATGTTGCTTTGAATAAAAGCGTCTGTACAAAAAAAGATACTTCATAAAGTCACCTCAATGATCTCCAGCATCTCCACACGTGTGATCTTGCCGTCCCCATCTAGATCATACATGTTGAAGGCCCAATTAAGCTTCTGTTCAAAGCTGCCCCGGGAGGTAATGGACAGCGCACAGATGAACTCCCGGAAGTCGATAGTGCCATCACCGTTCTTATCAAAGGTTCTGAAGGCATGCTGAGCAAACTTTGAGGCGTCGCCATATGGGAAGAACTGGTGACAGAAGGGAAGACAGGAGAGAAAAACATAAGGTCATATAATGCAATGTCATTTTGGTCAAGAAATATAAAAATACTGTAGGAAAATTACAGGGATTTCAGAAATTCAGACAGATCGTAGACCAGTAGACATAGTTTAGTGTCCATGTTTTTATTGGACTCTCCTGTCCTAAAATCCTCCCTGAATTTTTCCAATCTAGCAACAGAACAGGAGAAAAAAACATTTTGCCAGCAAAACTAAAGTGGTAGGGTTTTACTTACCATTGCATTTAAATGTAAATATGAATACTCATTTGTATGACTGTGCCGATGTGTGTGTGTGTCTATGTTAACACAATACTAGGCAGTGGTAATGGGCTGCAATGCGGATCTATAGTGAAAGTGACATGTCACCTACCAGGTTTTGCAGCTAGGGGCAGCAAAGAGCTAACCTCAACACCAAAGAGTAATATCACTTTCATATCTGACACTCTCTATTGCTCCATCACACACACACACACACACACATGGACAGCCCATAATTTTCCAGAACAAGAGTAATTCAAGCATACTCAGAGTTCCTTGTTCGATTGAATATCTACCTGTAAAGTCATGTCTCCCTCATATTTTCTGCATATAACACACACACACACACGTACACACTAACTGCTTTACCTCAGTCACTGCTGCTGCTGCCAAAGGGTTACAGCTGTTTGGTGACTCACCACAGCTCAATGAGGCAGTCCTGAGCTCTGAGTGCCATTACACCTCACTGATTACTATTATCATTCCACCTTGCACCAGTCTGCACAGGGGGAGGAAAGGTTTGGAGGTGTCTGCAATCCAGGAATCCAGAAGAGCATCAAAAATAATCCTAAATAAGTGTTTGCGTACTCATTTATTTATGTAGTCTGTTTGCTCTTATCTTCTGTTGTGCTTCCGTTGATTACAATTCCTGAAAAACTTTACTTACATAAGATTTTCATAAGATTTAGTTCCTTTCACTAATCAACCAACATTTCAAAGGCAAATAATGAGAAGAAAAAAAAATTTGCAACCAAGCTGACCTACATCTTCTGAGCACGACCAGGATTTACTTTTGAACGGATTCGCTTAAACATAAATACCGTACAAGGAATCAAGTATGTACTTAAAAACATGGATTAAAATGTGAGGCTGGCTGAGCTTGAGGATTTATTGCAACTCTCTCCTAGTTCAGACACACACAAGCCCCTTTCAGATACAGAGGTTCTCAATATGCTTCCCACTTGGATGTCTATAAGAATCCTAGCCGCATGTCTGAACAAAAAACTCCACAGGGTTAATGTGACCACTGGCCAGACTAAGAAAACCAGAATCTGACAAATATCTAGTCTCTTGGATTATGACACTAATATGCAGTGTTTAACCAAACAGGCAAGAATTAAACATCAAACACAGACACACAGACATAGACACACACACACACACACATACTGCACTCTATATACAGCAGTGTTTTGTACAATAGTGTTTTTGTTGGTGGCTTTCTAGTTGCAGATTCATCAAATCCCTCCTTTCTCATTCTCTCTCTCTCTCTGTGTCTCTCTGTCTCTCTCTATCTCTTCTTATGGCACTAATCCACAGTGTTTCCCCACGCAATGCTGCTGATGCAGGCAGCTTGTAACAGTTGCTCTGACCATCTCTGTCCTATCCAAACCTGCCTGCACACACACACAAACACACACACACAGACACACGCATCCTCCTCTTCTCCAAACTGCTGCCCAGCACCGGGCGGTGCCCTGTCCCGTGGAACAGACACGGAGACCTGCCCAGCACGCCTCTCAGGAAGTGGCACCTGCTGGGATGTTCCCAGAGCTCGGCAGAGCCCTCCTCTCATGGGGCTCGCCCTTCTGTTATGCATGGACACACCCTTCCCAAAGAAGGGTGCCTGCAAGTGCGCCTTTCTGTGGAAATCTGTGTGTGTGTGTGTGTGTGCGTGTGTGGCTGTGTGTGCACGTGCTTGGGACATTGCTGTGTGACAGTAGAGAAATGCCAGGTTAAAGTAAACAAGCAAATACAAAAAAAAGTGCTTCCAGTCAGTGCACATGAAGATGCATTCACCAGACATCTAGCCTCTGGCATCAATAGCCACTAACACACCTACACAAAGAGACGTTCTGTCACACATACCTGCACATATCTACACACACACACACACAAACACACACACACATACACACACACACGTGTATCTGCACATATCTACACACAAACACACACACACACACACACACACACACACACACACGTGTGTCTGCACATATCTACACACACACACACACACACACACACTCAAACACACTCACACACACACGTCCTGCGACATTCCCTGGCACAAAATGTGGCAGGTTATGAAACACTTTGTTATGTAAAAACCAAGCAAAAAAAGAAAGGAAAGAAATATGTAGGGCAGAAGTGAGTGACCAGAATTCTCTTTTTAAGTTTCCATTCCGAAGTAACCTCACATCTCCCTCGCTCCTCTATTCCATTCTCTCTCACTCTTCTCATCACCCCACTCCCTCATCCTTCTCTCTTTCATTTCATTTCATTTTCGTTCTTTCCGCTCTTTGGTTGTGGCTTACTAAAACGACACGCGATATAAATAGATTCCTCTTCCAGCACTCAGGTGCCACTTCACCTGACAGGGCCAGTTGAAAAAGTGCTCTCTTCACATGATGAGCCCGGTACTTCTGCCATTTAATGACCACCCTTCAACCAGCATGCCTCCGAGGGGAAACACAGCCATTTGAACTCGCTGAGCTCCAGGGGTGTGTGGGGGGGATGGGCCGAGGGAGGGGGGCAAGCAGCATCATTTCCCCACACACAAACACAGACGGATCGTTCGGTCAAACATGCTGAGTTTCTTAGCCAAGATCCGTTATTTTAAGAGAATTATCATTTGCTTACTTTGATGATCACACTAATTTTCCGTCCTTCAGGCCATTTCCAGCATGGGGACATAAGGTTGGGGAAGAGTGAATGGGTTGAGGTCATGAAAACGACTCAAAATGCCATTTTATGTATTTTACCACTGGCATTAATTGAACAACGAACAGGGTGATACTCACCTTGATAACAAGTGGATGGGCATCTGAATAATGACATTTACAGATGTCACATAACTTAACACAATTAAGTGAATACTTAAGTTGGTCACTTCTTGTTGTTTTAAAAGGCACATAATCAGGCAGCTTTTTTGAAAAAGGCAAACTTTCCATAACAACTTGAAGGAAGATACCTTTACCACCTTTCCTCTTCCATGAGGAGAACAGAAACAATCAATTCCTTAAACCTGCTGTTTGAATGGCAATTATCAGTGTGTGACATTATCTTGAATGCCGTCTTTAATCACGTCAGTGAATAGCTTTAAACCATAGACACTATAAGTCACCACAGCAGGCTACAGTGAGGCTCCGACAATGCTTTTAGTATTGCGCTGCTCCTGAGCAGTGTCCTCCCTCCCAAGTCAGTCCTCTGTGTGTGTGTTTGTGCGTACATTTGCATATGTGTGCGAGTTTGTGCGTGTGTGTGACTTATGAGTGTATGATTTTCAACACCATTTATTGGAAAAATGAACGCATGCCATAAAAATGTTCCAGCTCCATTGTCATATTCATTTTGCTCTGGGGATGGCGTCATTGCAGTGTTGTCCACACAGCCGTCTAATTTATGACTTAACAATAAAAGTGCCGACTTTATGCTTGCGATTTGGGATAGAGACACAGGGGGCCAGGAAGGCGCGGCACTCCAAAAAAAAGAACAACTAAAGCGAAGCCACAGCTATGCCATCACACGGCCACTACTAGACTAATAAAAGTCCTGCGCACTGAGGAACAAAATAAGATGTTCACAGCTTAGAGTGCCACTGCATACAGTTGGCCAGGGAGTAGAGTAAGAAACAAAAAAACAAAAAAATGTTTTTCCAGTATGCAAAGTTGAACCTGCTCTGGGCAACCTGCAGGAAGTTAATTATGGGCATAAAGTGGGCTTGGTGAATAAATGTATATATTTATAGGACAAGTTACTAGTTACTTTATACAGTTCACATATGTACAGACTTTCCCTTTTTTGTTGAACATTTCTGAATAAAAAACTGTATGTGTAAACTGGCTCTTAAAAATGCAAATACATTATTCTCATATTATGTACTAACTTACTGATGTGTACAATGTTTCTGCTGCCCTTCTGCAGGAGCTTCCTAATAAACGATGATGAACCATGTAGGTCACACAGCGTCGACTAACCCTCCCGCTAAGGGGAACATGCAGCGCTTTCACTCGGACTGCTCGCTGTCCCAGATGACAAGCCCCCCAGACCCCCACAGCTCTGGACTGCCTCCCCAGCAGCACCCTATAATGGAGGCCATCTAACAATGTCAGAACAGGAGGAGCTATTCTTAGCCTGGGATGAGACACTGCTCTCAATCATCGGCTGACATGGCTCACATGTAGACAGACAGACCTTCAGACCCATACACACAAACTGTGTACTACAAAAGGCCCACCCACTGAACACACACATAGCATTCATACCCTGGTGTGCAGTGGTGCTGCCAAGCAGTGCTGATAAAATGGAGCGGCCTTGCACTGGGTGACCCTGACCTCTGGGTGATAATACACACAGCAATGGGCTAATGCTTGTGCTGGAGGACTTCCATGAATCACACAAACACAAACACACACACACACAGACACACACACACACTGACACACACACACACACTGACACACACACACAGACCTATGCACTCACACACTTGTAAAGAGTTAATGTTCATGCAATCTGAAAGACCTTCAGAGTTGCACAGTTGTTTTTGATATTGATATTTAAACAATCTATCTATAGTTTTAGAAAGCAGATAGGTTTACCACAGTGAAGCAGCCCCTTTTAAGTATTAAGAGAATGTGGAACCACAAAGATGCACCACAAAGAACTTATTTTCGGGCATATCCCATCACATCTTCTGAGACTTTTACCACAAGAATTGTTGCAATTGTTGCCCATTTTCACATATGCTTTTGATACATCAAGCCTTAGCATCAGACTGCACAACGAGACCAGGCCAGGAAACTACTGTACCTAAAGTGCAGTTCAGTATCACATAAGGTGCAATGCGGGCAAAAAAAAAAATCTTACAATCTTCGCACTTCACGCAAAAGCAGCGATTCCCTGGGGAGTCTTCCGCGTTTTTTGGAGCTCTTTGATTGTGATATTGCACTCATTCATCACAATATCAAAGCCAACATAATTGCAACTGCTAAACCATAACTACCACAAAGCCCAGCTAAGCTTTTTAACGGTAGGGTAAGGGATTTTTCTGTCTTCGCTCCATCACCACTAGATGTCACTGTCACTGCCATGTGCTTAATGATTTTACACCTCGAATAATCTCAGATTTCAGTCTCTATTATTTAACATGAAAAGGCCCCTGATTGAAACCTGAGCAAGCCCATGCATTAAAACACCTCTATTTAGGTCTAATCAATTCATGCAATCAACAGCAGGTGCTGCTATTTTGATAGACTGGAGCACCCCATGTTAGGCCCTGAACCAAGTGGAACAAACAAACTAACACAAAAACAAATGTAAAGATAGAACAGACAACAGCCTGGCCGCGTGTGCACTGTTTGTTTCTCATGCGTGGCCTAAGCTTGTGAAAGGTCTTTTTACTTTGCTTTTGCTGGTGGAGATGAAAACGGCATTAATAATGCATTTACAGTTTCACCACAATTTATGAGACCAAGAAATGACCCGAAGAGGTGTGTGTCTCTGTATGTGTGTGTGTTCACGAGTGCTTACATAAACTGTGCCTGTGAAGCTCTAGGGCTTTAGAGATGTTACAACCCCCACATCACCCAGGACACACACACACACACACACACACACACACACACACTAATGCTTCCACCAATGACTCATCTTCTAACAACTAATCTTTCAACTCATTTTTTGATTAGTTGACTAAATGATATATATATTAATGGGCTGCTATTTTATTTGTCTTAATTTTCTTCTAAGAGCAACTCAATGACCAAAACGGGCCTTTTTTCTGGCTATTATGCCCTCCCAAAGCTTGCATGAACTCTTCTGTATGGCCTTAGATTTGTCTAACTCGTGTAGGCTACAGGAAGACTAATTCTATTTGTTTCTACAGAGACTTTTCTTTTTGACAACTTCAATCCTGTAGATAATTAACAAGCTCAATATTGAAAATGCTAGTTAACTTCAAGGACTACAGTCGAAAACAGTAAAATATCTATTTTCTCTGACATTTGAATTATTTCTGGAAATCTATCCATAGTAAAATGACGAATGGACCAAAAAGAATTGATGACAACTTTTCTGTACATTGACTAATTACAGCAGCAATAACACACACACAGATACAGAAAGACATGTGTACACCCTAACACACTGACATAGCATCCTGGCATCTTAACGTCTCAAGCTATTTGCTGGGTCAATATACATTTTTAATCTTTTCCTGATTATCCCATGAGTGGCCAAACTGTGTGAGCCTCAGTGGTCTTCTCTGGAATAAATGGTTTACGAAGCCCTGCAGGCTCCCACAGCCTTCAATACCAATGCCACATTAGCTACATCTATCACTGTACACCCCCCCACCCCCCACCCACACACACACACACACACACACACACACACACTGACACTGCGCTCTGGTTAATAAATATTTTTGTGTGCAGAACATGTAGTGTGGGCTGTGAAGGCGGGGATCAGTTCTGTAGGTGGAGGGCAGCAGCACGAAAGATTGTTGGCTTTTTCTAGGGCGGGGGGGCTTTGTAGGGTGACTACACTGCAGTGCACACTTTCAGATGCACAATTCAAGCTAGTTGAGGTAAGAGGTTGAAGTACAGTCTGAATCAGGGAAAGTGATTTATTTGTTGCATTTAGAGTTTTAAAAGGAGTGATTGCAGATTGCACAAAGCCCATTAGCAGCTGGAAAAATTATGCAGGAAAAGACTGGAGGGATTTATTTTGAGCCATATTGTCTGTGTTTTGTTGTTGTGGCATGTATATAGGTTATTGCAAATGTAGACATATCAAATTGTGCTTTTGATAAGAATGTGTGCACTGACTGCATGTTTGCTTTCCTTAATGTCAGAGTATTCCTTTGACTTGGCAGACATGACTGCAACACACCACACCACTACTGCAGCACTGCGCTGCGATGCAGAAGTATACATCAGCCTTTACTCTGTCTTTTTGTCTCTCTCTCTCACACAACCACACCCACACGAACACACACACACACAGGGGAACCCCTTCTCATGCATCCACAAAATAAAACCAGCCATGGCCTCACTGTCTTCTCCCTTACCACTGAACCACTCCCACGGGGTAGGCCAACTGTTCCGTCACACAGCCGTCTCTAACCTCCATCAAAAACACAAGCAATACACAGCTCCCAGTTCAAGACAAACATGCACGCTGTCAAGAGCAGTGGTGCTTAATGCGAGCTAAACCATGAACCCCTCCCAAAACCACGCCCACACACACACACACAGAAACACGAAATGTGTGTGATGACAACCTCCCACCTCGCTCTACTACCAGGTTCACTGTACACATACCTGTCTCCTCCTCCCCATTCTGCCAAGACACACATACACACACACACTAACAGGCAGACAAGCAGGCCTGCAAGGCTGGTGTTTTGTTTGGCTTTCACTAGCTAAGAGAACGTCTGATGCATCATTTAACGGTGTGCCAGCACTGCATGAGTGCCACGTGTCTACTGCCGAGGAGATGCAGGCTCAAGTTGACCTGGAGCAGATGCTTTCAGATAAAGGCAATCAAAGCATCTGTGTTTTCAAAGCGTGGCAAATGGCTGCTGCTCTCACAAGCTTATGAGAAATCATACTACAGAGCATGGGATTGAATGGGATGAGCACAGTGGAGGTTGGGATTGCTATTTGTGTGCTCCTGGGGTGGGATTCTCTCTGTTGGTGTAGTATGTGTGTGTTTGTTTGAATATTGACTAGTAATAGTATTAATACATTTTGGAAAAAATGATGCCTTGTGGGAGCTATTTTCTGCCTCTGGGGACATCTGTGGCTTTAATGTGTGGCTCTAGGGCGTTCTACCCAAACAAAGGAGATTAGATGGCCAAAGAGGGTTTTCAACTCTGCCTAAACCTCACCAGGGCTCAGAAGCCACCACTGGTACAGGTGTGTATCGGAATAAAAAAAATGTTAACCAATGATGATTCCAATGGTACCAATGGTGAATTATCCACAATGAACTATATTCTGCTGTTTTGCTGAACAACATTGCTGAACAGTGAACAGTTTTTGCTGTTGTTCAGCAATGTTTCTCTAGAAAAGCAGTGGAAACTTCATTGGGCTGCAAACTCATTATTTAACATTATTTAAAACACAGAAATGTTGTGCTGATAATATACCATGGTAGGACTATGCCACAGTGGATTATGCTATTTTACCATGACTCTGTGCATCATGCAGAACAGTATACAGATATTAAATATTCATTGAGTCATCTTCAAAGTAGCCTTCCCCCTTGGACTGAGAATCACTGGAAAAGGAGAGATGTGAGGGGTGATGGGGGGTCGGTAGCCAGGGAGGAGGTAAGATGTTAGCCTACATAGAACACATAGGAGGAGGAGAAGGAGGAGAAACAAGGGATGAAAGTCATCATAGATGGAAAAAGAACTGGGGTGGTGGGGAAGTGGGGAGAGAGCATTTAGAGGAAGGATGAGAACCACAGGAAAAGTACAGAGGAGAGGCAGGAGAAATGGCAGTCGAGAGAAGAGGATACAGAAAAGAGGATAGAGGAGATGAATTAAAAATATACAAGAGAAAGATGGAGGGAAGCAAAGAAGAAAGAAAGAAGAGATGAGATGTGAGGAGGGGTAAGAGCACGGAGATCTGAGAAGGGGGCATGCACACGTGTGTGTGTGTGTGTGTGTGTGTGTGTGTGTGTGTGTGTTGAAGAGGCAAGAGCACACCCAGGGAGAGGAGATGAAACGACAGGTGCAAAGCGTGACACGACTGAGTGGAAAAGAGAAAAGCAAGAGGAGGAAGGTTGGGGAGAATAAACATGAAAAACGAGAAGAGAGAGAGAGAAAGGTGTACTCCGGTCTCTTCTCCTCTGTATTGAGTGTGAAAGGCCTCAGTGCCCGTGGGGGGAGACAGGAGCCGGCTCCCAGAGCAACCACCGAGCTCGTGCACTGTTACGTAAAAAAAGCTTTTTAGCCTGCCGCAGCCCTGGGCCCACACCACACTGCACTCCTAGCACACACAGTCTAAATAATTCAACCAGAGCGCAAACATAGGCACCAATTGTTGTTTTCCATGTTAAAAATATAATTGACATTTTATAACCATGAGTTTAGCACTGCAACAGGCTAATATATCAAGTTTCTCCTGTCAACACTGCAGCTTGAAATCACTTTGCATAATCTATACTCATTCTAAGTCATGTAGGCTATGAGCTAATGGCAGAAAATTGTGTGGTGAGTGTGAGACATTGATCAAATATCAAATCATGAGCCACTAGAGGCTTTGACACACACACACACACACACACACATACACAACCACACACACAGCTGCTCTGATTTACTGAGAGCAACTGATATGTTCAACTGATGGCAATTTATGTGTCTGAAGATTTCTGCAACTTAAGTACAGAAATACTGTATTTAATTATTATACAAGTAGAGGAGGTTTCTAAGCACCATAATCAGTTAGCTAATTAACATGCTAAATATCAAACCAGTCATAAAATATCAGCCAGCGACAAATTTGTAACAAATGAATGGCTGTGAATCAGAGCAGCACACAGACACAATCTTTCACAATGTGTGCATACATGCATGAGTGGCGAAGCCTCTGAGGGTTTCTTGTTACACTGTTCTACAAAGAAAATCTACTTATATAAGTTATGTAATATACAATTCAATACAGACCTAAATTAGTGGTACTGAAGTAAGTGAAAGTAAAGCAAACACAATGAACTGAAACATTGATATATGTTGGGATTATGGTGGTATTATGAGAACTGGAGAAAGTATTTTAATGAGAGAATGAGACTCATTCCTGCCTTAGAATAGGCAGACGAGGAAGTGCCTGGCTAACTATCTCAGCTAACCAGCCAAATTCTATTTGGATCTCCTAGGGTAGGCCGTACTCAGTGAAATTAAGTAAATGCCACCAGTCTAGATGCACCACATACATCACATAATTTGAAACACTGGCTGCTACGCTAAATGATGGAAAAACTGACTTGTTGGTTGACGTACATGTAGAAAGCCTTTATAATGCAGCCCTACGGTGTATCTGTACATGTGTGTGTGAGTGTGTGTTTGCCTCTGTGCATGTCTTTATGCATCTGACTGTGCTTATACAGGGTAGGAAGGGAGGGGCCCACTTGCAGATGTTGGTAAGAAGTGGAGCGCTGTCATCCAACTGTAAAAAAATCAACACAGCGCCTGCAGCCATAGATCACTGAGCTTCAGCCAGCGAGACTAGCAGGAAACCTTGAGCTGACATTGGGGGAGGGACTGGCTGGCTTGTGAGTGATTTCCATGGAGTGATAGTGTGTATCTGAACAGCATTGTATACGTCAGTACTGGATGTTGTCTGTGCTATGTTGCATGTGCATCGCTATAGCAGTGTCTGTAATGTGTGCGTGTCAGTGCGTGTGCATCTGCTTCTCTGAGTGTGCGTGTGTTTGGCTGTATGTTTGCTTGCCTAATCTGTAGGAACATCACAGCTTGTTGTTTCCACACAGCTCTCCTCTCCCATGATGTCAGGGGAAGTCACAAGACCATGGGATAGTGGGTGGGTGAGACAGAGTGGAGTGGGGACTGTCATGACGATCAAAGCTCTCAACCATAATGGCAGATCTTCACAACTGAACCTACATGGCTTCCAAAAAGGAGCGCCAAACCCTTCAAGGATTCAAGGATTCAAGGACCCAAACCCTTGACTCAGTTTTGTTTCCCATCCGTCACTGAGGCAGACACACAGTCATTGTTCTGAGGACAATTCCCAAGGGTAAGACCCTATCCAGCAGAGGTTACCACTGCTCCACCCCCCCTTACTGCCATCAGAGAATGAAATGCTATCCTATTGATTACTGAAACAACTCATGCCCCATGTAGAGGAAGTAACCTTGCCTGACATTGCATTACTCTCCTTCACCGACACTCCCTGCTGTCATTTAACTAATAGATCCTTTAATTAACCTAAAGAGATTTTGCATCCAATGAATCCCTTGCCACTTCACACGGCATTCCCCTTCTTGGGTCAACAGGAACAAAAGGGCAGAAAACACAGTCATATTTGGCACAACTGGATTTTTTTATTTGATAGTCCAATCCGTAACATACAGATCAAATAGTATATGCACGCAAATAGCGAGCAAATAGTTTACATAAACAAGACTAACATAAATAGGACTTTACATAAATATGACTCCGAACTATCATAGAAATCATCTGGGTTTGACATACAAGTGACGTAAATTTTGCAGCGTTACAATACTATTTTTTAAAGTGGTCAATTGCTATATCGAAAAGAAGGGTGAGTCTTTATTATAACTGATGCATGCATGCCTGTGTGTCGGAAATGCCTTTTTTCAAAAGACCAAAAAAAGAAATACAAGATTTTTCTAGTCTGTTCTAGACTATTAGCATGCATGACATTTGTGCGAAAGGGCCTAAATGACGCTAGTCACACATTTCCTTTGGCATTCTGCTGTGGAGGAGGGAGGATAATGGCGTTAAAGGTCAGATGGAGAAAACACTCTCCCACTCCCCACCTGACTGCCCCCGCCTCAACCACCACCACTCTCCACCACAACAAGCACCTGCATGGAAACCCAGTTAAGTATTCCTCAGAAGGCTCTCCTCAAGCAGGAAGTGACAATTCTGCTGACTCAGGCTTTTTGTTGGTAAGGTAATTTTTAAAATATTAGTCACTATAATATTAGCAACTATTACTATTACAAATATTACTATTACAGCTATAGCTTATTTCTGATACAACATAATGATAAGAGATAGAAAGACATAGGCTGCATAAGGTTCCTTTCTTTGTTGCAAAGCTTATAACGCCATTTTTTTGTTTACTCTTGCATTAGCCTCAATACACAAAATGCCAATGCTTTGCCTGACAGCGCCTTTAGCTGTGGCCTTCAGGTTAGGGGTTTAGGCTTTAAACGGAAGGGTTGCTGGTTCGACCCCAGACACCAGACCATGTTTGATGTGCCCTTGAGCAAAGCACCTAACCCCTCATTGCTCCCCAGGTGCTGCTGTAGCAGACAACTTACTGCACTGATTTAGTGTTTACTTCACCTCACTGTATGATGTAAAAAGAATATATACTATATTGTTATTATTATGCTTTTTGTTTTGGCTGCTCACAGAGCGCTAGAGGACAGGTCATAAACAGGTCCAAACAGGCTGGAGTTGGACATTTCTCAAGATGTCTGAGGGTGGGCGTGTGTGAGCTGGGGAGGTGCTGGGGAGGTGCTGGTGAGTGTGTCAGTGAGCCTGACAGGTAGAGCCGCAGGAGGAGCAGCTCATGGTAAGATGGACCTGGCTCAGATCTGCCTTCACTCCTCTCCGTCTGCACTGCTGTTTTACGCCTCTCTTCTTCACTCCTTCACACACGCGCACACACACACACACACACATACACACACAAACATATGCCGGCACTCTGACAAACACCACCTGCAGCCGAACTAATAGCAGCAAGTGAACATTTGAAGCGATTGTTGTTTTTAAGTCTAGTGGAAAAAAGAGGCTATTTTTAGTGGCGCCATGGATATTGTATGTGAAATACATGTGTCCAGTACTTTCTGCATGTGAGTGTGTCTATTAGTGGGTGAATGAATAAGTGAATCCGACTAAGTTGTTTTTTTGTATTTGTGTGTGTGTGTGTGTGTGTGTATGTGTGTGTGTGTGTGTGTGTGTGTGTCCACATCGTTGAACTGTGCAATGAGTATAGCCAGTATCACACTCGGCTCAATGCACTCAGGGATGTAATTTGATATGAACAGCTAGCCACAGACCAATCTTCACATCAGAACACACCACACAGGCATTCAACACTCTTTAACATTCTTTTAAATGTGCCAAGTGTCAGCAGTAGATAATGAACTAATTTTGGTAATTCAAAAAAAGGAAACAGAGGAAAATGATGTTTTTTTTATATGGGAAAAACTGTCATAATTCTCTTGTATGGCTTCCCTCTGCCTAAGCTGGCTTTTTACCTATAGCTTACAAGAATACATGGAGTGCTGTCTGCATGGGACAATGATTAGTGTCATTTTAGTGTGTGATTTCCATGGAGTGATAGTGAGTCCTTTTTCCCAAGCTCCCTGCCTGAAGCACTGGACCAGAATACAGTGCATCAATTCAGGTCAGAACACCCTGTTGTCAGACATCACTGGGAATTGATCAGGTGTGTGCGTGTTGTGTGTGCACATGTATGAATGACAATACGCTGCTCTGTTGCAAAGTTGAGTTTTGAGACAACACATACAGACTACACAAAATGCAGCGCGTCCTAGCTTCAGAGCTCATCTTCACACTGAGAAATCAATGCTGTCGCCTCTGACCACTCCGCTTCGGCACCATCACTGGTTTCCATGCCAACACAGCAGCCATGAATGTTTGGCTAACACTCACGACCTCATTAAAATTCACCCTTCCATCCTTTAGAAACTCTACATCAAGCGTTGTTAAAGGCAGAGCACTGGAAATGTATTTTGTGTTCCAACAGCAATCTAAACATGCTCCTGTACTTGTATTTGAATTGATCTACAGCCTGAAAAGCCTTTCCAATGCATATTTTTCTTCATTACTTTAGCCATCACCTCTGAGTCATTGTGAAAATGGTCAAGCTAAATCAAGCCTGTTTGCTACAATTCCCATGCTCGAATTTTCTTCCATGAACATTTAAGAATTTTTTGTTTAATAATTGTTTTTTTTTTTCATTAAATTGTAAATGAAATAAAAAAAACATTCTTTGGTAGGCTAACATTACAGTAGCTATGACTCAAAGATGACAAAAACTGTGTTATACAGTATCCAAATATCAATATAAATGTATTTTTATGCATGTGTCATGACAATAAAGTTGAATCTAAAATAAAAATATCCTCAAAAAAGATTGATCTTTAGGTCTTTGAACTAATACATAAATAATAATAAAATAATAATAAGAAGAATAAGACCTAATACAACACCTGCAGTTAGCATGGCACACAAGTCATTCACTCTAAAAAGCATAGTTTAGATAATCCCTCAACTATTACACTGTACATTCTGACCAGCATAATTAGTCCAGAATCCAGATTCTACCTCAGATTCGAGGCAGGCATCAAACATCACAATTCCAACATGTTCTCCCACACAAACCGGAGACTGTCAGATGCTGACAACTCAGTCCCAGTGCTAAAGGCACCGCTCAGCACAGCTAGACCCTTAAGTCTATTACATGACTCTTAAGCGGTGTTGACACAGCTCGAACATCCCCGGGACCCATGCCAGCCACAACCCTAATACACACACACACAAATACAGGCACACTGCCACATAGAGAAATGCAAATGCAAACGTTTACACATTTAAACATGCAGATACACACACACACACACAATAGTAGACAGGGAGTAGACAAGATGAGCCAGCAGTGTGAAACAAGCACTGCTTCAAAGTGAGATGTGTGTGTGTGTGTGTGTGTGCGTGTATGTGTGTGTATGTGTGTGTGTGTGTGAAAGGACAACTACTGGCACATACATCAGCAGAGTTGACACAGGGATCACCGGTGAGCTACCAAATTGCTCCCTGAGCGCCCAACGTCCCCCACCAACAGAGGAGTGAAATATGACAGGCTGATGATGTATTACTGTGAAAACCTAAACATGCTGTTTAAAAACATACTTTTCATTTGGCTGCTAACAGTCACACAGCGCACACACACAGGCACACACTCTGACATTTCTTCCTGCAATCTGTGTGCTTTCTTGTTGCAATAGTTGTGGAAATGAAAATCTTTACAGAGTGACACTATTGTAGCCATCACTTATAAAAATTAAATCTGTTTATATGGATACTTCCATAGCAATAAGATGCTATTGTGCTATTTGGTCACAAGCTTGAAATGTGCAATCAGGAAACATTAATTATCATAGTTAGGACCTCTTTTGCTATGTTGGCAGCTTTTATGCTTGCAGTTCCTCAACAACAACAACAAACCCCAGAAAGTGGCAACCCAATTCAAACCCATTGATTAGACTTTGTTCAGAGGCAAAAACCTACCATTAAAAACCACTTAGGCTTAACTTAATCAGGACACAGAGGCAGTTAAAATTAGATTCTACCAATGTAATTTAAAGTAAGACAACACAGCCTGGCCGACTGAGTTGTTGGCTTGCCAAACACACTCAAGGAATCTTGATGCTCATTATTAAACAACACAAATATACACTTACTCAAATAAACAAATGACAAACCATGACACCATCAGCCAATCTATTCAACACTTCAAAGACCTCTCTCTGTCATCTAGTTCACAGTATGATTTAGACTCAATAGAATTAAAGGAGAATCTAACTATACTATAGGATCATACTATAGTTTTACTATAGGATTATACTATAGTTGTCATCTTAGTATTAGTACTATACTTAGTACTATAGTAGTCTTCTCACCCCCTACAGCTGGGTGAGAAGACTAACGAGTATGTGTGATGAGCCCTAGAGCCTATGAGACACACTAACCCTTTTACACACCCTTTCTTTATAAAACACCACCCACACACAGCCTCTCAGCTCTACCTACTCCCTAACATCATAAATGCCCCCTCTCCAGTCTAGTCCTTCCCCTTCTATTCTATTCTATCAGTGCCCTGGCCTGCTAAAGCCATGCTATCTTCCCCATTCGGATTTAAATAAAACCCTATCAGTGATACAGCGTTGCCAGGAAACACAGCGTGATGCACTGCTAACAGGTTTAGCGACAGCCCTCCGAAAGTTCACCCAACTCCCACCCACCCAGATCCCTCTATTGCCTCTGATTATCCAAGCATCTGTTTTGTGCCAAGCGGATCTTCCACCCATCCAGAGGACTCCACGGCAGCAGGCAGGGAGGTGTGCTTGCACAGGGAGGTTTTGACTGGAGTTATAGATGCAGCGTAGCACTGTTGTGATGGGGGAAAGTGGTTTAGCCTTAGATGGATTAGTAGACTCCAGTCCCAAGGTAGCAGCAGCAACTCCACCACCTCATTCTGCGCTGACCATGTCCCAGCCGAGAGACACATCTAACTCCCTACCTGCCCCTGCAGAGTCTGGGAGCCAGCTGCTCTGGATAGAAGATCAGCTAGGCACAAAACATGCACTTTTGGATAAAACATAAACATCAACCCAATAGTCTCCTTGCACAGATCTCTCACAGCTTTACTGCACAGTACCTATACTATATTGGGCACAGCTGGGAAACTGCCTCAACATCATGGAAAGAGGTTTTCAGATCTAGCAGTCAAGCCTGCTGAATGAAGTTTCAACAAAGCAATATTGGCAGTGAAAATGTAGTTTGTTATTAAGGTATGTAATTTAATGTTAGTTGATGAACTCAGATTGCAGTTGTTGGTTTGAATCAAGGCTGCCAGCATTGAGCAAGGCATTTAACCCTAAGAGGCTTAGGTTAAACACGAACTCTGATAGATAACTGATAGACAGTCGCATTGGACAAAAGTTTCTGCTAAATTTAAATGTTCTCCTTTCTGCACCAAACACTCCATTTTGGAGCGACCCGAAGCATAAACACTCCCATGTCACAATGTGCAGCTATGATTCAGACAAATCAACAGCTTATTAATTTGCCACCAGCTCATTATGTGTTTTTTACTGTCCAGTCATGAGATGACTAATGCACAATCCGAATGCCTCACTTTAACACTCATCAGACAAGCCTTAACTGTTTATATTTTTTTGTGCTTCTAACAACTTAAAGAGGGGCTAAGCAACATTCTGTTTTTCTCTCTCACGAGCTCCCTCTGAAGACGCTGCATTGCATTGTATTGCACTGCATTCTATTGGAGGCAGTCCACGCTGCTGAACATTGCAAGTGCTGTATCTACCTCTATAGGCCACGGTGGCGCATTCTACACCGTTTGTTCGCCGTGAAATGACTCATTTTAGCATCCTAAACAGCATGAAACGGATTAATTAAATGAAAAATGTTGCATAGTGGGCCTTTAAGCTAACTGAGGGGATATTGGAGGTGGTTGGGGCCAGAGTTGGCTGGTATAAGACCAAAAAAGGTAACCATTTTACAGCAATAAAACTCTAAACAATTCAATTCAATTCAATTTTATTTGTATAGCGCATTTTTACAAAAGGCATGTCTCAAAGCACTTAACACAAAGAGACCCAATGAGCAACAGGGGCAAGAAAAAACTCCCTAGTAGCGTTTTTTGTTTAAACAAAAATAAAATGATAAATTAAGATAAAATGATAAATGAAAATCAGCAGCAGCGACAGGAGAGAAAGTAGAAGCATCTTGTGCAGATGAGCTCACCATGATACAGCTCACCAGACTGACTGACAGGATGCCTGAGGGAGCCTTAAAATGATCTACTTAACTTTCGTCTTGATATGTACGCTACCTAAACAGTCCCCAGCATTTAATTTTTTCTTTTGTTTTTCCTTTGTTTCATAATGACAAGTGGTTCAAAAATAAAACAGAACAGCAATGAAGAACTTTCTGGAATAACAAGCTCCATTATTATCCTTATTAGGATCTTATCATGTTCTTTCTCTATGGACCTTCCCCTACTGCTTTTAGGTGCAGGGCAAAAATGAAAACCAGAGCCGCTGAGCATCTTCTTTAAACTGAGGTAAGGGTTACTAAACACTGCACTCACACACACACACACACACACACACACACACACACACA
>JAGFZM010000075.1:672887-732324 GCA_017657215.1 Limnothrissa miodon
CACACACACACACACACACACACACACACACACACACAGAGAAACCTTACCTTGACATAAAGTTGCTGGAACTCCTCCAGGTTGAGGCGTCCAGTCGGGCAATCCTTGAGGAAGCCCTTGTACCATTGTTTGAGCTCGTGCTCATTGAACTCTGTGTTCTTCACCAGGTCCTCCATCACCTCAGGGGTCAGTTTGCTGTTCTGTTTCCCCATCGTGTCTGTGAGAGAGAGGGAGCAAGCACACGGCACACATTTCACATTAGTGTCTTCGTACTGTGAGCCTTAGTCTGCCTTGATGTTCTCATGCACTAATTTAAAGACCACACACCACCACATTGATAGCAGTCATTTTGAAATGGGCAGCTCCGTACTGCGACGGAGGAAATGCAAGGCTAGTGGAAATGGATTTTAAAACCGATAATAATGACAATAACAATAACATTGATCTATACTGTTTATTCACTTTGTTATCAAAAATGCAATGTTTTCATTAACTGTGATATTTGAAAATGGCTTCTGAATCGAATGCCTTGCCGTGGTCTATATTATGTTAAAACGGCTTTCCAAGGAAGCCCGACCAGCTAGTTCTTGGGAAAAATAGAGTCATCCACATTGTCATTTAGTACTACAGATTATGTTGGTGCCATTATGTAGTACTGAAAGGCAATTAGGCCCTTCTTTTAAAAATGTTTTAAACTTTTAATATCCAAAAATGGGCAAAAAAATACAATTTGTATACATTTGTAAATATATCTCTAAATTGTCCTAATTTATTAAGTTATTTTGATACTCAATAAACTTAATAAACTACTTCTATAAACTCTCAAAGCTTATAGCCAGTGCTTTTTTTGCCATCACCTCCATTGAAAGGTTCTACTGTGTTCATGCCAGTTGACACCTATTATGTCAACTCATACATTCATACACTGATATCTGTGTGTTTTGAAATTCAGCTTGCATCAACACAAGACACAAGCTGGCCTAAAAATTTGCATCCTGTGTCCGTCTCCGTCCACACACACAAATAGAAACACAAATATATCAGCACTAATTTCACAAGTTGCTTCCCACAACCACTGTCAACACAGTGCTCTGTTTATATTTTGTCAGTCCCATGAGTAGCTAAGTTGACCACTGAGGGAGAGAAGTGTTTCAGGGAGTTGCATACTCATCTTCCTGATCATCATGAGTGCATTGTCTGGGTTCCCATTGTGTATGCTGTGTTGCAGTCATCCTCAGTGTGAGCTCATACACTTCAAATCAGGATGCGTAAGTAAGACAACAAGCACATTTCAAGAGTCAGTGTCTTTCTGGAAGGAAGCAATACTTCTGCACTCAACAAATCTTGCTTAAGACAGAGAAAACGCAATGACCAGCATAATAGAAGCATAGGGAAGTGTGTGTGTGTGTGTATGTATGTTTGTGTGGGCACCAATATCGAGTGAGCTTCATATACCACCAGGTGACTCATGAAGTCCAACAATTTTCAGATGCCCAACCATCATGTCTGGTCAGCACACTCTAGAAAGGTAAGGTTGACTGGTGGGGTTGTCGATTATCACCGCACACAGCAACACATAAAAAATATATTCTCATACACACACAAAGAATCTTTTCACTGTGCTTACGTGGTCTGCTACCAGCTGTAAACCTAAGCTTGGAAACTGTAGCTTAATAAACAGCTCTGTCCTGCCTGCCAGTGACGCAGTGTGTGATGGCAAGCACAGAGATGTAGAGCACACTGCTGCAATTTGCAAAACTGATAAGAAAGCACCCCCCACCCCACCCCCCACGCACACACACAAAAAGGACAAACATCTGCATTAAGTGTTTCTCATACATTGACAAAACGTAGCCGCCCTATATTGTCTAATTTACCCGGGCACCCCCGCCCCCACAAGTGCTGGAGACAGATGGAGGCATGAAGTGGCAGCAGTGATTAACTAGCCTACATGTACATGTTAAAAGATAAAAGAAGCCTATTCCAACAACATCAATGAACACTGGTGCATGTCTCTATTGAGAATTAGTGCTGGTAGCCTGGTAGCTGTGTTTTTGGTGTGACGGTCACTTACAACTAAACATAAATAAAATACAGAAACAAGAATCAAAGACATAACCAAATTGATATGACACATAGAACAGAAATCACTGTGGAAAAAGGCAACAGCAACAAAAAGAGAACAACTGAAAATGATTAAAGAGTCGACAGACTAAAAAAGAGAGAATGAGTGAACATGAAAGAGTAAAATGCAGCTGATGTTGCTTTGTGGGTTCTGGGAGAATTAGTACACGCAGGGTTTGTCTCCATAGCGGTTATTCCCTCAAAGCCAGAGGCTGATGTGGAACAATGGCAAATCTGCACAGAAAGGTCACTCACCGCAATTAATTTAGACTCCATCCAGACACCGACAAAAACAATGACAAAGAGCACACACTGAGATGAATCTCTTGATAGAGGAAAAGGTTAAGTGCTGTGAGGGAAACAATCAATTTTCAGAAAGATTTTTTTTTCCTCTATTTTTGTTTCTTGCTGTGTTCTTGCTGTGTTTTGTTTTTGTGTTTTGTTTTCACAGACACTCAAATACTCCAAAGTCCAGCCAAATGGGTAGTTTGAGAATAAGGTATGGCATGAAATACGTACATGTATTTCCTTCCTGCACATTGCAAAACATTTATGCCAGTTTTTGCCAATCAGTTTTAAACTTTTTAAAACTCTTCATATGGTTTGCTTTACAACCACGCATCTGAGCCCCCCAGTAAACATTAGCTACGTTTCCACCACAAGATTTCCAGGACAATTCTGGGACGGGAAAAAGTGACAGGGTAAATTGCTGGATCAATCCTCTCTGCCGATGTGTCTCCACTGCGAAACTGCCATTACAGACCTTTTACCAAAGTCCTCATTATATTGCAACCTTTAGTCACGTTACTGATCAGCATCATAACCGTAAATAGGTGGCTGGTAGACACATCGCATATCACTGCAGATTGCTAACTTGCTAACGCATTGGGGGTTGGTACTGTAGACACATCGTATATTACCACAATATCAAGTCATAAAGCCTAAACCTTCTAGTTTATTACAGAAATAACCATCATTACATTAGCTCTGCAATATATAATTTTTGGATTCAGTTCCAAATACGTCATCTAGTACTCCTTCACTCTTGTCTGACCAATCAGCTATTGACACATTTACCAGAATGTTACAAGTACATACCCCAAAGCAGGTACTCAGTTTGTCACTGAAATGGCCCTGAAAAAGTTCCTTTAGGTCCGTCTCTAGGAACACGCACATACTGTGAAGTTCCAAAAGTGGAAACAGCTATCTGCTGCAAAATGCATTACACCACCTCATACTTCCCCAAAATGCTAAGGCTGCCATAACTATATCACATGCTGTCACTCAGCATGACAACAATGGTGATCAATTTGCAGTGAACACAAAAACACATTACGTCCACATTATATTTGATGTTATGTTGTGTATTATGAATGAAAATGCATACAATGACTGAATGACTATTTCTTTGCATTATGTAAACAGAAGGAATTTGCAAACACAAATCACAGTAGAATTGATTCTGGCATAAATGGCATATTTCCTTACTGTTAATAAGACATGAGAATTACCACTGCAAGACCTTTTTGTCTCCAGAGAGTATGTTAGACTTGTATAGAATTTGTGTATGTTTGTGTATGATGGCTGTTATCTATTACAGTAAAATAAAAATACATTTTCTGTATTGTGTAGCCTAGAAGTTCACTGCAAACTATTTTGATAAGAGTATTTAAATGTCTAATTGCAAAACATGCTGTATTTGTTAGAGGCTAACAAATGATTTTTGTGTGAAATGGTGATTGAATGCATTTTGAAATTGGAAACAGAGCACTCTTTGGTTCCCATAGACTATGGTTGTTTTCAAAATGTTACAAGTTTAAAAAAAAAAAAAAACTAGGCACTGCATTGAGACAAATAGGAAAATGTTTGGCAAAGACTGTGTTAACATTTTGGAAAAATAAAACAATTTGCTACAAATCTTTAATCTCCTCTCAAGCAAAGTATTGCCTCCAGCATAGTTCTTATTATGAACAGCTTATTATTGTCATATGATGAATGAGTGCCATCAAGTATTTGCCTATTCCACTTGATATATTTCTGCCTTTGCTGACCAGAGGACTGTGCATGTGTGTGTGGCCGTGTGTATATCAGGAGCTGTTGGAAGATCTATGTTTTTTACATGGCTCACTAAAACATGACACATCCTCTGCTGAGCAGCCTACTGTAAATCATGTCATGGCCCACTCCTGCACTCTCCTGCTTTCTTGTTCACAGGGCACCCCAGGCCAGTCCCTTCAAACTGCAGCAGTAGTGGAATTCCACAGCGATCTCTCTGCCTGATCATCGGTAATGACAGAGCCTCAGAGAGAGCAGGCTTTGAAGACTAAATGCCTAAAAGTGCCTAAATGCCATCTGTAGATATCATACGGGCGAAAGACAAAAGGGAAAAGGGAGTGAGAATCACATGGGATTTTTACTGTCTGTGTTTGGAGTCAAAAGGGAAAAGAAAAACAAAAAAAACAAAAGCAGCTACATGACACCACATTGTTAGAGAAGAAAAATGACTCAAAATGAGTCAGGTCAGAGTCAAGCAAATAAACACACAGACACAAACACACACACACACACACACACACACACACGTAGGCTGTGGTGAAAGGCTGTCTGCCTCCTTGCAACTCAATGTGTGTGTGTGTGTGTGCGCGCGCAAGTGTGTGTGAGAGAGACCGCTGTAAATGCCTCCTGTCCTCTAGGATTATCCTTCCTTCATGCCCTCCACCTATGAGAGCCATGTACTTCATTACCTGAATCATGCTATTACACCTAAAGCCCCTCATGGACAGGGACTCCTTTTCCTTGGTGATGCCACAAAGATCCAACCTATGCCTACAATGTGATTAGGCTGAACTGTACCAGATAGAGCTATACTTGCTAACAGATTGATACTGTAGGCAGCAGAAGCAATTTCAGAAAGATATTCAAAACTAGGCCAATCCTCCATCTCATGTACAAAGCAGATGCATGTCATAAAGGTATATTACATCCCCTACAGTACATCAGAAGAAAACTCTGACATACAGTCGATGGCATTAAGCCATGTTAGGGTGTGGTGGTCCTTGCATACTCTGCTTTCCAAAATACTGCCCTGTGAAAAGCAGTTAGGCTAGTTTTATATTGTGGACAGTTTTACAGTGTCCAAACAAGAACATTCACAAAACAATAGTAGTTTGGTCATGGCTGCCTATGAGTGGACATTTGTGCCCAGCTGGCATGATACTCTCTTACCCACCTGCCATGCAATGGAGTAAAAGGGCAACACTCCATGGCCAATCTAATCGGATGGTAATTATTATGTTTGGCACTGCCCCCACCTCATCCAACCCTCACTCCCCCATCCCACTTGTCCAAGTCTTTGACAGCCAAGTTATTACAATTAGCTAATTAAGACCACCAGGCAGAGACCAATTAAGAGCCAACCTAGAGCAGAGTGTTCTTTTTAGAGAGAAATTGCTAGGCTCTTTTTGTTGATGCGTGAGGCAGCAAGGGTGGGGGTAAGGTCCTGTCCATTTGGTTATCTGCCCACTGACATCAATGGGCATTGACCAATGAACATCCCCGTTTCTCAGAAAAGGGGCTCAGAGTGGTGACACACAGGAGCATGATCCAACAAAACAGTAATGTAATGCTTGTTTTGTTTTGTTTTGAGTCCATCGTGCAGCGTTTAAATAGCCTATATAGCTGTACAAGGAAAATCATCAGTTCTTCTGTATCCCAGTCGTTTATAGCAGAAATGACAAAGGAGAGGAAAACTACTTGGACAACTACTTAAACAAGGGACTACAACTCCAAAATCATCCCCAGCCAAACTAAATCAATTTCTATGTTCTTCATAATGAAGACTGGAGAAAATAATCGCATAATACCATTACACCAAGAAGGCTAAACAACAAACAACATCTATCGCTCGCCAAAATTAAGGGTTTAAATAAACAACAGCGCTATCAACCTATAGAATTAAAAACAATGCCAAATATGTGTTTAGATACTGGTAAATTGAGTTGCTACAAACACAGCTCACTTATTAAGTGTCGGCACGTCATGTAGGCTATGTCTCAGGACGTAATCGACGGCAATCTGTTCTAGCCATTGACTAATACCACGCATACATTTTCCAGTGATGTTTGATATTCGAAATAATTGTTCTCAATTTCAATGTTCAACCATAAATTATCTAGATAACACCTTACATACGGTCAATGGTTGAAGTTGAAGCTGTTCATGTGAAAGTGTTGAATAGAGCAGCACATGTTGAGCCACAAAGAAAAACAATGTGTTGGCATGATTATGTATTTCTTAACTATCTTATCCATGGTTTTTAGTTTTTACTGTGAAATCATGTAACCGGTTCCAAGTTAGCCTAAATCAATGTGCCGAAGCAGATCGACGCGTGAAAGGCAATTCTCATTTCAATCGTAATGCACTGGACTAGCCTACTAAAGGCAGATTTAAACTTATTGAAAAAAAAAAACATTTGTACACTATAATATCAATGTGCGCTAACCTATGAATGTTTCTGACCAGAACATCTTCATGCATGTTAGAACGTGCAATGTGCTTGATTGTTTTCTCTTTCTGGTTTCTTCGCAGACACCGTGATCACACTCATTTTATTACAATAGATTTCGCATAACCGAATTGTTGAATAAATAATTTTCTTAACAATGTTTTTTTTTATTTAATAAACAAATGGTGGACTGTTTTCATTTGCTCATCAAACTAACCCCCATGAGCAAAGACAGCTGTTTGCCGTTGACACAAAGATAAAGCCAGGGTTATTCATAAAAATACAATACAGACGCAGCGGTCGTGTGCTACAGGATATTCCATGTTTGGCTTTATCCTCTCACAAGATTAATTTTTTCATCAGTAATTTGTTATGTAGTAGTCGGATTTGATTTCAACCGTCTTACCTTTGCGTGTGTGTGAAGGTTGTGAAGGTCTGGTTTGCGCTCTGTGAGGCAGTAAGGTATTTCTCTATCAACCACTGCGATATGCCTGTCTGGAGATGAGAACGAAAAAAATAGCCAGGTCAGAGCGCTGGAAGGACCACAGAGGCTCGGCGCTGCAAATGATGTGCCGATAAACGATACAATGAACGGAAGCCAGTGTTAGATCGTGCGCATCACCGTATCTCTCATGCAGTGTGTCTGTTTTGCATGGGTCCCTGGTTTAGGGCTGAGCTCGTTTGAGTTTGCGCAAGTCGTCCGTTTCCCTCTGTAAATGTTGTGCCTTCTGCTAACCAAATGAAATGACATCAGCAAATAGACTAGCTATGAGAAGTAAAAACGAGTCATCACTTTAGGGTGGGGGTTGTTAATGGATGTTTTATATATATTTTGAGCATGTATACAATGCATGATTATTGTGCCAATGCAACTTTTTTCAGAACTTCAAATACAATAAAATACAATGCTGCGCAATACTGCCTGGGTGTGAACTTGTCTCGAGCAATAATCTGAATTGTTACTGCAGCGCGAGACAGCAATGAAGCTTCTATGCTGTTTGTGTTAGTAATTCGCGCCTGTTGATGCTAGTTGTCCAGAATACCTGATTTTCAAGTATTACACGATCCGGTTAGTTATTCCGTCCTCATATGGTAAGTCTTTATGATATAAGCAATTAATCAAATAGAATTTACCTGGGATACAGTATAGACTGCCTGGTGTCATTGAATTTTATGTTATCGAGCATTTTTTTTAATTGCTGTGGCCATTGCTCCCCACCCCCAACATTATTTACCTACTATACAACCGTAACAAATACACGGTCTTAACCATTATAAAGTATTACTGTAACGTTAGCTTACTACATCAACAACCACCAGGCCTTCTGCATAAACAACAATTAGCCAACGTACCACAGTAGTATAGATGAAATTTAGCTAGCTAACTACTAGCTGTAGGCTAATTATCAGTAGAAAAGCGGTGATTTACCCATACCAGTATTAATGTTATCAGTTTAAGTTGACGCACGAAATTGGCACAAAACTTTTTTTTACCTTTAAATATTTTAACAGGTAGTGTGACTCCATAGCATGACTCTGGTTTTTATGATCTGAGAGTAAATTGAATAGCTAGCGTACCGTAGGCTGGTCAGGCCTGAAGGCAGTGTCAACTCAGTTTATGACTTTTCTCATCATGAAAGTTTCAGTGTGTAATGGTCTCAAATTAACCAAACTAGCATACAACAAAAAAACTAAAACTATTCTGTAATAGGTTAAAGTTTGTAGCACACAGTAGAAGAGGCATGTCAAGTAAAGGAAGGCCATTACAGAAATAGACTGAATTGTGTTATACAAAATACAGTTTGAAGTATTTTTCATGAATGCCTAGAATATTGCATTTATTGCAGTAAAAGTCTCAGCAGTTTTTATACTACAGTACAGCCAGATTCTTTCATAAAGGGGTGGTGGATCTTGTAGTGGTTTAGCTGAACTTATGGATAGTACTGATGACTGGAAAATAAAAGTAAAAATTTTCACAGGTGTGACAGAACACAGAAGAAATGGAGGTCTTTTGCATTACTGGAAGCATTTCTCAAGAGCAGAGAAGCTCTGATGTTGTAAAAAGTGAATCTGCAGGAGCTGAAATTAGTTCTGCCTGTGATATCAGGATGGGTAGATCATTTCAGAACGAAAACACCATCACTGCCCCACCGTCACCTAAAAGAATGAGGCTTGACATACTCAGAATGGAACAACCTTCAGTAGATATGCCTTTATACATGAATAACTGCAAAGTGCTATTCAGTGAAGCTGAAAATGGTCTGCATGCACCAAGTACTTATGTGCCACAGAATTTTTTACAAAAAAGTGACATTAGAAAAAAACAAGTTGGAGGGAAGTTTACGCAGGCAGAGACTTTGGATTCTCCGGAGGAAAGCATTGTACACAATCAAGAGTTTGACAGTGACCTTTTGTGTCATACGAATGCCAAGAAAACTGAGAGTGAATGTGAGATCATAGGAAATCCAGATCTGTTGCAGGTTGTTGACCCTGTTGAAAAAACTCCCTTACATGTAATTCCAAATGATAATATGGATGGTAGTGCCATTGAAAAGTATGCAAGTGGGACAGACTCACATAACAGATGCAGTAGTGTCACAGTTGAAAGCAGTGTTTCAGGCAGGCATGATTTTAGAAAAGAGGTTTATGGTAATGCTTGTGAAGAACACAGGGCTGAGGAGTACCACATTCTCACAGCCTCTCATTTAGTGTCTGACTCATCTCCCTTTTATCCTGGAAGAAACACCTATGGGACACCATCAGGTTACAGGGATGTGGTGGAAAGTCAAGATAGTCCCAGTCTTTTTAGAGGAAATGCGCATGCTTGTGATGGAGAGACAAAAGCCGTTGTTAATGAGGAGCGCATAGTGTGTGACGAGGAGATCGCTGATTATGCATGCCCAGGCTCCATTTTTACTTATGATGTCTCATTAAGTGGAGATTTGGGAAGTAATGATCCCAAGATCAATGCGTCTATTGCTCTCAGTGTTCCCAGTAAAGCACCCCTATGGCTCTCCGGGGGTACAGAAGGTTTGCACAAGTGTGATAAATACACAGCCGTTGTTGCAGAGTCAGGTCAAATCCCAGCCCGTATGTATAATGATATGGCTGAGGACACAGGACTTGAAATTACTAAGGCAGATGAACTGAGTCATATAATTCCCGAACATAGGAATCCTGAGATCTCTCTAACCCATGATTCAACATGTGCAACAGCTTTGCCCTGTGCCTCTGATGTATCTCTGGATGACACTGCTCAGTGCCATTCTTTACCAGAGGCCTTTGTGGTTTCTCCCATTGAGAAAAGTGTGGTGTGTGAACTTGTTGACCATGACTGCGTTTTTGAATCACTTTCAAATTGTGACACTGAGAACCTAAAAATGGCACTGATTCAGAGAAGTCTACATGAGGATGATGAACAGCCTGTAATTAATGATGTTGGTTTGGATGTATTGTTGCCTACATCTAATGGCTTCTCAGGGGAAGAACTGACCACAGAGGATTCAGCGTGTATCATTCCCCGTAGATCAACAGCATTTGGGACCTTCGCCAAAGATGTAGAGACTTTTGACACTGGTGCAGAGCCGATTATTGCTTTATACTCAGCAGACGATAAAACTGATTTACCTGGTCTGGAAAGTCTGGTGTCTGACTCTGTAGAACATCACGAAAGCAGGTTGGAGCCAGTGGAGTGTTCATCCCCAGACACACTGGTCATGAGAGAGCAGGTAGATTTTTTTGAAAGTGGCCCTTCCCCAAGTGAAATGGGACTCAGGCTTCTTTCTGAGGATTCGAAGGAGGAATCAAAGGAGCTCTCATGCAAAGTAGTTGGGCAGCAACCAATGTCCCCGCCTGAAGCGAATGTAAAAGTGACTGATGCATTCGCCCACACTGATACCTCACATGAACACACAGTCAAGGACATGCCGGCATTCACCCTTTGCTGCTCTGACGCAGTTGTCCCTTTATCACACAAAACACCCACTAAGGATGTGACAAAAGACAAGCCAATGCCGCATGTTTTCTCTGACTGTGTACATCTGAGTTTCAACTTGTTTGAAAAAGTACAAATCTGTTCTGACAGTGATGCTGAAAACAGCTTACTCCTGGAAAGCTCGTCCATGGCTTTGGCTGCAGCTGTAGTTACACATGCTCACACAGTTCCCCAACCTGATAATGGCCCTGCAAACCTATCACACACCAGGATTTATTCAGACAAGACAATTGAATCACACTGTAAAGACAATTGTTCAGCCTATTCACAGGACACAAACACCAGATGGGAAAGAGAAAAAAACCAAAGGAGCAATTCTGCTTCTGCTGTGACTCCTCGAATGAGTATTTCTCCCTTTGAGCCTGAAGAAAACATCTGTCCGTCAAACAGGATCACAGGCCATGACGTTCCGCTGTTTGAAATGAAAGAGATGTTTGACTTAGTTGTCAAAGAGATGCATTTGTATTTTGAAATTGATCAAGAAGAAAAGGAAGATGAGTCAGATGAGTCAGAGTCAAGAAGAGGGACCAATGCCCTTCAATCCAGTCCATTTTCAAAATCAGAAGAAGTTATTGTGTCAAGTGACACAAGTCTTGAAGCTGATCAAGAGGATGTAAAATCTTCAAAGGTTCTTGACTGTGAACAGGAAGTTCCTCTTGAGTGTGATCTTCCTGAAGCAGAAGACTCTATGTATTCCACAATGAACAGCAAAGGTACATATTTTTCACATGATATATTTGCACTTAAATAAGAGGTGTATTTCCTGTTATTTTGTGTTATCTCATGTTTTCTCTTGTAGATTTGAAAAAACAGAACTTCATGCCCTGGTGTCCTGCATTTCTGTCGATACCTTTCCTTGAAAATTTCGGTGAGAATGAACTTTGAAATTACACTTATGCAGAGCATTTGTGTATTACTAAAAAACGTTTCTTCAGTTCAGGGAAATTATAAGGCCAATCTACCAATCAACACTTTTTGAAAATCCATTTAATTCATATCCATAATCAAAGTGGATTTTAGGAAGCTTTGAAGGGTAAAATGATTCTTTCTCTGGACACTCACTACTTTCACATGCACTAAGAGAATTTTTAATTATCACTTTAGTCAAGCTAAAATCAAGTATTTATACATGTAGACCAACAATTTTCTCAATGTTCAATTTCTCAGTTTCACTTGTAGGGACTCTGAGAAATACTAAAAAGGCTTGACATACTTAATAGTATGTTGCTGACATACTTAGTAGTATGTTGCTGTTAACTTTACCATACTACGATTTTTTTTGCCTTAGTCCAGAACATGAATTAGATAATGGTTTTGATAGATGTTTTGATCCAACCAGGAAAAGTGGAGGAGTCCCCAAAAAGACTTGAGCCTTTGAAAACCTGCAGCCGCCCAATCCGTGTGGGACTCTCTAAGAAAGCCAGAACAAAGCAGCTGCATCCTAACCTGAAATAAACCCAGTCCAAAGTACAAAGACATCTGCTCAGGTGTGAAATATAGCAACGTATGCTGCAAACCTACATATGGACACTACTACCTAGAGCATGCCAGGCCAAAAGACTCTGAGGTATGACAAAACATTTGAATGTGCTTCCTTTTTTTTTGCTTGGCCTTATTCCACACCTGGTATTTTATTCATTCTATTTATTCTATATGAGCCTATATACAGTATAAATGTCACTTACATATAATTTATGAACTATAGAGTATTTATTTAACATATTTAATCACATGGTCTTCCGTTATCTTTTACTACTGCATGGTAAACACAAGTTTTATTGTCATACCAACAAACTGTTTGTGGCCATTGATGTTTTAACACCCCAAGTACTTTGTCTTTTTTACCTCTGTGTGTTCTGACTTCTTTGTGATGTATTTGTATAAGCAGTATCTTAAAAAAAATTTTTGAGGTTATAGAAACTTTAAACTAACAGCAGTCTTTCACTACAGTGTCTGCCCAGTGGGCCTGAGGCTTTGGAATGGGCTAAAGATGAGAAATAAAATAACATATTACAGTATTACAGCGTTGATTTAATGAGGACTGTGTATGCAGTGTGAAGAAGCAATAGTGGTCCCATTCTCCTAATAGACCATGCAGCATCATAATAAGTGGATGGTACTGTATGAATAGGGACACAGAGAGAGAGGTACGGAAGAGAGATTTTAAAAGCTCTCTGTTGTGCCATTGACAGACCAGGACAGTAATAGCTTTTAAAAGCTATTTCTTGTAGGAAGGATTTATTTTGTAAGAATCCCTGCCAAAACACCAGGAAAAAAAACAGCTTTATTCTCATCATTACTCACTACCTAATAACTTTCTGAGAGACAGAAGATGGCAGATAATGGCAGCATCATTGAGATTTTTGGCTCCCAATTACAGCCTAGCTGCTGAAAGGTATCTGCCTGCATAATTTCATTCAGTGAATTGATGTCATTTGCATTTGGACGAGAATACTCGGTGGCCTCTTTAAGTCTGAGTGCACTAAAATATATCAAAGGCCTTCTCATTAATACTGATGGCAGTATTGGCCTTTAATAAGCATAAAACATAAAAACAATAAAATTAGACAAGTTTTGCTTCCCATGTCTTTTTTTTTATTTTAGAATACTGTCCTGGGGTTGCATGCAAAGTACATAATTTAACATTCATTCCAGTTCCATTCTTTGGCATGGTTGTTTCCCATATGACTTTGCATTTCAGACCTTATTCAACCATGCCCAAAATGTTAAATTGTCCAGTGCACTTTGAAGGTGAAGAGATTCCAAACAGCCTTCTTTTTCCAGTCCTTATGCAAACCTTATTTCATTAGTGGTCAGGTTGGGTGGTTCCTCCAAAAACCAATCAAGCGCTTCTGTGACATGAAAGGGAAAGCACAGCTCGGATTGTGAGACATCAAAGCTCTGGACAAAACCAGAAGGCCTTTATTGAAGTTCTTAAGAAATTACTCTCTGCTAGCCGACCACGTCATTCTTTTAACTACAAGCACAATAACAGGATCCAATAAGCATGTGTAGTGTGTGTGTGTGTGTGCGTGTGTGTGTGTGCCTCTGTGATGCTGGCAAAAAGAGATTTATATAGTGAATATATTGCACAGCCTTGGGAGAATACATGTGTTTTTCTGTGAAAGCTGAAAATGTAAATGAAAATGAAATTCCATAGGTGAAAAACTATACTGTTTTATACTTTGGTTTCTGCTGAGTAGGGGTGGGTGGATCGATTCAAGGTATTTATATAATCGATATTAAAGTTGGTATCGTATCGTATCGATACCAGTGAGATGAAATCGATAATTTAACCTCTAGTTTTCCTGTTTAATGTTTAGTAGGATCTACTTTCTTTCCGCCACTTCAGTGCTCAACCAACTCCACTGAGTTTATTACACGCACACTCTGCCTCGGCTCTCCGCTGTGATTCGCTGTTGTTCTGTCGCGTGACATACCAAGTAACTTGTTCAGTGCTGCAGCAGCCCAACGTGAACAGTGAACATACAAATGTAAAGGATGTATTTTGATGAAATGATGAAATTAAAGTGATGGTTTGAAAGAAATTCTAATCATAGCCCTGATACACAAGCTTGGTGAGTGTTGTCAATTGCAAGGATAGTAAAAAAAATTTTAGCTCACAGCTTACACTAACTCAATGGAACATAAGCTCTATAACTCTATTTCCTATACACAGGGTTCAAATCCCACCCAAAATATAGCTCTGAAGGAAAGAAAGTATAGGCTACTAAAACAGGCCTCTTCCTTCTCTTCGTAAAACATAGGCCTACTCATTTATATAAAATAAATTGTGCTCCATTTTTAAGTGTAATAAGTATCGGATCAGTATCGATATCGGTGATACTGACCATGTATTTACTTGGTATCGGATCGATATCAAATTTTGCTGTATCGCCCAGCACTACTGCTGAGGGACTGTAGGGTTGAGTGTAACCAACCTGAGCAAGATGTAAAAAGATGAAAAGGTGTATAGCCAACCTGAGCAGATATACCTCTGTTTTAATGGATTCCTCCACTTATCCAGTGTCTTTAGCCTGAAACCAAATGAAGGAACCTTAAAAGAGACTTCCAGTATGAATCAATTCATAGTAGTTGTTCCAGGTCACTAAGTGCTTTTGGAATAAAAAAAGAACCAGATGTAATTGCTTTTACTGAAGGGCTTTGTTATTTGTGTGTACTAGTAGGGAGTAGACAGTCAGTCAATTAAAATTTCTCTGCACTGCCAAAAAAAACAAAACATTTTTTAGCTAGAGATTCAACAGATCAATGAGATAAAGATAGCACATACATGGCAAAAGGGAGATATTGCTCATTAAGCTAATGGAAGGAGTTAAAATATGTTTCCCAAATATAGCAGAAAGGAGACAAAATGTTGAATTGAACATAGAGGCAGATGAGTCTCATAAATACATAAATACCACAGTACCCATAGTTAGTGAGAAACGTTTTCCATTTGGATTGTATTCAGTCAGTCACATGATTGCATAGGCAAAATAGTTTGTTATTTTTCTGATCAGGGTTCCAGATGTCCCTGTTACAGAATCTGACCTTAGTCCCAGTTCTCCATCTAAAGCTGTGTGGTAGCAGCAACGACAGTAAACATCATCTTTAAAAAAAATAAAAAATAAAAAAAGAAGAAGAAGAAAAAAAAAGAAAATCATGTGAAAGAGGCAAAAGACATACAAATTGCAGGAGGACCACCTATACCAACTTAAGTTTGCGCCATCGCTTACATACTTCTGCGCCTACGTAATGAGGCTTGTGTGCTTAATGCTTACACAGTCCTCCCACTCGAACAGACTAAAAACCATTAGCAAAGAACCATGCAGAGATAACCATTTCCAGAGCTTTTCTCTACTAATAATTAAAGATCCACATTGGATGCAGATATAATGCACCAATGAAGCAACTACATATCCCTACAGTTTGGATCAACATCAATCATGTCTTGTTAGAATTTATTGTGTTTAATTTGTGATACATTTTTTACCATCTGTTTTCTTTATTAATTAGGACAGCAAATATGAAGAGACTTCCCCTGTGGGAAAGGTGAAATGCAAAAAAGTATTTACTTAAAACAAATTAAATATAGTTATTCTTGCAAATAAGACATTTACTATTGCCTTTCGTACCATTAAATGTGTATACATATCTAAAGGATAGGTTCTACAGAAATTCCTTCAACAGAAGCATTTTGCAAAAAATTTTAATTGTGTTTTAATGTGTAAAATGTTCACCCAACTACTGTTTAGTCTTGCGCCACACAGTTCGAAGTATGTATTACAGCTACGGTAGCCTTCACTAGTGAAAACGCCAAGATGTCAAACATCTAGCTAAAGGCAGTGGCAAGTGACAATATAAATGAGAAATAAAATTTTTCTTAGAATGAGATGAGTGAGATGTGGTAATATTGACATTGTAGGTCTGTATCTCACAACTAGACTGAAAGCGAACGAAAGGCTACTTCTGTAGCCACGGTTCAATAACAAAAGAATGTCGAACATTCCCTCTTCCCCTCTCTTACTCTGTAACATTATACCTAAACATTAACCCACCACACATCTAGCTCAACAGCCTTCTCACATTCAAGTGCAGAGACAAAATCGTAGACAAAATTATATAACACAAAGCTTGCCACTTTGTGAAAAAACAAGGGTTAGCCTAATGAGGGGATAAAAAACAATTTTTACCTGTTTGTTACAAACAAACGAGTATGAAACCTTTAGCTTCTGGGTACAAGTCAAATAGAGGGCTATGAATTTAGGCTATGTAAAATAGCTTAGACGAAGCTAAATGAATAAATAAAATAAATAGCACTTCTGGTACTGTTATTCATTGCAGGTAAATCTACCCAGTTAATGTTATAACATCCCAAACATTGGGGAGCCTTACTGAACTACCACTTTAGCTTGATAGCCTAGTCGTTTGCCACCGTCTCCTAGCCTAACCTAGGTGAAAAGCAAATTGTTTCAATGAAGATTGAAGATAGTGTGACAAGGTGTTTCAGTAGGTAAGAGGGTTATACACTAATGCATGTCAGAGCATATAAACAACTTAATCAAACCTACACCAATGCAGTAACACTTATTTTATAACACTGCGAGTTGAGCTTATCGCCCATGGCCAACTAATAATTTAATTGTGAAAAATAGTTCTAGTATAACATACCTTGACTGTAATATTAATATCCTGCCTAAATGACCTTCAGGAGGCCCTTTCTAAAGGGCAACTGTGATAACCAGATTTTGAATAAAGGACAAAATAGTCATTGATGCGCAATACAAAGAACAGAGACAGGAAGAACAAAAACAATTTTCATATCGTGAATAGTGATGTAAGTGTAAGTTGACAAGTGTAAGTGACTTTGCGTAAAAAACATCTTCTAAATAAATGTATGTAAGTTTAAATGTAAGCCATTGAACAAATCAGGGATGATGCAGCAGACTTGTCATTTCCTTATTTAATTTGGCATTTCCTTGGATCCTCTTCTAAATTGAACATGATGGCTGCTTATAAAATCGCATAAAAACCTAACTGCCAAACATTATCAACAATATCTTTACGTTATTCACAGAAATAATTGCTGCAGTCATTTTTCCTTTTACACTTTACCACAACAGAGAGAAAATAACCCTTACTGCCTGTGTGACCCATCTCTGCCTCTGTTGTGGGGGGTAGGTGGTGGTGGTGGTGGGTTGGCTCTGGAGTCCAGGTCACAGCCAGCAGTCTGCAGCAATCAGCTGAAACAATACTATTGTGTTTGTCTCTGCAAAAGAGACACTGGGAGTGCAGGGTCAAATCAGGTTTTAGGCATGTATGCATGTAAGACAAAACTACATAAAAATATATGTTGACAGATGTTGAAATGCATTACAAACACTATTTGTATCACCATGTTTCTGCCTTTATGCTTTCTCCCAGTGTTCCTCCACATAAGCAGTAGGAATGTGCACAGAACTGTTCAGAAGTAGGTGAAATATTTTAAAGTTAGTGCTGTGACCAGGACTTAGGACCAGTTCTCTCTGGTTCACAGTTCCAGCCAACCCCCAACCAATATTCCCAAAGACAGCACTAAAATCTGTTCCCAATGATTGATTGCGTGAAGTCATTCGTTGAGTTCTTAACATCGCTGTGTATTACTCCTCAGAGGAAACACCTTGATAGAATATTGAAAATCCAGACAATGTCTTCTTTAGTCAGATTTTTTAAATTGCTCTCTGACCCCTGTTTTAGTGGACCTTTTTTAGGCCTTCCAGTAAAGACCTTGGACCTTAGAAGATGCCTGTTAACTGGACAGTGGCAACATAGAAGTTAATTAACCTGTCTAGCATGGTGGTAGCCTGGAAATTGTGGGTTAAAATCCCAGTTGCCACCATTGTTTTTTGAAAGGAGTATGCCACGTTTTAGGAAAAACAGAGACCATATACACTAGGATGATTTTAGGTTAGGTGCATTTTTATATTGTTTTAGCCCATGGCACCGATGCATGCTGGAGCCTTTTTTTACAGGAACAGTTCACAGATTGGAAAAGTATCCCTACGCCAAAGTCGCACCACCATGTGGACTAACAAAACACTAAATTGATGTCAACCATGCCCGTATGACTCCAGCATTTCTGCCATCTCATGGCATATGAGTCACGTTCTTCAATGTTTCATTCTGTCTTGTGTTGTTTATTTTTAGTGTCATTTATGCTTTTTTTGTTTTTGGATGATAATATTTTTAATCACAATGTTTTACTGTACACATCGTCAGATGCAAGTAAGAGAAACATTGCCCAGGCCTACTTTCTAAAGATTTAACCACAAACCAGCACGAATAAGGATGACCAATGAAGAAAGTAACAATTCACCGCACTGCTGCGTCATGCCTCATTAATATTAATTACCCGCACTGCACTGAGTGCGGAGAGAGCCTTTCATTGTCTGCTGTGGGTTTAAGTAGTATTTGGCAATGAAGAATGCATACAGTTTGTTTGGGTGTATGCAAGAAGGCTGCTTGGGGCAAGATGCATTCTCCTTAAAAAGACATTGTGAATACAACAACGATCCTCATAATGCAAATCTGTACATGGCATGGCTGTGCGCTAATACAAGTGGGTGAAGGATTGCCCTCGTGCCTTCATAATTGTGGGATAGGTGGCCTGTGGGAGGGGTGGACCGTGGGTGGAGACGTTGTTGATAGTATATTGATCCATTTTGGCACTGTTTTGCATTCCTCACCAACGCAGATGTGCCGCATGCTGCTCTGCTTTCTGCTCTCATCTGCAAGCTGTCACTCAGCCTGAAACAGCAGGGTTCCTTCTCCTGCAACGGGCTAGCATTCCGCTCTGACAGAATGAAATAGACAAATATTTAATCACACACTCTTTAACAGGAAGGTCTTTGAATAGAAAGAAATTCATGTTTGATTGTTTGTTGTCAGATACAATTGTGGAAATTACACCAGACACACATAAATGCAACCAAATCATATTAGGAGTGGAAGAAATATACTGGTCTAGCTGAAGACTATTAGATGGATCACTGAATGATTCACTTCAAAACTACACCAGGGGTGGTGTAGGGCTGTTCTCAGTGTACAACAGCGTCTATGCATTAATGCAACAAATGACCATCAAAAAATATCAGTAGCCATTTCCTCCCTTTTTGACTGTTCAAAGAGAGGTCATCTGTGTGGGTTTCCTGCCTTTAAAATACCCTAGCAAGTTAGATGCTACAAAATGTGTGTTGCTGAAGTCACCTAATTACTGCAGTCCTTACGTATTTATAGCCTCCATCCGCATTTTGATTTGTGGCTAATAGCTCATTTGGTGTTATTGTCTTCGTTATCCTGGTCTGTCTCGCTGTATTAGATTCAGCCTTATTGAGTGACTCATCAATATGCCAGCCCCAGTTGTATATTTCTCTGGCCTATCTTCTGCACGCTGTACTAAGTCTGACTAATAGCTTTAGGAAATTACAGGTGCAGGAGGTGTGTAGAGAGAAATCATATCAATCTTTGCCACCAACCACCAACCTCAACCTCATATCAATCTTTGCCACCAACCACCAACCTCAACCACCAACTCAGACTGTGCGTTCAAACCAAGAGCGACTAAGACTGTAAAATCGCTTTTGTTTGAGTAGCTGCTAAAATAGTTTTGTTCACTTTTTTTGCTTAGTTGATCTTTGCTTGAAACTAGTGCTTGAACAGCAAGTTGTGCTGTGTTTCCTCTGTGTTTCTGCTACTGAGAAGGGTCTTGACATATAAATTGATCAAATTATCTAACAATCAAGAAGAAAATCACGTCAGATGTTGACGTGACCGTTTGTACAATTATCATTATAATATTATCCACAGCATCATTAAGTACTATTGGTATTTACAAACTATATCTTCTTGATTATGACACTTTAGCCAACTGAGCCATGGTGCCCCCTTCCTCTTCTTCCTTCAGATATCTCTGAAAGACAATGTAGCTATGACATTTCAGCATGTTATGGATAGGTCCATAGGACCTTGCTCAATTGTAACTTTCAAATACTAAGCAATTACATTAAACAAAATGCAGGTATATGTTCTGTAGATTTTAGAAAGTCTTCCAGAAGCAGGAGAAGCAATAAGTATAGTGTACTGGTGATGGTGGCATGGTGGACAGTAGATGAGTGGCATTGGGCAGTTTACAAGGCAGTAGGTGAGTGACACAATCCAGCAGTAACAACACAGAAGACCAAACAGGTTAATAGAGAGATATAAAGTAGATTATAGATTATAAAGTATAATATATTGCTATTCACAAGTGCCACACTTTCAATAGGACACTAGTGGTCACAGGCCCAAGCCCTGCTGTACCATTTATTATTACACCCTGGTCCTCCTGCTAAAGATAAATTGCTGGCTGGATTTTGTTGAAAATACATCTGCTTTCATGACAAAGAGGTTTGTAAAAGCCACTGATCTGTGGCATATGAAAAAAAAGATATATTGTGTGGTGCATAAAATGCTCAGCACAAAAATAAGCCTGATGCATTTGTGGCCTTGACATTACACTCACACACACACACGCACACATATACACACACAAGCACAAGCAAACAGAAAGATACACATATAGTAGTAGTGGCACAGAGTTGACAGCATGTATGCTATTGCATAAGGCTGACCACAGGACAGAATGAGACTGTTTATTTTGTGAGTTTAAGCACCCCTCCGTCGGACAGCAAAGGATTATCTCCAAACTCCACCCTCCGCCCCTCCCCTCCCTCCACTTCACTCCACCTCCCTTCCCCTCTCCTCTGCTGACAAGAGTTGGCAGGAAGGGAATGAATACTGCATTGCAGCAAAACAAATCGTGAGAATCAGTTAAGTGCTGCTGATTGTAAAGGGCTCTTGGTTGTTTTCTACATTCACTCTAGAGTCTGATTTTTTTTCATGCGGTTTCTGTGAGGGGACAAAACACTGGTTTCCATCAGTCACTGATAGAGTACATATACTGTAATAATTGGCCTATTCATTGTCACTGAAAAGACAATATGAATAGGAGGATGATTAACCTCAAACTGTTAAAATGGTTAACAAAAAAAAAATACAATTAACAATTTACCTTAAAAAAATTCAAGTATAAGGTTAGGCTATATGGCTATGTAAGCTATGTTGTGATGGGGTAGTGGTATTCATTTGTACTGCCCCAAAAGATGATGCCCAGTGCACAGCAACCATAGATGCGCATCAGCATTTGTGTGTTTGTGTTGCATAGGGGTGGGGGGTGTGTAGGTAGGGAAAGGTTTGAGGATGTAGCTAGACTGCAGCTCCCGAGTTAATGAAAGTCCTCAGCAAAACTCTGACAGCACAATAGACAAAGTTACAGAAACATGTAAAATACCATTATGCTTAAAATGGGTTATGCCATGTTTTATCTCCTGCATTCGCACTATAAAACCCTATCTGTGTTCTCTTGAAATCAAGACTCTTCTGTTCACCTTAGGGCAGGTCCAAATGAACTTCTTAGGAGAATGGGAAGGTAACCTTTGGTCTTTTTGAAATTTCTATAGTTTTAGAAAAGAAACGACAAGGACAAAGGAGCTTCAACTTCTACCTGACGTTCTTGTTTTTATATTTTTCCTGTGCTTTTCAGACCTGTAATTGGTTTATATCTGGTCTTTGCAGAGGAAGGTCAGTAGAAGAGAACTGAACAGTATAGATATATTAGAAGCATTCAACTAGTATGTTGTGTAGGCTGTGTGTATAGCCATTGCTATGGTAACAATAGCTGGTCTTCCTTTTTACTGCCAACATTCTATGACTGCCATTTTTTAGTCTTGTATTCAGTGTTACACACACACACGTAGGCTTCATAGATCAAGAAACACACACACACCAAGACACACACACACACACACACACACATACACAATTTCGTACCATATTCATGAGGTGACAGCAATCCACACAGGCATCTTCAGCCTCCTGACGGCAGCCTCTAGAGGATGCACTCATACACATACACACACACACACACACACACACACACACACACACACACAACTCACCAACAACAAAAAAAATTCACACATTCACTCAATCTGTCTTTGTCTATCTTATGCCATTCCAACCTGTTTTCTTCTCACAATCTTCTTCTCCCTTTTAAAATCTACCTACCTACAATCTTAAATGCTGGTTAGATGGAAGTTAAATGTTGTCTATAACTCACAGATTGGAGCATAGTGACTGGTGGGACTTATTATGTCAATGGCACTTGCTGTGTCAAGATACATATCATTTTGTAAGGACACAATTAGCTGTGTCCACTAAATGTTTTTTGCACTATACACTGCCTATACGCATCAGCGTTCTAAGAAAAGACGTTGGGGGAGTCGTTTTTTTACTGCTCTGCTCAGAGTGCTAGATATTGTATTCTGTGTTTGTTGATGACACTTCTGTCTTGACAGCCTTTTAGAATCGAAGAAGAGGCAGGACATTGTCAAGTAGTAGAAGTTAGTAATTTTGCAACTTTGAAATAAAATCCATGAATGGTGTGGATGCTGATATATTTGTGAATTTTGTAATTTCAGGTCAGATTTCAGTCATAACCCCCTGAAAAGCTTATGGGCCTGATGGTATCATCAGCAAGGCACTCAAGATGTGCACAGATTAATAGCATTAGACGCTGATGTGAATCCTATCCTGAAAAAAAAACGAAAGAACTTCATGACTTGCACCCAATCGCTATCAATCAATTTGCCTTTAGTGCTGGGAAAGGGGGTTGAAGTTTGGCAAATAAGAGCCTGGTCAAGATTTCATTTTTTGACTTCAACACAATATAACTCAATCTAATGGCAAGACAACTGACACATCTCAATCAAGACTGATTTTATGGATACTTTTACCCAAGAATACCTTTTGGTCAGTGAGCAGATACATGTTAATACATGCATTATATCTTACATGCAATACAGCACCTCAGAGGTGTGTTCTGTCTTCAACCATATACCTAATACACAACTGTCAATCAACATCAACAACCAAGGCAAGGCAAGTTTATTTATATAGCGCATTTCATACACAAAGTAGGCAGTTCAATGTGCTTTACAAAGACAGAAAATAAACACATAGTGGATAAAATAAAGTAAGAAAACAAACAAATAAGAATAAAGGAAAGTGTAAAAAGTTAAAAGAATAATAAGTTGATAAAGGACAGAAAATTAAAATAATTTTAGAATAAGGTTTTCCCCAAAATTCACAAAATAAATTAATCATTAAGAGAAAGCGTCAGAGAAAAGTTTGGTCCTAAGTTTGGTTTTGAAGCTGGTAACAGTAGGGGCATTTTTTATATCTTCAGGAAGTTGGTTCCAAATCTGAGATGCATAGTAGCTGAAAGCTGCTTCGCCACACTTTGTTTTGACCATAGGTTTTACAAGCAAACTTTTTTCTTGTGTCCTGAGAGACCTAGGTGGTATGTATTTTTGAAACATGTCAGACAAGTAAGTAGGTCCTATCCCATTTAGTGATTTAAACACAAGTAGTAATGCTTTGAAATCAATTCTATAACTTACAGGAAGCCAGTGCAATGACTTTAAAATTGGGGTAATGTGGCTGGTTCTTTTTGTACATGTTAAAACCCTGGCAGCTGCATTTTGGATCAGTTGAAGATGTTTAATGGTCTTTTTAGGAATGCCTGTGAACAGACCATTACAGTAATCAACCCTACTGGAAATAAAGGCATGGATAAGTTTTTCTAAATCATTTTTTGACATTAGACCTCTCAGTTTGGTAATGTTTCTCAAGTGATAAAAGGCTGATTTGGTGATAGCCTTCATGTGACTGCTGAAATTTAGATCACTGTCAAAAATGATGCCAAGATTTTTAACAGACTTTTTTGCTTTAAGCCCTTTAGTTTCAAGGACAGAGGATATTTTGAGCATTGACTCCTTCTTTCCAAAAATAATTACTTCAGTTTTGTCTGTGTTAAGCTGGAGGAAATTGTGTGACATCCAGTTGTTAATTTGGTCCAAGCATTGATAGAGACATTCAAGGGGGGCAAAGTCATTAGGTGACAAAGCTAAATAAATCTGGGTGTCATCAGCATAGTTATGATAAGAGATTGAGTTGTTCATGATAAGTTGTCCAAGTGGAAGCATGTAAAGGTTAAAAAGCAATGGTCCAAGGATTGACCCCTGGGGGACACCACAGGTCAATGACATAGGTGTTGAAGTACAGTTGCCCATGGCAACAAAGAAACTTCTATTTTGTAGGTATGATTTTAGCCATTTGAGAACTATACCGGAAAACCCAACCCAGTGTTCAAGTCGATGTAGCAGTATGTTGTGATCAACAGTATCAAAGGCAGCGCTGAGGTCTAGTAACACCAAGACAGATGTTTTGCCTGCATCAGTATTAAGACGTATGTCATTTACAACTTTAACAAGCGCTGTTTCAGTGCTGTGATTTGCCCAGAAACCTGACTGGAACTTATCAAAACAACAATTAGATGTCAAGAAAGCAGTTAATTGATTGAATACTATTTTTTCAATTATCTTTCCAATGAACGGTAGATTTGATATTGGCCTGTAGTTGTTAAGCACTGAAACATCCAGATTATTCTTTTTCAGCAGTGGTCTAACAACTGCTGTCTTTAGTGATTTAGGGAAAATGCCGCTTTGCAAAGATGAATTTATAATTCGGAGCACATCAGGTGCCACAAGGTGTAGAACAGTTTTTAAAAAGCTGGTTGGCAGAACGTCCAGTTGGGATGTAGAAGAGCTTAGATTTTGTACTGTTTTCTCAAGCGTTTCATAGTCAATAAAGCTAAATGTTGACATTGTGTTTAGTTCCCCTCTCTTTGAAGACATTGGTTCTAGCGTTTGAGATATTTGTGAAGTTATGTTCAGTCTTATTTTATCAATTTTACCTCTGAAAAAAGATGCAAACTCATTGCATTTATCTACTGAGAGCAGCTCAGGTGCTAATTGTGATGGTTTATTTGTTAGCTTCTCAACTGTAGAAAATAGTACACGAGCATTGTTCAAGTTCTTATTGATAATGTTGGAGAAAAACGACTGTCTTGCTTTACAAATTTCATAGTTATATTTGCTTAGCATCTCTTTATGGATTTGGTAATGGACATGGAGATTTGATTTACGCCATTTTTTTTCAGTCTTCCTACACTCCCTCTTTAACAGTTTAACAGCTAGGTTTTGTTTCCATGGTGCTTTATTATTATCAGTGATTCTTTTGTTTTTTAAAGGAGCAATATTATCCATAATTTGCGTCATCTTAGAATTGAAATTGGTCAGTAAGTCATCTACAGAATCTGAATCTATACTTGAGTGCTGTGAGAGAGCTTGCTCAAAGAGAAAATCTGCATTGTCATTTAAGATTCTCCGTTCTATAGTCAAAGCCTTAATCTGTGTGTGAGGAAACATAGAAACGTCAAAGAAAATACAATAATGATCAGACAAAGCCAAGTCCTTAATTGTTGTAGAGACATCAAGACCCTTTGTGATGACTAGGTCAAGAGTATGACCATGAGAGTGTGTTGGAACCAGTATATGTTGGGTTAGGCCAAAAGTGTCAATTAGTCTAAGTAGTTCCTTAGAATATGTGTTTTCTGGATTATCCACATGTATGTTAAAATCACCAGATATAATTAGACAGTCAAAACTCAAGCAAATATTTGTTAGCAATTCACCAAACTCTTCAAGAAAAACTTTAGCTGAATGTTTTGGAGGTCTGTAAATAGTCAATAATAAAATACAGGGGGAACCCTTAACAAGTGCACATATATACTCAAAAGATGCAAAGTCACCATGAGATATCTGTTTGCACTGAAAAGATGTATTAAATATTTTTGCAACCCCTCCTCCTTTCGTTGCTCTTGTCACACTCATGAAATTGAAATTTGGAGGAGCCGCCTCAATGAGGGTAGCACAACTGTTTCCTTGTTCCAGCCAGGTTTCAGTTAGAAGCAGAAAGTCAAGTTTGTGTGTGCAATTGATTAAAAATGATTTGTTTGAAAGTGATCTGATATTAAGAAGAGCTAGTTTAACAGTAAGTGCGGGGCACTGATTCACTGGACCACTCTGAGATTGTTTAGGAACATGCAGGAGATTAGATTGGTTTACTCCTTTGGCTAAATGCACACAGGTTCTTCTTTTTCTTGTGAGCACTGGGATAAAGGACAAGGGCATCCTGGGTCCCTGCTTGTTTTTCAAAACACTCTCAGCACAGGGACCCACAACATATCAAACAGAAGTATTATGCAGTTGTGTACATTCCGTCCCATATCTCTGGTCTGGGGGCTGTGGTGCCTTGCGCTTTTTGAAGGCGACAGAGGATTTAAGAAAGGCTGGAGTTTTCAGTCCGTTGTTGACCGACCTATCCGCAGTGTGTGGTGAATTTCTAGGGCTAAAAGACAGTCCGGTGTTGAGCGAATTTCTAGGGCGAAAAGACAGCCGTGCTATGGGCAGCATCCTCTGCAAACTTGGAGGGAATTTCAAGCGTGGAGGTGATGGGGATAGTGACACCAGATCAGGGGAACTTCCTGTTTCTCTCTGATTCCTTGTCACTGAATCGGACATGTCCACCTGTTCCAGCTCTGTTGATGGTTTGTAATCTGGCAGACTGGATGGTAGAGTTGTCTGCAGTGTTTCATTGCCCTGGCCTACCTGTCCTGGAAGGCCTGCCTGAGTTTTTCTAGCATTCTCCAGGTCCTCATGTTCATTTGACCCAGATGTCTTGGGTTTAGGTTCAGCGTGCTCCTTGCTGACCTTGACTGGATCAGTCTGTGCCGCTTTGGAATGCTTATCAGAGTTGTTGTTTTCTGTCTGTGTCATCACAGAGTGCTTATCAGGCAATGCACCCATAGTTTGCGGAGTGAAAGTTGCATGCTGAAGGGAAAGGCGATAATGGTCGGCTAAAATTGTGGGTTTCTTACAAAACAGCTTTTCTTCTTGGGAAGAAAAATGTTACAAAGGTAATTTCAGTGGTGCTCTGAGCATTAACTTAAGGTCAACATCAAGAACATCTACACTTTTTATTTATGGTACAGTATGTGCCTGTAGTGTGCTGTGTCTCCGCTTCCTAATCAGTGTGTTTTTGTCCTTGGTCTCTTGTAGTACTATGTTGTAAGACACCCAATGACATGCATACAAATACATTAATTTTCCATGGAGGAATAATAAAGTTTACCTTGAACCACACAGCCCTATCAGCATTGGCTATCATTACAGGGTCATGAACATCAGCTTTCCCACTTAGTGCCTTACCTCACTGAGAAAGGTAAACCACACCTGGGTCAAAGCTGAGCTTGGAAAGTCAGCACAAGGGCTTAAGGTTATTTTATGATGAAGAGATCCTTTAATTGTCCATTGCACAGGAGGCTTAATATAAGACTACAGGTTAACAATGTTATAAAAAAAATGTGTAACAAAAAAACATTAGATGTTTTTCAAACCTTATGTATAACTTATAGCAAATAAGTCACCCCTGTGAAACTAACTATACATACTATGTAACTGGTCATAGTTATGTTTTTATGTATCATTGTTGCTGTAACTGCACATTCACACTTAAAGCAGTAAATGTGGCAGGAGCACTGGGAATCTTTCATTTTCAATTGGGAAACTATGTTGTGATCTACTCTGAGTGTTGGCATCTAAAGCATTAGAGAGAAATTAAACCACATTCAACTTTTTTTGTAATAAGCTATGATACTGTACAGTTTGGCAGCAACCAATTGGAATATTGACATCTTTTGTCATGTATGTCCCCAAGAACAAACTGCTTCATTTTGGTTCCCATTATTCACGCATGTTCTTGCGCATATCTTTCTAAAAATTTTATTGCACCACTCTAACCAATTGTAGGCTGACTAAACTGTAAGTATGAAAAACTAAATTAATGCATAATGCTTTTTATACTGCTAAATACAGTATATACTGATATAACTATAGGGTAGGTTTCGAGCAAAGCCAGTTGCAACATATGATACATAATATTTAACACAAGATTAAAGCATAAATCGGCTGCACATAGCAAGAAATAAGTACTAGAGAAGTAAACTACTGTAACTATACGGGAAATCTTTGTGTGTGTGTGGTGTTGGGGAAAATTACTTTATACATATATAAATTAATTTAATTAAGTCATTAAAACTGCGTCCTTGCATGTATTTCCATTTTTAATAACCGATGCTGTCAACCTCAGAAGGACATAGAGATCTTTCCTACATGTACAAACTGGATTCCAAAAAAGTTGGGACACTAAACAAATTGTGAATAAAAACTGAATGCAATGATGTGGAGATGGCAAATATTTTATTTGTAATATAACGTATATGACAGATCAAAAGTTTAATCCGAGTAAATGTATCATTTTAAAGGAAAAATATGTTGATTCAAAATTTCATGGTTTCAACAAATCCCAAAAAAGTTGGGACAAGTAGCAATAAGAGGCTGTAAAAAGTAAATTTGAGCATAACGATGAGCTGGAAGACCAATTAACACTAATTAGGTCAATTGGCAACATGATTCCCAGTGTACACTGTTGGAACACTTATTACTATGTTATGTTTTGTCTTGTTATATCCTGTATATTACCTAAGTATGATGCCCTAAGCCTACTTGCACATTTTTTTTTACTTAATATTACCTTATTGTTTAGAGCTGTTTTTGTAGTGAATCTGCACTTATTGTTGTCAACGTCTACGCATGGGACAATTGTGAAACGTAATTTTGATTCCTTTGTATGTCAAGTACATTGAAGAAATTGACAAATAAAACTGGCAGTGTCTCTCAGAAGCCAAGATCGGTAGAGGATCACCAATTTCTACAATGTTGCGCAGAAAGATAGTGGAACAATATCTAGTGTTGCCCAGTGAAAAATTGCAAACACTTTGCAGTTATTATCATCAACTGTGCATAACATCATCCGGAGATTCAGAGAATCTGGAACGATCTCTGTGCGTAAGGGCGTAAAACCATACTGGACGCCCGTGATCTCCGGGCCCTTAAACGACACTGCACCACGAACAGGAATGCTACTGTAAAGGAAATCACAGAATGGGCTCAGGAATACTTCCAGAAACCATTGTCAGTGAACACAATCCACCGTGCCATCCGCTGTTGCCAGCTGAAACTCTAGAGTGCAAAGAAGAAGCCATTTCTAAGCAAGATCTACAAGCTCAGGCGTTTTCACTGGGCCAGGGATCATTTGAAATGGAGTGTGGCAAAATGGAAGACTGTTCTGTGGTCAAACGAGTCACGATTCGAACTTCTTTTTGGAAATCTGGGACGCCATTTCATCCGGACCAAAGAGGACAAGGACAACCCAAGCTGTTATCAACGCTCAGTTCAGAAGCCTGCATCTCTGATGGTATGGGGTTGCATGAGTGCGTGTGGCATGGGCAGCTTGCATGTCTGGAAAGGCACCATCAATGCAGAAAAATATATTCAGGTTCTAGAACAACATATGCTCCCAACCAAACCAAAATGTTTCACCGTTATGCCTACTGATTATGTAATGATTTGAAAAGGTGAGTTGAACAAGGTAGATTGGTACAGAGCCAGAGCCTTCAGCTCCACAGCATCCTCTTGTAAAGGGTCAGGCTGCAACTGTTGGAAATAGTAGAAGAGGTGGGGGGGGGGGGGGGGGGGGCTGAATTTCTTGGTGATCCCTGTCTGTGCTGAGTACTAGCCCTTGGAGAAGCCTGGGCTCAAGGAGAGGTGAAAAGATGAAGAGATCGATTGCCTCCAGCAGAAATTCAGGGCCAACCACTGACCTTTTGAGAACAGCAATGCTCGCTAAGGCGGAGATTCCACTGCCCCACGATAGTTCATAGCCACAGGACAAAATGGCTGCAGGAAACAGACACTCACCTAAGGACCACTGAGCAGACAAGACGTCACCTCTGGTTATTGTTTCTCTCCATCATCCATAAAAAAGTGCAGCCCATGTGTTTTCTGAGGGGAAAGGAGTACTTTAGGGGAAATCTCCAGAGAGGCATGAACATGGATGCAAGATGTGCCCTCTGCACTAGGGAGCTACTTTTAATGTTACTGTTGGAGCTATGATTGTCATATCTTTTCTTCTTGCTGGGATGGACATTTTTCATACAGCACAAATAGGAAAGTGGATAGTAGATTTATTTTTTTAAGAAAATAAGTTTTGTGTTCATTTCCAGAGTTATGGGTGAGTTAGGTTTGGTGTTCCAAGAATAGTTGGAGAGTTGGGACAGCACTACTTGGGTCCCAGTGCTATGGGCCATGCCCATACATTCTCTTTATCATCACCAAAGTCAAGAAACAATATTGTTCCTTTCCAACAATTATCGGCAAAGGTGAATGCAAAGTTTGCAGGCTGCCGGGAATTAGGAAGATTTTACAGGGACAGAAATTCCACAGTCCAGCAGTCAATGACCATTTGCCTGCCTGGAATCCCCAATTTTTTGTACCCAAAATAGAAAATTTAACCCTTATATTGTGTACTAAGAATGCCCTTAATAACCCTCTCTAGTTATTTTTAATACCTCCACAGTGTGGTCAGGGGTGTAGCAGCACACATAGGTGTGTGAGGACTCAGTTGACAGTATGTACCAACAAATTTTATTGCCTCAGGTTATTCCCCCAAAACTGTGTCAAACCACTCCATGTTATGATTGGGAGGGACGACACCCCATGACTAAAAGCTACAGTATGTGTTGAAACATAAGTAGATGTACATGCAGGCAAGTTTCACAATGCCTGGGGGTCAGGTGTCCCAGGAAGGATAACTAACTAAATATCACTGGCTACACTAGGGGCAGTTATAATTATTGTAGTGGAAAAATAATTAAAAGGGGAAATTTCTATAATCTATAATATAAAGAAAATTCTAAAATCACCATTATAGGTAGGTATCAGATATGGATCATGGCATCAGATATTTTCTGTGGGGAAAAATGGATTTGTCTGTAGAAAGAAAGCCATGCTTATTCTCCACATAATAGATGGGCTTGGCAACACACCTACACCTAGAGTACTTTGTTTGCTACAGCAGGGATGAGCATAATTGTATGGTCATGACACGGACCTACAGCACCCTACCTACTGTTGATCAATATTGCAAAGCCAACACTTTGCAGGCCAGCTCGCAGCTTTAATTACAACAGATGAGTAACAATGCTGCTCCAGTGCCAGCTGTCACGCGTGTTTTGTCAATACTTCAAAAGACACATGCTGATGTGGGCCAACAGATGGGCTGCTTTGCTGGAGAAGAGACTTGCTGCCACTGATAGACTTGAAGTCACTCACTTTTTTTGTATAAAAAAGTTTAGTGGTGTACAGTAGACAGGCAATGGTCAAACAGTAATAGTAATGATGTAACTAATCCAGAATGCTTATTAGCTGATGCACCTGAGCAGTCGTTTATCATGGCACTAAAGTGATCATGCCAGCCATCTGGTTGTGTTGTTGCAGTTATGGTTATGGCTAAGTAATATAGGTGGTTATGATGAAATAAGAACCTCTATTTTGCACTGTCAATAGACAACAGCTGTAAGACATTTACAGATGTCAGTACTGTATGGTGGGTAACATTTTGTGCAGCAAACTCCAATTGATATGACCTCTGTTCTCTAGAGTAGAAGGTACAGTAGCTGTGGTGTTGTGGCACCCAACTCGCCTGTGTTTGCCTTTATCCTGGAGTGTAGAGGGTGTGTCATGAGAGAGATGGGCTTACGTAACGCAGGTTCTGTCGAACATTAGAGCCATACCACAGTGAGCACTGCTGCAGAGTTGTGACCACAGACAGAGTTGAGATATCGCCCATCTCTCTCTCTCTCTCTCCCTTCTGTGAATTATTTATCACTCTGTTGAATTCTTGAAGCATCATATCCAGAGCACTAAATCTAACAAAAGTATCATTACACATCCTTTGATTTTCATTAGCTTCTTGTTTTTCAATCATTCACTGTCACACTGTCATAAAATTATCGCTACTATAAATCTCTGTATGTATCTATCTATAGTATCTATCCACCTCAATCCACCTCCTCTCTCCATCTATTCCATTTGAAATATCCTCTAAGGCGTCTCTAAAGGCTCTGTACTCAACTGAGAATGTGCATCATCATGCAGTTCTCCACTTCATGCAATTTTTAAGGCAGCTGGGAGCCCCATGGTGTTCATCGACTGTACCCGTTTGCTGTGTGTAAACAGTAGGGCCCTTTATGCAGTGCCATAAAAAACACAAGGGTCCTTTGGATTCCATTTTTATCCAGAAAGTGTGATGCGTAGCCTGTCACCATGATGTTTAATCTGAATAGTAACCAACTGAATGAATTTACTTTTGTACAAAAAAAGCATCGATGCACAGTAAGCACAGAGATTTGCAATAAAACTTGCAGAGAAGCACTTGTACAGAAGTCGTGAATGTTACATTGTGAGTGGAGTTGGTGACTTGGCCCATCTCTCCGGGCTAATGCCAGTGTAAGCTGCTATCGGGGCTCATGCAATACAAATTTCCCTGAAGGTAAAAAGAGACCTCAAAGTAACACATCAGGGCACAGCCAGACATCAACAACTCACAGTGAGTGTTCAGACCATGGATTCAGTGGTTAAATATGATGTGGGTAAACACAATTCATTTTGTGACATGCCGTACCAGATGATTAAAAAAGACATATAGAAGAATAGTAGAATATATTATTGTTCATTTTTTCCATTACAGCAGTGGTAATAAATTGTGTGTATGTGGAGAATACAAAGGGATTTTGTAATGTTAAAAGTTGCTTGTGATCCAAAAAAAATCTATTTAGAAGTGCATAAAACTGGATCTCTCATTCATTATTTACTGTAAATCTTGTGTGTCAGGGATTTTCTAAAGGGAAACACACATAGCTTGATGTCAGCAAAGGCATCAAACACACTGGGAGATATATCAGTCGCTTCTAAGAAAGTGTTGGCCTGCAGCACTGGAAAGCTGTTGCCATTTCTGTGAACTGTGCACATTTATAGGAAATCATTCCCTTGTAGCCTGCATCAGAGATTAGACCTTTTTGAACTCACTTTGTTAGTCTGATGTGCTTCAAAAATATATGTTTTGTTCTATGGAAAGCCATAACACCACACATTTTTTCTTTAAAGATAACATTCCAAGATGTTATTTAGTTGAGGTATCTACTGTCAGGCCATGTGTGTGTGTGTGTGTGTGTGTGTTCTGAATTGGAGTAATTGGAGGACACCAGTGCAAGCATTCACTGTGTTTAGTTACTGTCACACTGTCCTTTGTCTTGAGAAAACTCATCCGCACAGCGAGGAGAAAAAAATCGAAGCAGTTGAAAGTGTTTGATGTGCCAGCATTACAGACAAGACACATTGGGGATATCCCCTCATACATTCTGCCGTAGCCATGGCAACTAATGACTAAATAGTGCCGTGATGTGCTGCCAGATCTCGTTCTCCTGCACTTTGATAAGCCATTGAAGGCACACTGGAAGATGGCATGACTCGTTGGACTGTCGGACTCGTTGGATTCAAACAGCTGTTGTCACTGTCAACGTCACATCTTCCGATCACAAGGGACGACGATTAAGACGGTGTCTGGTCGAGGTCAAAGCATTCATTAAAAGCCTGGGATGACATTGATACTCATGCATAAGCCATTAGGTAAGAGACAGATATATCTCCACCGATGTCAGACGCCACAATCTCGGCCATAGTAATATACCCACTCTCACCTGCTCTTACATCCCCCACTGCATGAGTCAGAGCTGGCCCATGGGATCTGCAACAGGCAATGGACTGTGATTTATGACAATGAGAGAGAAATTGAACTGGAAATAAATGGTCGCAAAGTAGACCGTAGGTATTGGGATTGGTATGTTTGTGGATTTTTGATTAAACATTTGAAACCCTGGTCAGCAGTCTTCATTTTTAGCAACAATATAGCAACCAAAGTGATCTCTGTTTAATTCAGATGGAATTGATTAACATCTCTGGGGCATTTTAAAGCAAATTTGCCTCCTTGAAATCTTGATCCACAACATTTTTCCATTTGCATACTGTTTAAGCCTGACTATATAAGACAAATCTCTGGCTAATCACAATGCATGATACAACAGCAGAACGGGTCTATGTGCCATGCAGGGGATTTTTAAAAAAGCATTTGGTGGATTAAGTATTAAAGGAGAAATCCGGTGTGATTTGGACCTGGACTGTATTGGAAGATGTTACCGAATACAAACATATATCCAATGCCCACCTCCGTTCATCCCCAGCATTCCGCATTAAGCCGTTTTTAGCCAAAGCTTTCATTAGCTAACACTGCTAGCTATAGGGGCACAGCTTTGCCTATGCAGCTAAATCACTATTTTTACACCATTAACAAGGTTCAAAGTTACTCCACACTTCACAGGTAGACTTCTGAGAGCCCTGACATTTAAAACGAGACAATGAGAACTGTACAGGTAGTACAAATGTACAGGTACTTTATTAAAAAGACAGTACCTTCTCAGAATTTCCCGGTCGCCACCAACTTGTATTTAAATCATGATAAGTCGACTGACGAGCTACAACCTTATAAATGTCTTTGGTCAAACTCTTTTAAGTTTCATCATTTGTTGGTGCTTTAGTGCTCATGTAGACAGTCACCATATATTTTTAGCTGAAATCCAAGCACTTCTACAGAATATAATTTTCAATCTGTTCGCGTGTCCTATCTGTTCATCAATCGACTTATCGTGATTTAATTTCAAGATGGCGGTGACCACAAAATTCCGTGCAGGTACTGCCTGTATTTATGCTCTTTTTAATAAAGTACCTGTTTACTTTCATAGTTCTCATTGTCTCATTTTAAATGCCAGGGCCCTCAGAAGTCTACCAATGAATAGTGGAGTTACTTTGAACCTTGTTAATGGTGTAAAAAATAGCGATTTATCTGCAAGTTGTGCCCCAATAGCTAGTACAGTAGTGTAAGGTTAATGAAAGCTTCGGCTAAAAACGGTTTCATGCGGAATGCTGGGGGTGAACGGAGGTGAGCATTTGATCAATGTTTGTACTCGGTAACATCTTCCAGTACAGTCCAGGTCCAAGTCACACCAGATTTCTCCTTTAAGATGTTATATAAATTCAACATTTGAGGGGAAAACACCTCTTTAAATATTACCAGAAAACAATGTCCTGTGGCATGATTTGATGGAGGGATAATGCAGGTAGATCCTCAAGATAGAGTTGTCACATGTAGGTGTTTGCATGTAAGTCAAGGTTTCCTGTTTGCAAGCGACCTTTGGGAACGAAAAAAGAAACAGAATAATTGGGACTTCCTTGCATGAGATCCACCTCAGGTTCAACCTGTAAATAACAACCCTCTCTCAAACTCTAGACTGCTTATATCAGTATGCCTTCACTAAATGACACATGGGAACCTTTCTTACAGTGATATATATGATGTATATTAAAACAGCAAAGTCAGTGACAATGCTTAACCATAAGATTTTGTGAAAATTGTTTAAAAGGGCTGTATTGTATTGCAGTTGATGTTTACAAATACTGTCCTATTTTATGACAGCCATACAAAAGAGCAGCATCTTTACAGTATGTATAGCCATGTTGTGTTGTAGAAGTTGCTTTACAAATGAGGAACAGCCATCGATAGACATCTGTCCATTTGTTGTGATGATCTGCCGCCTCCTCAATAACCATAGCGATAGTTGCCATGTCCCTAAAGGAAATCATTAGAGATTATAGTGCATTGACAGTTCTTTCTGGAAGAGGCCTTTTGAACGAGAACCTAGAAGGATGAAGGCAATTAATACACCATTTGTATCTTGCCACAAGATCACAGTGGTATGCGAGAAATACCACTAGTTGCCACTGCTTTACTGCTTTCAGTAGCAGGCAACCTTCAGGTAAACATGGAAGCGCTGTTTTTGAACCAGTCTGGCACATATGAAGTACTGCGAAGTGACTTGAATACTTAATGTTATTTTAGAAGAAGAGAGAGGTTGGACAGTATTTTGCACCAGCTGCAGAGTGGCTGTGCTGACTACATTTATGTCAATTACTCTATATGTCAAAGAAAGAAAACAGTTCACAGAAATTACGGATGTTGTCTGTCCTTTGTGCACAAAAAAGAAAGGGTTCTACTAAGAAAGAAACCTTGGGCAAACCACAGCTCAAGGGGTCAACCCAACTGCCACGGGTTATGTGGGAAGAGGGAGTGAAGGGGTAAGGGACCTGTCTCTAATGTATAGCCTATAAGGGTGTTGGCCAGTTTACAGGGGGTGGGGTGGGAGTGTAGCCGGTGGTGCAGTGATGGGGAGTAAAATAAGATAAAAAAAAAGAAAAAAAAAAACATCAGAGAAGTTTTTTCTTGGAATGTCAAGTGATCTACCTTGACTGTTTTGGTGATATAGTAGTTGACTGCAGTCGACTGGTTTGGAACCTCTAGCTGTGTTCACACTATCGGGCCTGGTCAAGCCAACAGGGGCGTTCCACACCCAATTGTGTTTGGGCGAGGTAGGTGCGGGTTGCTGCTAAAAGTGGCCTTTTTGGGGGGCTACCATCTCCATCTATACCACTTCTTTGGGCCAAATCAACCGCCAGCACGGCTTCTCTTACCACTGCTATGCCGATGATACCCAGCTCTATCTGTCATTCTCACCCGATGACCCAACCATCCCAACGCGAATCTCAGATTGCCTCTCTGACATCTCTGCATGGATACAAGACCATCATCTCCAACCTCTCAAAAACCGAACTGCTGGTCCTCCCAGCTAAACCAACTATTCACCACAACATCTGCATCAACTCTGGCTCCTTGTCTCTTGCTCCCTCACGGGTAGCCAGGAACCTAGGTGTTATGATTGATGACCAGCTAACCTTCAATGACCATGTTGCCTCTGTTGCTCGGGCATGCCGCTTTGCACTATTCAATATCAAAAAGATCAGACCATACCTAACTCAACAAGCCTCCCAATTGCTGGTTCAAACTATGGTCCTCTCAAGCCTTGACTACTGCAATGCCCTTCTGGCAGGACTTCCGGCCTGTGCCGTCATGCCACTTCAGATGATCCAAAATGCTGCGGCGTCTCATCTTCAATCAGCCGAAGAGGACGCATGTCACCCCTCTGCTAATCGAGCTCCACTGGTTGCCTCTGGCGGCTCGCATCAAATTCAAATCACTGATGCTGACTTAAAAAATGCTTAGAGGATCTGCCCCTTTTTATCTAAGCGCTCTCATAAAGGCTCAGGCTACCCCCCGACAACGGTCCTCCAATGACTGTCGACTGGCAGTCCCGGCACCTCGCCCAAGGCAATCCAGACTCTTCTCATGTGTTGTCCCACTCTGGTGGAATGACCTACCAAAAACAATCAAAACAGGGCCATCTCTGGAGGCCTTCAAAAAGCTCTTAAAGACCCAGCTATTCAGAGAACATCTTCTATCCTAGCACTAAATTGAACTTAAGCACTATTCCCTAGCACTATGCTCTTTAAGGTTTCTGCTATGTAGCTTGATTGTTATCCTCTTTTTGTAAGTCGTTTTGAATAAAAGCGTCTGCTAAATGCATAAATGTAAATGTAATGTACCCCTGGCCCCACAAAAACCATGGGCCAACAGGGGCTGCTTTGGCCTGGAGGCGCCATCAAGATGATGGATGTGTTTTACCTGAGACTAGGCATAAGAATGGTTATTAAAGCAAAGATGGCTAGAAAGAAGTTTTTTTGTGATATCGGCTGTTTTTGGTTCTTGTTTTGTTTGTGTAAAACATTTCTAAAGATGGAAAGGAGTTTCTGCACCACAGATGAAGTAAAAGCTTGGCTTACTATCTAGCCAGCAGATGATGTCCAGTGAAAAATCAACTAAGTAGGCTATGCTGAAATGTAGATCTAATAACAAAGTTGAGAATTATCTGTGCAACGGTGCAAGTTCATCAGAGGTTGAGAAAGCCCAGTACAAAACAGTGAAACCCTCTCACTGCAAAAAAATCATATACTACAACCTGATTAACAGTGTGCTGTGTCACTGGGTGAAATATTATGGCTGAAGAGTTTTTCAAATGCATGAAATTAACAAGAAATATAGAAAATGTCTATGGGCTAAAACAGCTATGATGTTGTGTTATTCCTCTACATTATGCAGCCTCTCCGTCACAACCAACCTCTGCCCAACCATTGACTTTGTGTTGCAGCTGCAATAAGGTCCGCACAAGGATCACACTTTAAAATGGTGGTACAACTGTGACGGTTTCGCAGCTAGGGGTGGATGTAAGCTTAATCGCGAGGAGCTAATAGCTCGATAGTCTGGACACCCAAGTGGAGGCTAGTGACCCAGGCCATAAGCACCAACTCGTCCGAAAATAGCCCTCAGCCTGGCCTGTGCTGATAGTGTGAACATTGCTACTGATCCAATGAATAACATTAAAAATTGGTCGTACATGGTGGACAATCTGACACATAGCAAGCATCATGAAACCCTCATATTCATAACAACATAACAATTGTTTATGATTATGAATTTTCGATTGCTGTGCACGATTGGGGAACTTGGGGACGGTCAAGATAGAAATTGCTGGGGCCAGCTGGCAAAATATATATTATGGCTAATCTAAAAAAATATAACAAGCTTGAACACTCAAGTTCAATCCCAAATGCACCTTAAAATAAAACGCATCCATTAAAGCAACAGTGAAAGCACTGTTTTTTTGCAAGCCTAAATCAGGAGTGGGCATGAATGAGCTCACCCAGCCAGGGTCCAGGGTCACATCCACAGGATTGTGCGCGTCTGAGTGGAGGAGAGTGGGGATTATGACTCACCAGTTCTAACATTTGATTACAGTTCAAGTGTGGACCCATGGCGTAAGTCACCATTTCTCCTGCTGTGATGTACAACAGATTTATTCTTTCCTGGCAGCTGCAGAGACAAAGAGAGAGAGACTGTTTGTGTGGGGTTAGGACCACTTTTAGTTCACACAAATTATACATCAAAATAACAGTCGGGGGAAAAAAAACGTCCATTGTCCAGGATGAACTGAGCTCCACAAATCAGCGACAAGAAAGAGCAGCATGTGACCTATGGGGTCGTACTACAGTTTAAACAGCCGACAGATGTTATGAATTACACAAGATCGCTTTGGATAAATGCTTTGGATTTTCCATATTTGCGTGTGAATAAGTGTGTGTGTATATGTACATGTATGTGTGTGTCCTACATGCATCACCAACAGTCCTCATTATTCCTACCTTTTATATTTGCACTACATTATTCTGAGTCTGATTCATAATTCATAATTTCTCTAGTATTTTAGTTAACCATAAGAGAGATAAGATATTTTGTGTAACAGTTCGTTGAAAAAGCCAACCAGCCAAAGAGAAAGAGCTGTCCCTGACTGTAGCATCTTGATGTGCATATACAGTATTATGTTAACATTTTGTGCTTCATTGTATGCAGCGGCCTCTGGTTCTACCGACCACGAGCATCACGAGTGGGATTGCTAGAAACATAATTTCAATGCCTCTGTCCTGTATATGTAGAGAATTGACAATAAAGAGATTTAACTCATGTCCCTTGTCATTGGCTAATGAATATGAAGAGAGAGTCCATGGAGAGCCACTTTCCAGGTATGTTCATCTTGTCAGTAAAAGCCACTTCCTCACTGCTCTGTGTGTCCCCCCACACAGGCCCCCCCCCACACACACACACATGGCGTTCCGCAAGGCTGAAGGCCAACTTTCACAGCTGATTGGATGCGGTCCCTGTGCTGTTATCGGCGCTGGCAAGATGAGATACCTGTCTGTCTCAGCAGGAGCTAGAGGGAGGGAGGCACATGGTCACTGTCACTGATACTCTCATTCTTTAGCAGACTCATACTTGTTTTCTCTCTCTCTCTTTCTCTCTTTCTCTAGTGCGCCCTCTCTCTCTCTCTTACACACACACACACACACTGGGTGTTTCAAAGCTGGGGACAATTACTCTTTTACTGTTGCAAAGTAGTAAAAGTAAAAGTCATTATGGTTAAACATGTTTTCTCATCACTGACTTTTAAAATTATGCTTTGATTTCATCTTTGGTTTACAGTGCTGTAATGAACATACCGTAAGCTACATGCAGACTTCAGAATGTTTTTTCTGGGTTATAGCCTAAGCTGCATGATTTGCTGAGTGTAAATACGCAGTATGGGAACGAAATGTTGAATAAATGGCTCACATTTACTTTTTGCTCATATTAATCTAACGAACCAAACATGATCATTTGGCAAGTAGATGTAGCATGTGTTAAATCTCATTCCAGAAACATAATTTTAGAGTAAGATCATTCCAACAACATCATGTTATAGTAACATTGTGGTCTTCCCTGTAATTCCATAGTTAGCTACATACACTCCATTCTTTCTTCCACTTTATGTTGTTCACTTGACACACCATACCAGCTACACACTGCTAGGGACGGGATAGAGCATGGAAAGAAACTTTCAACTGAGCTGGAACCGTTCCTAAAACAGAGGGGGTACGCAAGTTACAGCAGTTGTTATGATGGATTAGTTTGTACCCCAGTAAAAAAAAATTGAAGGTTGTCTGCAATGCCATCCATTCCAGTACACTCATATCTGGCAAATAGGCTGGATGAGCTGAATCTCAAGCTTAATTACATGAGAAATTAAACTATTTAACACAGTTGAGACAGTTATTAGAGCAACCTCATACACTAAGGTTCTAAACACTAAGAGTTCATGTAAACATGCAGCCCTCATTTAGCCTAGAGAAAACAAATCCTTATACCCCATGCAGCTGAAGCTATAGCATGGGGTGGTATTCATTGTACATTGTGTGAGGAGTCTTCCTTCTCGCATACTAGTACATTTTGACATAAACTTGAATGTAGAAGCAAAGTTTGTAACTCTTTCACAGGAGGAGTACAAACACACACACAAAAACAGTCAGAGCCACCATCCTCGATAAATCCCACTCTGTCCAAAGGACGCACAATCAAGCCTCCATAGTGCTTTGTAATTTCATTACGCTGCGCAGTCTCCTAGCGGCAATCAGAGCAAGAGACCTCGGCTGATATATGGAGCCCCCGTGTGATTTACAACACCGCTGCGGTGCCATCAGAATATATAGCCTTCAGTCTGGGCTTTGACTGCAGTGTAAATCAGGCCGCAGGCAGCACTATACACCAGGCAGCCAAATAAATATGCAGTAGAAAGAGGTAGAGACCTTGCTTAAGCCCCTGTTCAATCAGTCGCTTCCGTTTCACACTGAAAGGAGCCTGTGATGATGACCATTATTTCACTCTGTGTGAAATTATGAAAACCAGACATATAATATTCAATTTGTCTGGTTAATGTTTTTTGCATTTGCAATTGGTAGTGCTGATGAAGATAATGATGATATTGTGATGTTGATGGTGGCAATTTAGGTGTTTGAAACCTGTGGGTATAAAATCTTTCTCAATTTACAGTTGCCTTAGCCCTCACAAGGATGAATATTTAAAACTCCATATCAGGAAACCGGCCCAATTGACTTTCCTCTCCACTTCGATCGTTTGCATCATGACAATTTCCATGGGCCATTCCATTACTGCAGCCCCTCTCCACCTAGTCCCTTCCTGCCAGCATCCGTAAAAGCCCTCATTCCCTTTAGGTCAGGGACCGATTATGACAATGTGAAAGGACCGGAATCACAGATCAATCTTCCTGTTATGAAACACTAATAGAAAAGGGAGGAACTGGAGACACAGAAAACCCCACACACAAGCCGACACACACACAGACACGCATACTGTGCACACACCCACTCGTTTTCCACACCCCCTCTAGGAGTGGGCAGTGAGATTTGCAGAGAAACAGAGTGAAAGCATTTTCTACCACTAAGTTGCTCAATATTTGTTGATTTGATCAGTGGTAAAAAATCAAATAAGCTTATGAAAGTTTTTTTTTTTGTGGGGTGGGGTATCCCAAGAGTGAGGAATGACCAGAGGTCACTGTGTGACTGGCACAGCAAGTGCTGTGAGTTTGTGAGCCTGAGCTAGAGCCCTGACCAATCATGTGTGAAAGGGGACCCAAACACCCAATCAGGATACATTGATTACCACCATATACCATTCATGTGAACCTCCAAAACACAACTCTGGACTGAGGAATATCAATATGTGTACTTGACATATATTGGAAAATACATGAAGCAATTCCCTGTACATGTTCCATGACATGTTCCATTCCATGTCTTTGGTCAGAAACAACACTAAGGCCCACTAAGAAACATTTTTCAGTTAATTAATCCGTTTCATACTGTTCAGGATGCTAACATGAGTCATTACACGGCGAACGAACAGTGTAGAATGCGCAACTGTGGCCTACAACGGTAAATACAGCATTTCCAATGTTCAACAGCAGCGGTCCGCCTCCAATAGAATGCAGTGCAATAAAATGCAATACTTCAGAGGGAGCTCGTGAGAGAAAAAACAGAACGTTGCTTAGCCCTGCTTTAACTTATGTACTGTACACTTAAGTTCTGTATAACTTCAAGTGTATGCTCCATTGTGGGGCTCGGCTATGAACCTTTTTCCTCATCAGTCTGTTGTCTTGTGTGTTCATTAATGTAACATAGAAAACTGTCTACATGTGTTCATTAATGTAACATAGCCTGACAAATCTTAACAATATTGAAATAACAGGTGTGATACATGCTGTAGATATTGGCTTCTCTTTACCTCTCACATCCCATGGCAACACATCTTGATGCTTCACAGACAGGTAATGGAGGCCACAGTCCAGTCGGACATTCATGTGGGCTAACTTGCCCCAAAGTCTTTTCATTTTGATTGACCTAGGCCAATTGACCTATAAGCTAATGACTCTAAACGCCAAGGCCAAAATGAATGTTGGTTAAAGAGGATTAAAGGTGCTCTATGAGATGCTGAATGCAGAATTTTAGCACAATTTCATTTTTGTCTCAAATTGTTGGCATCTCTCTTTGAATACATTTTGAAAAAATCTGGTTTTAAAAGAGAACACGGGGGCTGTAATCAAACGAACACTCAAACAATGGTAGAGGATGCGCATTAACTTCTACCCCATCTTGTTGCAGATTGGTTGTTTGTTTGTTATCTTTAAGTCCAGATACCCCTGCCGCTAGTGTTTGTTTGAATTTACTAGTTTGAGTATTTCAGCCCCTGTGTTGTCTTTCGATTCTGTTTTTTTTTTCTCCATAGTGTATTCAGGGGGCAAAAAGCTAGCCAGTGACACTGACCAACACAACATTGCTGAACTGGCTTAAAGATCTTTCAGTGCAGTATAAAAATTTCATTCTGGTGAAATACTTTGCTACAGTGAGTGGAAATTTTGAGAGAAATAGATGGTTTTCATCTACCAAATTCCAAATGAGCACATTGGCGTGTGTATCACGTTGCACAAAATAAAGTGTACCCTGGTCTGAGGACTGCTGTAACACGTGCATGTCATTCTCATAGGTTTTAAGTGGCACAGATAAATCTTTGAAACGCCTGCCAACTACTGTATACTTCAGTTCAAAGCTCTGTATTGGCACATCAGACCCAGGCTCAGATAAAGAAAGAAAGACTAGGAGGATAGAGGAGAAAGAGAGAGAGAGAGAGGATGGGAAGAAGAGAACATTAAATGAGAGATGAACAGACCGCAAAAGCGATTTGCTTTGCTTTGGTATAATAGAAGGGCATTTAATAATAGTGACATTTTGGAAACACAGTGCCTAATATCTACTTCACTGTAATGCTCCAGGCATTTCAAGATTCAAGATTTCTTTTATTACATCTCATTATACTGTAGGTGTATTAGAGAGTAAAATTCTTTGTGTTTTTTTGTCTCCTCAAAAGATAAATGAATGAAAGGTGTGTGTGTTTGTGTGTGTCTATGTGTGTGTGTAGGCTGTGTGTGTCTACAGCATGTTCAGCAATCTAATTGCCTGGTGGAAGAAACTGCTTTGCAGTCTGGTGGTGCAAGCATTCAAACTTCTATATCGTTTGCCGGATGGTAATAGCTGAAATAGTTCGTGTTTGGGGTGGTTAGGGTTAGAGGCCTGCACTCCTGCGGGTGTACCGCGAGACCCGCGGGACCCAACGCAAAACAGTGCAATGCGGGAATAAATTTGAAAGCTCAGCGCGGGCGTGGGCAGGAGCGGGACTGCACTATGCGGGAGCGGGCGGTAGGATGATGACTGCAGTCCCGCAAACACAATATGAGTGTAAAATAAAATATACAAATGATTAATGTAGTGCCTAGCATACATAATTTGTGCTGAATATTTTATTTACTGTTACTAAAATCATTAAAACTTGCAGATGTAGCCTGCCCAGAGAGCAAACAGGCGTCGAATCGACATTGATTGTTGGTTGGAAAGGTAGGTATCCATCAGACGACCGAAATTCAATGTTGAATCAACGTGATGGACGGTCGTAGTGGTAAACCCGCGGGAGTGCAGAGCTCTGCGATAAACTTCAAAAAGTTCAGCCAATTAAGAGGCCTTTCAGTGAGATAGAAATTAAGCCAACGTCCCTCTTGCAGGATTTTTGCGGGCGGGAGCAGGACAAAATATTGCTGGTGCGGGCGGGAGCGGGAGTGAAAATTACAATTCTTTGCGGGTGCGGGCGGGAGCGGGATAGCACAATGCGGGTGCGGGCGGGAGCGGTATAATTCTGTCCCGCGCAGACCTCTAGTTAGGGTCATTCAAGATTTTCCTGGCCTTCCTAATGCACCTTCCCTCGTATAGCTCCAATATGGAGGGTAGGTCACAGCTGCAAATCTTCTGTGCTGTACGCACCACTCTCTGAAGTGCCTTCCTGTTGTGAAGAGAGCAGTTCCCATACCATGCATTTATGGTTCCAGTCAAGATGCTCTCAGTGGTGCCTTTGTAAAATGACCTCAGGATCTTGGGTCGCATACCAAACTTCCTCAATCGTCTGAGGTGGTAAAGGCGTTGCTGGGCTTTTTAGACAATGTGGTGAGTATGATTGTCCCAGGTGAGGTCTTCTGAGATGGTAAAACCAAAGAACTTAAAGTCTTTCACCCTCTCCACTTTCTCACCATTGATGGTAATGGCTTCAAACTGATATTCTTTCCGCCTATAATTTATTATTAGTTCTTTCGTCTTGGACACATTCAGAAAAAGGTTATTTCCCTGACACCACTTCATGAGATTATTGACCTCACTTCTTTTGGCTGTTTCGTCATTGTTTGTGATCAAACCGATTACAGTAGTGTCATCAGTTGGAGTTGCAGTCATGTGTGTACAAGGAGTAGAGGAGAGGGCTCAGAACAAAACCTTGTGGAGCTCCCGGGCTGAAGGTCTAGGAGGATGACGTGATAGAGCCCATTCTCACCACCTGTTTTAGTCCAGAGAGGAAGTCCAGTATCCAGCTACATAGGCCTACAGACTCCTAGACTCCTGTGCTTGTCATCAAGGATACTGGGGACAGTGGTGTTAAAGGCTGAGCTGTAGTCTACAAACAGCATCCTTACGTATGTGTTCTTTTTCTCTAGGTGTGTCAGGGAGTTATGCAGTGCGCTGGTGATGGCATCATCAGTGGATCTATTCTGTCTGTAGGCATGCATTTATGCATTTGCATTTATGCATTTAGCGGACGCTTTTATCCAAAGCGACTTACAAAACGAGGATAACAATCAAGCTACATAGCAGAAACCTTAAGGAGCATAGTGCTAGGGGATAGTGCTTCAGTTCATTTTAGTGCTAGGATAGAAGATGTTCTCTGAATAGCTGGGTCTTTAAGAGCTTTTTGAAGGCCTCCAGAGATGGCCCTGTTCTGATTGTTTTTGGTAGGTCATTCCACCAGCGTGGGACGACACATGAGAAGAGTCTGGATTGCCTTGGGCAACAGTCGACAGTCATTGGAGGACTGGAATTGTCGGGGGGTAGCCTGAGCTTTTATGAGAGCGCTTAGATAAAAAGGGGCAGATCCTCTAAGCACTTTGTAAGTCAGCATCAGTGATTTGAATTTGATGCGAGCCGCCAGAGGCAACCAGTGGAGCTCGATTAGCAGAGGGGTGACATGTGTCCTCTTCGGCTGATTGAAGATGAGACGTGCCGCAGCATTTGGGATCATCTGAAGTGGCATGACGGCACAGGCAGGAAGTCCTGCCAGAACGGCATTGCAGTAGTCAAGGCGTGAGAGGACCATAGTTTGAACCAGCAATTGGGAGGCTTGTTGAGTTAGGTATGGTCTGATCTTTTTGATATTGAATAGTGCGAAGCGGCAGGCCCGGGCAACAGAAGCAACATGGTCATTGAAGGTTAGCTGGTCGTCAATCATAACACCTAGGTTCCTGTCTACCCGTGAGGGAGCAAGAGACTGGCAAGGAGCCAGAGTTGATGCAAATGTTGTGGTGAATAGTTGGTTTAGCTGGGAGGACCAGCAGCTCGGTTTTTGAGAGGTTCAGCTGGAGATGATGGTCTTGCATCCATGCAGAGATGTCAGAGAGGCAATCGGAGATTCGCGTTTGGATGGTTGGGTCATCGGGTGAGAATGACAGATAGAGCTGGGTATCATCGGCATAGCAGTGGTAAGAGAAGCCTTGCTGGCGGATGATTTGGCACAAAGAAGTGATATAGATGGAGAAAAGAAGGGGGCCCAACACAGATCCTTGGGGTACTCCAGTAGCAAGGTGGTAAGGCGCAGAGGTGTGTCCTAGCCAGGACACTTTGAACAGTCGCCCAGTGAGGTAGGATTCGAACCAGCAGTATACATCACCCTTGATGCCCATGTTTGACAGTATAGACAATAGAATACTGTGGTTTACCGTATCAAACGCAGCTGACAGGTCAAGCAGGATGAGTACAGATGACCTTGATTCCGCTCTGGCTTCTTTTAAGGCTTCAACCACAGATAGTAGAGCTGTTTCAGTGGAGTGGCCGCTCTTAAAGCCAGATTGGTTGTGGTTGAGTAGATTCTGTTGGCTCAAGAATTCAGTAACCTGTTTGAATACCGCCCTTTCAATAGTTTTAGCAAGGAACGGAAGGAGAGAGACCGGCCTGTAGTTTCCCACTTGGTCGGGAGCAAGAGAGGGTTTTTTGAGTAGAGGTGTTACCTGAGCATGCTTGAATGCAGAAGGGGAGATTCCTGTTGATAGTGAAGCGTTGATCACATGTGTGATAGCTGGTGTGATAGTTGGAGCAATGGATTGCAAGAGTTTGGTTGGAATCGGGTCCAGAGGGCACGTTGTAGGACGGCTGCAAGTGAGAAGTTTGGACACATCAATTTCGGTGAGGGGTTTGAATGAAGGAAATGTCGCGGCAGGACTATTGCAATTGGAGGTGCTTCCGCTAGTATATGGTCCAGTTGTAGCCTTTGCAGTTGGTTCAGAGAACTGCCTACTGATGGCAGCTACTTTGTCGTTGAAGAAAGAAGCAAAAGAATCAGCTGTCAGATTGGTAGCAGGAGGTGGTGGGGGGGGGTTGAGTAAAGTTTTGAAGGTTGAGAATAGTCTCCTGGTTTCCGTGGCATTTTGAATTTTGTCATTATAGAAAGCCTTCTTTGTAGCAGTGATATCAGATGAGAAGGAAGAGAGCAGTGCCTGGAACCTTTTTAAGTCAGAAGGATTTCTTGATTTGCGCCATTGCCTTTCAGCAGCTCTGAGGTTTGTACGCTGTCGACGGATGGAATCATCAAGCCAAGGATGCGGTTGGGAGGGCCGAGTCGGTTTGGTGGATAGGGGACATAGCCTATCAAGACACATCCTCAGGGTAGAGCACAGAGACTCAGTGGCATCATTGACCTCAAGTGAGGAGAATGTACATGCTGGTGGAAGAGCAGAGGCAACAAGAGAAGCAAAGTGAGAGGGAGAGAGATTGCGGAGATGCGGCGGAACGATACTAGAGGAGGGACGGTCCGAGATACTACAGGGAGGCGTAAGCTGAACTGAATGAAGAAGTGGTCCGAGAGGTGCAGAGGTGTTATAGTCAGGGATTCTGTAGAGCAGTTGCGGACAAGTACAAGATCCAGTACCTTGCCTGCTTTGTGAGTTGGAGGACTATGAACCAGCTGTAGATCAAAGGAATGGATGAGTGAGAGGAAGTCAGAAGAGCTTGGGTTGTCCAGATGTAGATTCATATCGCCAAAGACAAGCAAGGGGCAGTCGTGCTCAGGAATGGATGAGAGCAGTGTATCAAACTCATCTAAGAAGTCTCCTAGTTGGCCAGGAGGGCGATACAAGACAACCAGGTAGATTTTGACAGGTGCTGTCACCAGTGTGGCATGGTATTCAAAGGAGTTGTATGTAGCTGTGGGTATCAGTTGATTGTATTCCCAGTTGTTGGAGATGAGCAGGCCCGTCCCACCGCCCCGTCCGGCTGGACGAGAGGTGTGGGAGAAAGTGTGGTTGACAGAAAGTGTGGCTGGGGTTGCATTGTTTCCAGGTTTGATCCATGTTTCGGTGAGGGCCAGGACGTCTAAGGCTAAGTGTTCAGCATAGGCAGAGATGAAGTCTGCTTTGTTGACGGCCGACTGACAATTCCAGAGTCCTATTGAGAGTGCCGAGCGATTCTCAGAGGCTTGCTTTAGCAACCGGAGGTCACCTTGGTTGCGACGTCTTCTAACAAAGCGATACCTCCTGCGAGATCCGGACCATGTAGGGATTGGAAAGAGACACATGCTGACCGATTGGATGGATTATTGTTGCTATGATCAGAGCCCCTGCTCGGTAGACACGCACAGGTTGACATTTATGTCTTTACCTTTGAATGTCTTCACAAGAGAAGGGCTGAACACGAGTGCTGGTGCTCCAGGAAAGATCCCTATGGATATGCAAGTCAGTTGCTAATTGCACCCGCTGAGACCACCCACCAAGAGACCAGACAAAGAAAAGGCCTAACAGTGGGAGGAGCTGGTGCTTCTCAGTCCAGAGTTTCTGCTTACCTGCTAAATGCCCAATTGTAAGTTTCTGTCAGCTGATGAGTGTCCTTCAGCTGAATTAGTTTTAAAGTTGAAACCACTCAGTAAATGCTCTCAGGTTCTTCTGTGTAGCTTCCTCTGAGTTATCCAGTGTATGCAGTTGGTTTTTAAGCTGTTCCTTTTAGTGAGAACACCACCCACCAAGAGACCAGACAAAGAAAAGGCCTAACAGTGGGAGGAGCTGGTGCTTCTTAGTCCAGAGTTTCTGCTTACCTGCTAATTGCCCAATTGTGACTTTCTGTCAGCTGATGAGTGTCCTTCAGCTGAATTAGTTTTAAAGTTGAAACCACTCAGCAAATGTAAACTGGTGACGGTCAAGTGTAGGTGGAATCATGTTGCAGATGTTGTTCTTCACAAGCCTTTCAAAACATTTACTCACGATGGGGGTGAGGGCCACAGGTCGCCAGTCATTCAAGCTGGTGATTTGGTTTTTCTTAGGCACTAGAACAATGACAGATGACTTAAAGCTGCTTGGCATAACACATGTGGACAAGGAGAAGCTGAAGATGTCTGTAAACACACCAGCCAGTTGCTCTGAACACACTTTGATTACACGGCCCGGTATCCCATCAGGTCCTGCTGCTTTCTGAATGTTAACCTGCTTGAAAGATTTCCGCACATCAGCCACTGTGAGCATTAGGCCTGGTTCAGAGAGGTGGGAAATGGAGGGGGCTCTTACTGGAGGTTTGATGTTAACCTCAAAACGTGTATAGAACTGGTTCAGCTCGTCTGCGAGTGAAGGATGAGAGATTTGGATATTGGATTTCTTCTTTTTCAGGTCTGAGATCATGTGTAGTCCCTGCCACATATTGAATCATTCCCCTCCAGCTGTTCCTCAATCTTGTGCCTATATTCTCTTTTTGCTGCTTTGATTGTTTTCCGCATATCATATATGGCTTTTTTCTCAAGCTCTTTGTTTCCAGATGCAAACGCACAATCCCGGTCTCTGAGAGCAGATTTTACTTGGCTATTTATCCATGGTTTCTGATTCAGATACATTTTTACTGTTTTTGTTGGAACAATATCTTCTACACACTTCTGTATGAATCCTGTGACTGTCTCTGTCTATTCATCTATACCTCTATTTGATGCATCACAGAACATGTCCCAATCAGTGCATTCAAAGCAGTCTTGCAGTGCACCTGCAAGGATTCCTCAGACCAACAGCAAACCGTTTTGACAGTGGGGGGGGGGCTCTGTTTCAGTTTCTGCTTGTAAGATGGACGGAGCAGGATAGAAGAGATTTGCCAAACTGTGGGTGGAGGAGGGGCTTGTACCCATTGCGGAAGGGAGTATAGCAGTGGTCTAATATGCGATTTCCACGTGTGTTTATATCTATGTGCTGGAAGTATTTGGGCAGTTTCTTACTCAGAGAAGCGTGGTTGAAGTCGCCTGCAATGATAAAAGCGGCCTCTGGATGTAAGCTCTCCATTTGGCCGACAATCGCGTATAGTTCTTTTAGCCAAGCTCTGTAGGGAGCCGAAGTCTTCACCCCTTCCGGTCGGCCCATGGGACCTAATACTGAAAAAAATGAATGGTAGTGAATGGAGAGATAAAAATTATTTTCTGGTCCACTTTACCTTATGTCCTGAATCACACATATGATGTACCCGAATTTAAATAATAACTAATGGTGTGACTTACGACTGTGTTTGTTATGTAATTTATGAATTATTTGCTTGTAAAAAAACATAATTATTTGGACTACAATTTGCCAGTCGCAAATCGGACGTCACAGCAGAATTTCTCCCTGCACATTTTTAATCACCATTTGTTGTTCAACGTCAATATGTATCTTTAAAATTCACAGAAACTATATGTGACATCCATAGCACATTTCAAACGGGATCGGAAAATAGCTTTTATCTCCATTGACCGTCATTCATATTTTTAGACATCTTAGGTCCCATGCTGCGGAAGTAGATGGGCGTGACTTCAGCTCCCTGTATCCGCTTGTGGTGGAATGTAGACTGTGGTTGCTACAACAGCTGTGAATTCTCTTGGCAACCAGAATGGACGGCAGAGAATGGTGAGATATTCAATGTCTGGAGAACAAAAAGACTTCATCAAGTGGATATTCTTACTGTCACACCAAGCACAGTTAAGCATGAAGCACACCCCTCCCCACCCCTGACTTTTCCCTGTCGGCCCATAACACAGATAAACCAGTGGGAGAAATGGCATGGTCTGGCGCATCTTCGGATAACCAAGTTTCCGTGAGACAGATGATATTACAGTCCCTGATTTCTCTCTGAAAGGAGATCCTTGCATGCAACTCACACATCTTATTGTCCAAAGATTGAACATTGGCCAACAGTATGCTTTACTTTACATTTAGTTTGAAATCAAAATTTAATGCAACTTGACAAGGCTCACATAACCATTGAACTATGAAGCCAATGAACAATGTTTGTTATATCTACAGTCACAGCAACTGCAATTTACAACAGTTCTAACTAGGGATCTAAGCAAGGGTTTGAGCATGTAAGCTCTCTCAGATCACTGAGAAAAAGTTGTCTCTCAGCCTTTACTTCATTGATCTACTTCATTGATCTACTCTTAAAACTTGCAGGGAAGACCATGGAAATTGAGAAACTTTGAGAAATGAGCAATCTCATTTCCCGTTATTACAAATCTTGGCAGTACAACAATCAAATGTTGTTTACAAATGCTAAGTTTGTTATGCTGGCTGCCATTTAAATGAGCTCAAATCTATTATTTCACCAGCATGAATGGGCCTGTAAAGGCCAGAACATACTGCACAAAACTATACCGTAGAAAAGAACAGATTGGAGACTGTTTCCTTTCTGCATATTGCAGATTCATTTGATTCCGTTTTAATGCACACATGGTGTAAGAGTGTTGGTCTGCACTGGAGGAAAACACTGAATGTAGCCTGAACTATACAGAGGTGAATGAGAGGCCTGATTTGAAAGAGGCCAAATCAATAACTCCCTCCCAAACAAATCATCAGCCCCTATACAACAACAAATCTGATGAAACTCACAATATAGCCCAGTGTGTCTATATGGGATGAAGCAACATGCATACAATCCATGTAGAAAAGCATGTACTCAGATCTTTCTGAGTTGAGCATCATTGCACAGGCTGAGCGCTTGCTGGTATCAGATCCAACCCTCTGTTGTCCCCGTAGAGTAAATCAATGCAGGAAAATCATTAGGCCATGGATTGTATGGAGCTCATTCGCAGCTAGCCTCCTTAGCAGCTCCACAAGCTTTAAATAGATGTTACCAAAGTGGCCATGTGTTTTTTTCTGTGGTGCTTGTTCTCCCCCCTCTCCCTCTGCTCCCCAGGACCTGTGTCTGAAGATATTTTTGGGTGCCCTGATGGGATATTGATTGGTGTCAGGGTAGCAGCCGCTGGAGCTGATTGGCTAATAACCAGACTGCTTGTCTATCCGCTAGGTGCTGTTTGGTTGCTCTGGGGTGTGGGGTCAGAGCTGGTGATGCCTGGAGGGGCTGGGGCAGGGGCTTGCAGGATTAGAGGTGGTGGTGTGGTGGTAGTGGTTGGAACCAGAACAGAGAGGGTGGGGTGGGAGGCTAATGGTTGACAGTGACTGACAGGTTGACAGTGACTGACAGAGTGTGACAGGCTGCGGCCAGAGTGCTCCTGACAGCCTCGTAGTAGGAAAGCAAGGCAGCTAATGGTTAGTCCCGATCTCATTACTTTCCGTGGACTTGTCCCGGGTAATTTGATGAGGAGTAATGTGGGGGGAGGCCTGGCTCTCCTCTGGGCCTCAGACTGAAAGGACTGGATTAATTAGCTCCAAAATTCTCCTCCGCACACACACATCACCTCCAAACCTCAAAAACATCACAATTATGAAATTAGATCATTTGATCTCCCCAGGGCATATCAAAACAAACGTCCAGATCCAAGGGAGTCTGTTATCAGGGCTTTTTTGGTGGGAGGGGGAGAAAGTAAGAATTCACATTTAATTTCCCAGTGGAAAATGAAAACAAATAATCTGATTTCATAATTACGATTATTTTTATGCTTGGAAGTGATGTGTAAACAAAATTAGAAACGTGGAGTCAGGACAACAGCCGATGTATATGACTGCAATATGTCCCACCTGAATGACAAATGACAACAGAGACAGTTCTACCATATTAGAATTCAACAGAAAAAGTGTAATGTATTCAACAATGGCAGTCAGTTATGAAGTCAAATAGCTAAAAATGGTGCAAGGGACACTGTCAACTGTAAATATGTGCTAAAACTCAGGCTAAAACTCAGACATATGTCTGCTAGATTTTAGGCTAAATTCAATAATCATTTAGGCTGAAAAATAGAAAATGTTTGTCAAAAAGCATGCATGTACATTTCAACAACACAACTCCACACTTTACTGTATAGTCACAATACAAGCTTGAGACATGAAACAGAGAGGTTGAGCATCTCCTCACTTTGTGTTCAGTGTGTGCTGTGTTTATTTCAGTAATTCATAGTTGTGATAAATGCGTAGTACAGTATGTACTATGTATGCATATATATTGAATGCCTTGTTGCCATAGAGTCCACAAACACCAAGGGGCCAGTAGCGCAGTAGAGTGTAGTTTGTAAGTACTATATATATATATATATTACAAACTACGCTCTACTGCACTACTGGCCCCTTGGTGTTTGTGGACTCTATGGCAACAAGGCATTCAAACAGTCATCTCCGGGGTCATGAAAACAGATTGCACTCATAGCTGTAGTCAGGGTCAGTTGCTTCTCAGTCAGACCCTGCATTGTCCCTCTTTCTCTCCCCTGGAAGCCTCCACATCATCGGCCACACTCCACTCCACACAGTGGATACCCATCAACACAACATAACTGAAATGGTAGATAGGTGAACGTTTTCCTACAGGGTTTGCATTTTCTTCCTTTTCCTTTTTTGTGCGTACACATGGGTCATTATTTTTTCACATACCAAATATCACTAAGGTTAGAGCTTCTAAGTTTATATCCCTTGAGGATGCAGAAAAATAAACACATACATATGTCACATCCAGCCTTGATAACTGTAATCCTTTGTTCTCGTGGTGTAATAATATCTGTATGAAAAACCTACAGCGAATACGACATTAAATCACTCACCAGGACTAAAATATATGAACATCTCCTTTCTCAGATACTTACACTTAATCCCTCAAAAGTCAAGGCAATTTACTCTTTCTAACATGGTCTTTCTAACAACAATGGCCTTGCTCCAACATATATTTAAGACCTACATGTCCTTTCCTGGCCTGCTAGACCCATAATATCCCAGAGTCTCCAAACCTGAGAATATCTAAATCAGCTAAGTATGGACAGCTTTCTGCTGCACCTACATCATTTGACACGTGTACACTCTCAATACCTTTAAGTCAAGACTTAAAACCACCTTCTACAATCTCCCCATAGTTATGGATAGAGCATAGTGACATCGTCATGAGTCCTACTGGAAAGGACTGCCTTTTCTGTCGCCTCCAGCTGTGTGGCCTGGTGGCCATGGTAACAGACAAAAATTGCTTTCTTTTTGTGAGCAAATTTCCATCAGCAATTCCTGGGTCACTGAAACACTGGGTATTTTGCAAAATATGTCCAGACCATAGCATAGCAGCCCAGCAAACAAAGTGTGTGTGTAAGGTAGATCTCGATGAGTTGCATCCAACAAACCTTAAACTTTTTATGTGGGGCTTAGTGGCTAAATAATAGCAAATTGACAAACAATATTTTGGAGCAATTACGATCAGGATATTGAAACACTGGGTCCCTTCAAACTCACTGGGCATAGAACTCTAGGGAGCTCATACTGTATATTCTTCTATTTTTCTGGTACATAGAACTCAAGGAGATATATCCAATATGCATCAACTTAGTGTAGTGCGTAATAAAAGAGACTAAAAGGAAATAGGAATCTTTTCGTTCTAGCCCTTTCAAATGAGCCTGAATAAGACACTCTACCAGTGCTCCTGGGTCACTTTCATACGCACAAATTTGCAATCGCTATTATTGAGCTGCAAAGAACAAAAAATGTCAAAAAATGTGTTCTATGAGCCCTTTAAATGGAATGGCCCACCATAGACAGCCTATGACTCCTATGATTATCAGTTTAAAGAGGGGATGGTCCTCTCCTCCTTTTTACTTGCATCCTATTTGTCAATTATACAATGTTACAAATGTTGCAGTATCATGCCTTTAAAGATGCTGAAAGCCCACCGCACTCCACATAGCACCACCCAGAGGGCCGGGGTAGACACAGCATGATGAGAATACTTTGTTTCTCTAATAGTGTAATAAATATTAAACAGCTCTGCTCTCCTGCATTTCCCATCCTATTCTCCCTGGAGAGTTGGCTGCATATTTCAATGTGACATTATCATCACTCAGTTCTATTTATGCAACATCCTATTTTTCAGAGTTGTGTGAGTCATTTATTAGTTTGACCTGCCTTGTCTGTTGTTCTGACACCAGTTTGGCCGTCTGGTAAAATTTACGATGATATATATTGCGGACAAGTAATGACATTTTTAAACATTTTGAACCCAATCGGTGACTCCCAAAAAGAAAGAAGATGACTTTCTATGAACACATTAAAACTTAAAACATCTGTGCTCTGATTAAATCAGTAGACATTTTTCTCTGGTGAGCAGTCTTTGTCTTAACTTATGTGTGCTGCACACACATCCGGCTGCCTTCATTCTGTCTTTGTCTTGTTCTTTCTCTCTCTTTCTATATGCATGCTGGAGAGCTGCTTGCCACAAAACTAATTCCCAGGGGGGATTAACACTTTTAAGAAAAAAGAGAGGAGAGAAGAAGAGTGAAAGGAATTTGCTTCGATTATGTGTACAGCCTGGTGATGTTTCATTAAGAGCATATGAATGGAGATTGTAGCCCAAATTTGAAACATCTACCACATCTCCCACTACTGATTATTGTTTGACTATTATTTGACTGCTTGAGAGAGAAACAGGCATAGTGCTAGCATCACCAAAATTAACGTTGTAGATCCTCAAGACCCACAATCGGTGTGTGATTTAGGAGGAGGCACCCATATAGTTTGCATACTGTGTGCTTATTAGTGTATTCTGTGTGAGAATGTTAGTGCACTCTGTGTGTATGTTGGTGGAACCGTTAGATTGGGTCTGAGGGTCTAAATGTGCCGGTCAACGTCATTGCAGCTGCATTCTTTCCTTTCTGACAAAACACACACAACATAAGGCCACTGTCAGCACACTCAGAAGGCCTTAAGCATATCACTCGGGCAAGACATGCAAACGCTTCTTTATCCACACATTCGTCATCACTCACACAAGGTTTCCAATAGCCTCTATGAACAAAGTGAGTGCATTAAGTTAAAAGGTTTTTTTCTGAACGGTCGATTCATCACGGAGAATATATTAGCTGCCCCTGCGCTTACCATGGCAAAGCCATTCATATTCATGTCGGTGACGAGTGCATCTGTTGCTAAGCAATGTCTCCATGGACATTGCCGGCAGAGGAAGAGGGCGAGGAGGTATGCATCTCTCGACTTGATGCCCCAGATGACTCACGTAAGCGAACGCATTTGTATTACTTGCATGTGCGCAGTGGAAATGTCACGTCAGCCTCTCCAACATTAGGGTGCAATAACACTTTTTGGTTCTTGTTACAACTGATTCTGACCACCCTATTTATTATAATGAGACCATCTATGACCCTGCATAATTCAAAGGAGAGGAAATAATCAGAGGAGCTTGGTATCCTTCTGTGCAAGGGCCCTTTATAAAGGCTAATTATAAAATTATATCTATTCATAATTTATAACACAGAGACACTCTGGTCTTGATTCAGGAGGCAATTAAGGCTATAGGTAGGTATTCCAGGATACATGGATATAACTTCAAATACCCAAAACCACCATCTTAAGAAACGGGCTAATTGCATGTATATTTTAGGGATGGGTATACGCAAATGGAGCTTTAAGATCCCTTTCTCTTTCCCCCATCCTGTGTCTGTCTTTCGACACAGTTAACCTCCAGCCGTCTCTCTCTGCGAACCCAGCTGATTCACCTCAGATGAGTCATTTTCATGGAGGCCTTTGTGATTTCCAGGCATTGTGATGCTAAATTCATGTCCTGGACACACTGTGAATGCTCTTTTTAAAATGTCCAAAGTCATCCTCACACAGAACCGCTGGACATTTCTCTGAATATATGCATCAATTTATAATTTATCTTGAAGTTTTGTGTACATTCTCCCTAAAAGGACCACATAAAAATAAATCTTAATATCCTAGGGTATATGAAATTAGGACATTTATATAATGTAGATATAGATAGAGGTAATAGATATAGGTAGGTGCCAGCTGTGTTATTGCTGTGGCATAAAAGGACTGTGTGGCCTTTCTTACAATTTCTGTTTGCAAATAATCCTCTGTGACATTTACGACCAACCTCCCATTGAAGCATTTATGCCAGCCTCCCATTGAAATGGCGCTGATTAGTGCAGATTGTATTGTTTGATATTGTTTTGGTCTCTGTTGTTGCGCTCAGTCAGCGGCGCCTACCAACAAAGTACATTCTCAGAGCGAAGAATCTTACGTAATGGTCTAAGGTGGTGTCTCTCAAATCAGCGGCAAAGGGGCTCCCAATCAGCCTGCATCAATAATGCAGCGACCCCAGACATACCAACATAACCCAGTCGGTTTGTCACAACCAGGCCCGTAAGTGATGGAATGACAGGCCTGTGTTAAAAGGGTTGTCAGTGCCAAGTTGAAATATTTATCATTGTAGTTTAAAAGAAGGGCTGGGAGAAGAAAACCCCAGCACGCAGTCTCCTTCGTGATTGTTACATAATGGCTCTTTTCATTCAGGAAAGCTGACCATAAATTAATGATTTTTGAAGTGTTGAAGATTTCTCATTTCCATTACCCGTAAAATAATATTTCAAGCTCCACTCCCTCACTTCAAAAGTCAACATGGAACAGAATGTGTAAGTGTTCATCTTTAAGGTGACATTGACGAGTGGTCAGTCACCAAAGGTCCAAGTGTGTCCAACAGAACTCCAACAAATGAATTTCTTTGGTCATGCATGCATTTTAAACAAACAATATAAAATAGGTCTAGTTGCATCACTAATCTGAATGAAGTGTACACTATGCATCAAAGGCTCAGAATTAGAAACAACACAAAGAATTTAGCTATGTATTTGTATATTTGTCCATCTTTGGTTGAAACGCTTGCTGTTTGTCAAGCATGATGTGCAGGAAGCCTCACAGTAGCCACAGGTATCCTTCTGCCCACGTCACCATAATGCTGACTTAATCCAAAGACTGGCAGTGGCAGCAAGGCAGGCAGCTTTGGCACAAGCCAAAGTGTTGAGTCGCCATGCCATCAGGTAGCGCCAGGCAGCGAGCCCAGAGCCTGCAGAGATCAACAAAACACAAGCAGGAGCTACACACCCTGTCACTGAATGAGGGCATGTATACACACATATGCACAAATATACACACTGAATTACACTCCAGTTGGGTCTTACCTTCCTGTGAGGCTGCAAATCAAGGGCAGCAGAATATGCAAGCAACATTTAAATACTGAAATACAGCAATATGCATGCATGTACGAAAGAGTATAGAAAACCCTAACCCTAACAATAGGTTTGGTTTAGAACAAGAGGTTAGGGTTGCCTATACTCTCTATAGAAAATGCTTGTACTGTATATAAATGTCCTGCACTGCAAACACACACATACACACACACACACACACACACACACACACACACACACACTCACACACACACAGCTGATCGATGCTAAGTTATGAGGCTCACTAAAGCCAAACAGACAGACAAAGAAAACAACAAGGACAGAGCAGCTAGGGCCATCTGTTTCTATGTGCCCTAGACTGTATCTCTTATGTCCAATACACCCACTGCCAATCCCCTGAGCCTGCATGTTTTTCTCCAAGAAAACAACATAGCCTACAGCGACATGGCTGATCAGTGAATGGGAAACTGGTTGATGTCATGTTCAGATCCCTGTGCTGTCTCCCCTGACTCGGCATATATTAGCGTAGCTGAAGTAAGGTCAGAAGAAATGGAGGCTTTTTTGTTTGTGATGGCCCTGCTAAGCCCCTGAGCTGTGCTTGTGCCTGGGACATTACATTACACCACCATGAGCCTCCAGGCCGCCGTGAACATTTAATTAAAGCCCTCTCTCCCTCTCTATCTCTCACTCTATCTCTTTCTCTCTCTCTCTCTCTCTCTCTCTCTCTCTCTCTCTCTGGAGCATGCACAGAGAGAGGAGGCATATTACACCTGCTGCTCAGGAGCTGGCTTTTGGTACTGTTATGAACATTTTGACTCAATATGACATATTATTTTTAGAGAATTCCCCGTTTCTCTCTCTCTCTCTCTCTCTCTCTCTCTCTCTCTCTCTCTCTCTCT
>JAGFZM010000075.1:742135-759959 GCA_017657215.1 Limnothrissa miodon
GGGGGGTATTAAAAACGAGAATATATGAAAAAGTAGAAGGATTTAAGTGATTGTAAACACAACCACTGGCAATTGAGAGATATTATTGTGCATATTAGATTGTCACTTTCTGTCTTACTCTGCCATAGGCCACTGACCAACCACCCCTAAACGGCTTCAGAGCATGCTATCTTCATAACCAGAACAGGAATCACTTCTGTGTCAAGCAATCATTAGAAAGCTAGATTGTGTTCATTGTGAACATCACATGTATTTGTGAAAGCCATTATCAAGCAACCAGAACAAGAGACAAATGCCAGCATTCAAGTCGATTCACACAGACCCCATCACTGCCTCAGTGTGGTCCATTGGTGTTCCAGTCTCTCATTTCCCTCTTTCTCTCTCTCTCTCTCTCTCTCTCTCTCTCTCTCTCTCTCTCTCACACACACACACACACACACACACACTCACACACACACATATCCAGCTGCTCAACACATCTCATGTCCTGAAGATGACAAGTGGAGTGGTGGTGGGCTCATCTTAACGCAGTGCGTTGTGTGGTTACTCCTGAAATTGCATTACAAACCCCTGACTGTAACCCCAATTAATGAGCCAACATGATTGCCGAGTGAGGAAGTGTGTTACTTATTAAAACAGACAGGTGCTTTTGCAGGACTAGAAGACAGACAAGAGGTGAACACTAACAAACCGCTCTAACAATGGCTCAGAAAAAAACATTGCTCATTAAGGATTTAACAACATGAAAACACATAAGCCAAGACAAAGAGACAAAGGCATCCCCTGATCCTTATATTCTACAAATTGAAGCATCGGAGTATAAATAAGGCTTTTGAGTTGGAAGGGAGGGAGGGTGTCACTACATACAAATTCATGATTTTAGCCTGTATGTTTTTTTTATTTCACAGAAAGCAAAATTTGATAAAATAAATGAAGGCATTTACTTGAACATATAGCCTACATAAATATTGCATTCAGTTTTTCACATTATATATTACATAAGAAAAAAATCCTCTTTTATCTTTTTGCTTGTTTAGTTTCTTAAACACATATGTATCTGTAGACTCAATCAAAAGCATATCTCCCACATTACTATTGTCTCCTACAGAACTATTAATATTGCAGCAAAAAGCCAAGGTTTGAGCCGAGGTCTGAGCCCTGTACTCCATAATTCTCCCTAATACTCCATATTTCCAGGATGGCTTTGGATCTGTCTGGATAAGTTCTTGGTCTGGTGGCAATCAGGAAATTGCTTTCTTGGCTCTAGTAGTGTAGCTGGATGGCAGTCAGACTTTAGCATCAAGCGGCTAAGAGGCATTTCAGTGCATTAATAACTATTAACATCTCCTCTGTTTGGTGCCCTGGCATAATTTCTAAAACTGCTCAGCAACGTTATACAGAGGGTGGCATGAAGCACTTGTCACATTGCCCTGACTTGACCCCTCGTGGTATTCTGGGTGCTATGTACTGTACCAAACATGGCTTAGCATTTGATTTTTAGCACAGCATGGTGTCATATTTTATTGCACTCAGAGTTATTGCAACAACAGAGATTCTGTAGTCCAAATACTACAATTTGGACTCAAAATGATGCTATTGAATCCAGCTCTCTACACTGTACACACTAAAATAATGCCATTGCAAAAACCTTCAGTAAGTATGTGTACAGAACAAGACGATGAAAATGAAAAACAAACAAAGCACAACATATGATTAAAAGATCAACTTTACACTACATATCCCAATAAAACCTGTTGAAACCCCACAGTTTAGTGTAATACTAAGGGTAAAATTCACAACAGTGGAACCAAATAGATGAATGCACACATTATACCCAGGGTGCATTTGGGCGTGGATAAAGCATGCTTAACGGTCTAGAGGAACGTTAGTTCCCAAGATGCAGTGACAAACCAGAAGTGACTTATAGGTCATCCATAGATTTCCATTTGGATGTAATCAATAATAGACATTATGGGATCTTCAAAGTGATAAAATCGAATGGGCCCAAATAAGATGGATCTGACCCTACTCATAGCTTCTCCCTTAGTGGGGTCACATTTTATGAGCTAATAAAACCTACTTAAAGAAGAATCATCTGACGTAATGGAGAATGGTTCTATTGTTCTTTCTCTCACAACCGTTGCTCCCCAAATGATTAAATGTATTTTAAAAAACATCTTGTATGTGACAAAGCAACGGTTACAGTTACTTACAGACTGGCACATGCTTTGATTTTTATCGCATAAGAAACATGCCCAATGCACCAGAAAACATCCAGATTCACCAGACATGTGAATATATACTAGACCTCCTTTTTGGGAATCCATCAGCACTGCATTGTCCAAGAGCTGGCACCGGGCAGGCGTATGAGTGCCTGGACCTGGAACACAAACGGTGGGTCTGGGCTGATGAATGAGGGCCGGTGCCGTCTCAAGGCCTGTTTGAGCTATTCCCATCTGCCTCTCCAAGGGCCCCACCAATAACGGCACTCTCCTCTGCCTATCGATTGGACACACAAAGGGAGATTGTGTTGCCATCAATAAGCCAGCAATCCTTTGCAGCACTGGACCCACAGCCATTTGTAAGAGCTGCCAGGAGAAAGGAAAAATACTGACAGAGAAAGAAAGATGGATATATTGAAAGAAGAAAAGATGGATAGAAAGATGAATTTGTGTGTGTGTGTGTGTGTGTGTGTGTGTGTGTGTGTGTGTGTGTGTGTGTATGTGTGTGTGTGTGTGCGTGTGTGTGGCAAGAAGGTGCATGAGTATGTCCATTTTCACTATCTCTATAGTGACTCATTACCCAGTGTGTGTCAGTGACGTGTTTCAAGAAGGAAGAATACCCCCCCACCCCACCACACACACACACATTCCTAATGTCTTTATCACAATCTGCAGCCTTTCATGCCCATCAATTCAGCACATCTTCATGCCAGTCTGTGGCTGTCTGTCTGCCCACCTGCCTGTCTACCTGGGACTAGTCTGAATCTTCCTCCTTTTATGAATGCACAACCACCTCAGAGCAGCTACAACATTTCAGCTTGTTTGGCTATGCTCTCAGCTAAGATCTAAGCATATTGCAAGTTGAGAGACCAGTGGCAAAACCCAATGACACCATGACCGTTATCTAACTGCCATTTAGAAAAGAGCAAATATAGAGGGAGAAGGTTAATGGAACCTTGACCTGACAACATAAGCCCTCGGGGAGTGTCTGGAGAGAAGCTATGATGATAAAATGAAATTCAGAGTGAGGGTGACACCTTCTAAACAAGACTGGCAGGTGAAGTTGGTCCCGTTTATTCTGTTTTGTTTTGCCTTCACACATTAAATGTCAGGTAGGGTCCCAACATCACACACCATCCATGTGCCTCCTCATGTGTGTCCTCCTCTGCTGGTGACCCTGTCACTTGCAGGGCCTCCACAGCTTATTGAGGTAAATATCCAGGCCTAGTTATAGTGATTAAACAATGTAGATATAGATTTATATTTTGTAGCACTACACATAGTAAGAACACAAATGCAATGGTTCACATTCTCATAAATTTGTGAAAAAATGCTATAGATATACGTCTAGATTATTTATCCAGAGGGAAACACATGAGCAGACAGAAAGAAATCTGCTTCTCACAGGATGAAATCAGCCATTACTGGAAATGTAGATGGTAACATGAAACATCTGATATAACTGAAATAAGGTGTAATGGTATTTGTAATGGTATAAACAGTGGTATTTGTAATGGTATAAACAGTGTTTAAACTGTGGGTACAATGCAATTGTAAACATTCTCATAAATTTGATGTATCCCCTTCATAGATTATTCACATAAAGCCAGTCTTTCCTGTTTTCTATGGGTATGGACATCATCAAAGCTGCAACAAGCAGTCATTTCTGTTGTATTATGTCCACACTGCTAAACAGGTAAGAAAAAGTCATTTCACGGCTTCCTTTAGGGACTGACCGACTGCTGTTTCAGCAGAACAGACAGTATTTGTGCCACACCGCAACTTCTTCCCTTTCCTGCTCTGCAGATAAGAGAGCGAATGCTGCCAATAAGCTACACAGAAGCTCACATAAAAAGACACCTGGAGCACTTCAACAGTGCGCAGGTCTAGAATTAGGCGGACACGGCCGTGATTCATTTCAGAAAAGCAATGGAAAAGGAAAGAAAAGGAAACCAGGTTCTTTCGATGTGTGCAAACCAAAGGATATTTAATTTAATTACAGAACCAACAGTTTATGTTATGGAAGTAAATGTAGTCTATTGTATTTTAATTTAGGATGATCTTACATATCGTAAGATGTAAAACAGCTAAATGTTCGGCGCAGACTAACGTTGCGTTATTTTTGCGTGTCATGCTGAGGAATTGTCAAATTTCTTATCTAACATTATAGACACACATATAACGAGCAACATTGCCCCCAGGTGTTCACTCTTTATCATTACACTAATATTTTGTGTGCGCTACGCCGCATACAAGTTGTAGGCTACCTTTTGGTCAGCCTGTTCCGGCATTATGACATTGTATTTTAGCCATTACATTTATTTAGTTTATAAGATATTAGCACAAAAGAAGCCGAAAAACTGCAGAGACAGAGAATGTTGAAAATGTACCAATTTTATTATTGATCCACATATCCATTCCATATGCAACAGGCAAGTTGGCCTAACAGAATCTTTATAGCCTATAAAATAAATCAGCTTGAAGAATCATTCAAATAAATGGTTTGCAGATGTTCACCCTGCACCGTAAAGGCATAGTGTCTGTCAAAGTAGTCTCTTACAAAAGGTTTTTTTTTTTTTTTTTTTTTGCAGAAACATTTAAATACATTTATCCTCTATGTACAATTGCAATTGATATGCAGATTGATAGCTCCTACAGTTTAATACACCACGAGTCAGCTGTATATGTTAATATTGTTATAAGTAAAACAAAACAAGAGTTTTCATGGCTGTCAGTAATGCACTGGTTAGTTTATGGCTTTTCACATGTGTTGTGATGATTCCACTATTTCAACAAATCAGTCACCTGTGAACATGCATGTCTGCTCAAATTATTTGTCTTCCCATAGCCAACACACACACACACACACACACACACTTGTGAACTTCTCTACACATGTACATTTGTGCCCGGCAAAAACATGGTTGTTTACTTGAATGCCGATCAGCCATCCCTGGAGTAGACAAACAGTAAGTGATTGTCTGACACATTGGTCCACTCATGCCCCATTACACACGGCTAAACAAAAATGACATGGCAAATTCTGTCTTCCCCCAAATCCACAAATCAGGCACACAGTTGCATGAATATGAGACAAAAAGCTCATTTGTTCAGAGCATGTGACGGTCATACTGATCTCACAAGTGCTTTAAACATACTGAAACTTGTTTGTATTGATACGAGATGTCTTATCACTTCAAGTTCAGCATCCACCAAACACCTCCAATGAGGTCTGAAAGACCACTCAGGCTGCCCATCTAAATGTTTAGCGAGGTCATCCTGAGGGAGACGCAAGTTACAACAGCAGCACTGAACCACTCTCCCCGGGCGAACAGTGAGATCTGACAACACACTCTATGGTACACTTGAGAAGTAGCATTTTATCTGTAGCAGGCCGCTCAAGCTCTTCTCTATACAGCATCACTGAATCAGAATGATGTCCGCAAAACACAACACAAAATATTAGGCAACGTCTTGGCTTGATCGTGGATTGAATGAAACCTGACAGTTTCAGGCAGGCCTTTTATCGAGTCTTGTGTCAGATGAAACATTCAGTCATGTCACAAACATGTCATGGAAGAGAAGATCAAATCTTTTATGATGCATGTAGTAGTCAAGTGTCATCCAACCAATTTGCAAGGGCACTCATGACAATTAGTCAAGTCCTTCTTTGTTGATTGACATGTTCCTGACAGAGGGTTGAGTTTTGACAGACAGCTCAATTAAAATATTGACAAGATGTACTGTATAAATAACCGTTTATCTAGGCTATGCAAGAAACTCCATATCACTATCACTCTGTATCACCACCAATATATCAACATCACCGACACTATAGTCATACAGGCTAGTTCTCATGAAAACTCAAATATTTGTGGTCCTACAGATTCTTACTGATACCAAAAATAGCCTCACACACAACAATGTTACAGGCATTATTCTCATTATTTAGGACAGTCTGGTTATGTTCAATTGGGGAGAAAACAGAGTGACTAGCATTTGAACCAAGAGTGCCTAAACTGTTCAATCGAGGCAGCTCACAGACATAAGGATAAATGCATCAGGTCATCATATTTTATTTCACAGAGTACTGTTGAAGAGAACTTAGGTTCCATTAGAAGTTAAAGAGCCAAGGTAATAACCCAATAAGCAGCTGGAAAACAAGAATTACATAAGATAAAAAAATACAATATAAACTGGTTTCAGAAGTTCAAAACACAAAATTCAACATGCACACCAACACAAACAAAAAGAACATTTTGGTTCTGGTACTTTTTTACACAGCCTGTGGTCTTGCCTTGCAGTCACACATTTTTGCACAAGCACAGTTTGTATTGACCTAACAAGACCAGTCCACAATCACACCAATACTACTGTACACTTCCAAAACCACCATCCAAAGGACACAACACTGACAAAATGACCCCCTTTGGTTCAATACCATCACTTCAGTCGGAGTGCTGGAGGTTCTGACAGCTGCATGGCAAGTAATTCTCAAAAAGGTGTTTGTAAGGCTTTGTCTTATTCTAAAAAGGCATCATTGATTTTGTACTTTAACAAACAGTATAGGCAATCAGCTATGGTCGATGTGATTTTATAGAATAAAAAGGTACATTTTCTCAACATTTCAGTGACATGGAGGGAATGACTGTAAATACAAACAAGTATTAACACCAAGTCCTTAAATAATGTAAACATATACATCTTTGAGGTCAGTACATTGATCCTCCTCATATATATATAAAAACAAATCAAACAGAACAGAAAACAAAAACTAAATAACTTTACTGAAGCATAGTCCGGATGTTCTTGGGAGTGGATTCGTCATTCAAATGTTTGGTGGTGAACCTGAAGGAGGGGGGAGAAAAGCCATTACCAACACAAGCCGATTCAACCAACATCCATTCCTTACAGCTGAACCCTGGCACACTTATTGAGCAGTAATGTAAGAGACTAAGAACAGATGCCAGACACAGGGCTCCCACCCATTATCATTGACATTTCGAAACTTTTTTTGTGACTTAATGCAATTATTCTTTAGCAATTGCATTTTTGAAAAATTAAACAACCTTTTTGCTTCCTTTGCTAATATGCTTGTTAGCCTACGTCAATTCAATTTAACAAGCTAAATTAAAAGTTAACAGGTTAAATTTGAAGTTTCAGACATTTCTGTGACTTTTCCAGGATTGCCAGGAGAGTGCACACACTGAAGGCCAGAAAACCATGAGACCTACTTGAGGGCGTTTAGAAGCCCTTCCACATTATCTGTGGGCTGCTCCTTCAGGACCTTTATGCATCCTTTCATCTGAGAGGGTGGAAGAACAAAGAAGAGGAAAGCCTAAGGTAAAACACCACGTGTCCCGCTGGCCACAGACTCCCAGAACAGAATATACACAATTTCAGTAGTCTCAGCAGAAACTATTTTGCAAACTGCCATGACACTACTAATCAAAGCCTCTTGAACTCACATCAATTTTGGAGGACTTGTTGAAGGCGCCGTTGGGGTGCACATGGTCGTAAAGGATGATGACGCCAACCATCACTCTCATACAGAAGAGCAGCGTGTCCTCGCTGTTGAAGCGACTGCTGTACTCTCTGCAATCAGATATGCACACATGCACTAACTTTAACATTGAGCAGGGGCTCACCTTGCGCTGCTGTAGGTAAGGGAAAGCAGTCTCTCAACCGGTTACAGTGTTAAGTGTAAAGTCCACTCTTTTTGGGATGGAGACAATACAAAAAAATTGGGACTGCAAGTTCAGATGAAAGACATGGGTTTATAACAAACAAACAAAAACAAACAAACAAACAAAAAACTTCTATACCTGGCCCTAATAAACATTAGTATTACACACAACCCAGCTTCCATCATCTGAATTTTTTAACTGTTAAAGTTAGCTAGCTAGTCACTTACGGTGTCTCCAGCATGACCTTACACACACTGGCCATGGTGCTAAGACAGTCTGTCGTGTTCTCTAGGGGTAACGTCTTGTTCTGCACACACGCCACACAGGGAGGAACCGTTCATTAGGCCAAACCCAAGTCCCCGCAATACTGAACAGTCATTAATTGATCAAGCATTTAGACAGGTCAGAGTTCAAGATCAGGGATACCTCAGTGACAAAGTTTGTTGTGGCGTTGCTCAGGGTCTTTAGCATGGGTGTCGCCTCCGCATAGAAAAGGGACATTCGATTGGCCATTTCGTTGTTGACCTCATTCTCAATGTCCAACTAGAAGTAAGAGCCATACTTGGTTAATTCATTTAGAATTTATCAATAAACACTTGTTATCTTATTGAAAATTCTGGCTTGGTTAGTGATTTTCTGGTAATTAATGGTTGTATTCGTTTTAGCTGCAATCATCTTTATTGTACATCAATTTGGTTGGACTTCTGCTGTTTAAATGTGCTGTATAAATAACCAGACCTGCCCATGGCCTTTGTTTTTCAAAGGCAAACTCACATTCATATTATTTATCCGGTTCCGACTGATAGTCCTTCTGTAGTAACTGAAGTCATTCTGAATGGCTGGGATTCTCATCTAAAGGCGTTTCAACACAAAACAAACAGAGACATACAAACAAGTCCATTAGACACACATTAGAGAAACGATAAGCTACTGTGGGGATAGTATGAAAACTATCTGAGATATTTGGGCAGAAAATGCTTTCCATTGCAACCAAGGTTCCTCACGTCGTACAAGGTTTCAACAATGTGAAATGAAATGCTGCATCTGAGATTCCATAGCGCAGTGTATTCCTACCTTTCACAACACAAAAGCATGCTAACCATGAAGTATGCCATTACTGGGATACCTCCATTTCATGAGACCATTTATTGCAGCCACTCCCTGAGCGTGGACAGGTAGGATAGAACAGAATCCATAAACATACGAACAACAGTCACATTTCTGTTTAGCAGTGTGCCAACCTCTTCAACCAAAAGAGTTCTGTGTGCAGCTCAGATATTTGACTCCCGTTCTGCTTGCTTTAATGAGCTTTTCATGTCAAAAGTGCACAACAGCACCATCTGCTGTTTGGCCTATACGACAGGCCACTTCTGAACAACAGCAGTTGATATATTCAGACAAATACGGGTTAGTGCTGTTGAGCATCTTATCTTGTATGCTGCTGCATGTAAGGTCCCTAAGGATATGACTGGTGACCCCTGGCCTGCAATATCCAACACTCATGTGGAGCCACTGACTGTATACACAGCAGTCAATGTGTGGAGTGAAGATTTTATCCATTTGCTTCTGAAAGAGCCTACTACCTCAGATTGGAAAAGATCCAAAATGCTGCTCAGAGAGAAACACAGAAGAATAGAAAAAGAGAATGAGATCGAGATGAGAGCGAGATCTCACCTTGAGCTCGTCAAAGCGTAGTGTGAAGTGAAGGATCTCTGCAAACTGCTTGGCCAGAGCCTGTTCCTTCTCCAGGTGCTGTGTGGGTGTGTAGGGGGGGCACGTCAGACACTCCAGCAGGCTCTGCAGGGCCTTCTCTGTTGGCAACACAGACAAATATGTATGTACATTATCCACATGCCTATAAGAAATGTATATCTACACATTCACACACACGCACACACACACACACACACACACACTAAGAAACCTGTAGTATGTGTGCATCTGTGTTGACATGTTCTTTCCTGTGTTCACATCCTATTGACATTTCACTCCTTCGTACTACATACTGTATGAAAAATATAGACAAGTGTGCACGCACGCGCACAGACAGACTTAACATGGCTATAAGAAACCTATAAAAGGCTTTCAGGTGGTATGGAAAAAGGGAGATAACATGTATATATCAAATGCATAGACAAAGACAGTCATCTTCGATATTCAACCCTGTTGGGCACATTCACATGTAGGGCAGCTGAGAGAGCTGGATAGCTGTGGTGGTGTACTGGTAGCATTTAGGGAGCCTGGCTAGCCAGCTAGGAGGCTGGTATGGGTTCACAATCTGGGCTGTGCTCTTGAGCAAGGCTAGTTGCTCTAGGGGAAAGTGAACAAATTGATGTGTAACAAATATAAAATCGTCTGCTCACAGCACAAACTAAAAAAAAAAAGGGAGTGTGGTGTCGTCCTGCATGGCCCGGTGTGCTGAGGGACCTACCCAGCCTCAGGGAGAAGCCGTAGAACTTCTTGAGTCGGATGACCAGTGGACACACCGAGTTCCACGCCCGCTCCTGCAGAAGCATGTCATTGGGGTTCTGAATGGCCTGCGGACAGTTGAGAAGAGACACATAGCATTACAAGAACATAATACACACTCTGGCAGTCTAGTCAACAGTTTGCTAAAGGCAGATTCTCAGTGTTTTGTAAGTCTCCAGGGATGCATGTATTTTATGCAGATTGCAGTTGTAGAGTCATTTCTACCAGTAAGTTTTAAAAAGTTTGTTGTATATGCCGATCTAAGCTTATGGCTGGCTGATGCGTAGGTGCATGTTTATGCACATGTCACATTTTAAGCGTTTCTGTGGGTTTATGCTTGCCCGTGTCACCTTAGGACAAGCTGTATGTATGTGTTACAGAAACTGTGTGTGTGTAGGTGTGTGTGTGTGTGTGTGTGTGTTGACATACATCTCGTATCTCCTGTCCCGCTCCTTTGTACGCCTGCAGGCCTGACAAGATGCTCTCAGATTCCTGCAGCACTGCGTTCACCTGGTTCCAAACCTCCCTTTCACAGTCTGTGGGCTGTGCATCTGCACAATCATGCACACACACAAATCATTTGGAAAAAATTTCTATACACATTTTAAGCACACACAAATGTCTTATTATAATGATAACTGTATTAAGTGGATAAATAAACCCTTTTCTGATCGGGCCTTCTTTCAAATTACAGCATGGTTTCTATTCCAAATATTCAGTGTCCAATCTAATGTAAAAACGTACACATGATAATATAGACTCCAATTAAATTATGTTCATTAATTCCATTCTCAATGCATTATTCCATTATTAAAGTACATATTGATGCATTCCATTTTTGTTGCTGGCTTTTAAAGACCAATATAGCAGGACCCAGGCAAGTCAGGCTTTGGAGCCTTGGACTGAGTCCCCCCAGTGCAGGACGATGGGGCCAGAAAAGCTCTTGGGGGTTAACAGAGCACAGAGCAAAGCAGAGCAAGCAGGAGAGACCAACTTCAGCTCTTCGAACAGGGACACTGCCATCTTTAATAGGCCAATTAGCAAACAGGCTACTTATCTGGGAGCTATTCCAAGAAGGTGGCTAAGTGATAAACCTGGTTTAAAGGCAGCTAGACTTAAAGTGGCACACCTGCCAATAGATAGACTGCTTGCTTTGATTAGATGAAGAGATGGAGGACTACTGCAGGCTCTTGGATTAATCAGGTTTATCTCCACCTGTGGCTCAACTGCACCAGGTTAGCCACTTAGCCAGATTTTGGAATAACCCCTGTAGTGCTTCTACTGGTGAACCAGCCTGTGCATGAATGCTACATAAGGCTACGTCCACACGAAGCCGTAAACGGCGATAATTTTCAAAACGATTTGTGTAAAGATGGAACCAGCTCAGAATGTATCTGCGTCTACACGAAAAACGACTGTAAACGCTTCTGCACAGGAAGTACTTAAAGCGCGCATGCGTGTACAAGTCATGCGGGACATGTACGGCGCCATTGTTGTTGTGATTAATCTTTGACCATTAGGGGTGGGCGGATCGATTCAAGGTATTTATATAATCGATATTAAAGTTGGTATTGTATCGTATCGATACCAGTGAGATGAAATCGATAATTTAACCTCTAGTTTTCCTGTTTAATGTTTAGTAGGATCTACTTTCTTTCCACCACTTCAGTGCTCAACCAACTCCACTGAGTTTATTACACGCACACTCTGCCTTGGCTCTCCGCTGTGATTCGCTGTTGTTCTGTCACTTGACATACCAAGTAACTTGTTCAGTGCTGCCGCAGCCCAACATGAACAGTGAACATACAAACGTAAAGGACATATTTTGATGAAATTATGAAATTAAAGTGATGGTTTGAAAGAAATTCTAATCATAGCCCTGTTACACAAGCTTGGTGAGTGTTGTCAATAGCAAGGACAGTAAAAAAAAAATTTTAGCTTACAGCTTACACTAACTCAATGGAACATAAGCTCTATAACTCTATTTCCTATACACAGGGTTCAAATCCCACCCAAAATATAGCTCTGAAGGAAAGAAAGTATAGGCTACTAAAACAGGCCTCTTCCTTCTCTTCGTAAAACATAGGCCTACTCATTTATATAAAATAAATTGTGCTCCATTTTTAAGTGTAATAAGTATCGTATCGGTATCGATATCGGTGATACTGACCATGTATTTACTTGGTATCGGATCGATATCAGATTTTGCTGTATCGCCCAGCACTATTGACCATGCGCTTTAAGACGGGGGATGACGCGTTGACGGGCGATGACGCAATCCACCAAAAAAATTATCTGGTTTAGCCCATCCACACGAAAACGCCTAACCAGCATTTTGAAATTTATCCACTCTGGGACCCATTTTCAAATCTTGCCGTTTACAGATGGCGTTTTCACCCGCTTTGCGTGACGAGAGGTGTTTTAGGACAAATACTTGTGCGGATAGGTCTGTTTACGGCTTCGTGTGGACAGGGCTTAAAACACTGGTGAAACAGGCCAGCTGGTCTAGGTGCTGGAGCTTAGCTGGACTGTATGGAGCGGCCTAGATGTTCAGTACCAGAAATGATGGCCATGCATCAACACCACAACATGCAGAGCAGACTACACACATGGCAGACGTTGCAAAGGGATGCCACACACATACATGCAAAATGGGCAAGGGAGAAGGAATAACAAGCCACAAGCCAGGCAAAAGCTCTGCTCACTTTCAAAGTCAAGGAAAAAGTTTGGCCCCTGGTCAAGGTCTGTGCAAGTGAGAACTTTTAACAGATTTCCCATTTGGTATCTGAAAGAGACAAGCGACAGAGACGAAGGGAAGGTAGGGACAGGGAGAGAGATAGAAAGAGACAGACAGGGAGAGGGTTGTGTTGCGTGAAAGTCGTGAAAACATCACCAGCAAACAGGAGGAGTCTGTGAGAGGGCAGTGCTTGTGCATGATTGACAGCGATATGGGTGGGTGTTTTTTCTAGCGCTAAAAAACACTGTTCTCAAAAAGGTGTCAGTTAATGCCAATCAATTTCAGTTTAGACTGAAAATTAATTGCATAATCTCTCATGCTTTAGAGATGTTTGTGGTGCTGAAAGCAAAACTCCAAGGGATATTCTAGAGGATTGCTCATTTGAGTTTACTGTGGAGTGCTGATTAATAACAGCTACAATTTTGATTCAACAAAGACTGAATGGCAACCCAGGCGTGACGTGATCAGGTGGTGTCAAACTGCCTGTTTGCTATTTGGTCGATGCTACAACCAAAATTTCTCATTCTTTTTCAGCATTCGTTGGCCTCAAACAATAGGCCTATGGGTTGAGGCTCCCCATAATATCCCTTTAAAGCTTCTTTTTCCATGCCAACATCATTTTGAGAACAGCGCCTACGGAATCCATGCCTGGGCCCTGACCACTAAAGGTGTGGCTACCAGAACAAGCCAGCTGCTGATTGGACAGAAAGGGGTTAAGTGGTTACAGTTTGCACCTCCCCAGACTCCTCCTTCACACTTACTTTCAAAGTCCAGGAAAAAATGGGGATAGTTCTCTATTTCCCTTGTCAAGACTTTGAGTAGATTACCCATTCCAGCAAACCTAATCAAATAAACATGTTTTAAACATAAATGGCAACATGAAATTATATAATGTAAATGCATTTTAGTCATACTGCTTAATGTCTTTAGAATAAAAAAATAATATGGCAATTGGTGATAATGTTTTCAGTCATTTAGCAATAATACAATTTTCATACCATATCATGACATTAAAAACAGAGCAAGAATGAATGCATCCTATTTTGAAGTAGCAGCACATCATTGTGGCGATTACAGGAGAAAGCACACGCAGGAACAAGCTGGACAATCACTGAGAAAAAGTCATCTGACTCCAACACATACTTAATATACCTCAACTATTTCAACACACACACACACACACACACTTTAACTCCAACTTGCCTATCCTTGCTTAAATGGAAATGCACCTACTCTGCAGCTGCCACTTCAGTGAGCCCTCATAGCCCCTCATGGATGTATCATGCACATGCGCACGCACACACACCCACCCAAAGGTTTCTCAAAAACTCCAGCCTAATTCTTACAAACACAGTCCTCTTACTTTTGCTCACACAAACAGGCTGGAAACAGACTCGACTTTGTGCTTTAACCTCAACGTGACCTCACTGAGAAAGCTGCAAAGGCTGCACACATTTATGTTTGTGTGTGTGTGTGTGTGTGTGTGTGCACTGCTCTGGTAGATATGATTACTGAGCTATGGTTAGGGGCGACCCCAGAAGGCATCTGCCACGTGGCGACACACACAAACAGCAGCTAATGGAATCAGATCCTGGCTCCCTAAAGTCTCCCAGCGGTGTGTGTGTGTGTGTGTTTGCATCAGCAGCATCTTTAGGCATGGCTGTTTTGGTCAGAGCTCACTAGTGGGTGGGGCTACGTTGGATGCCTGCTGTTTGCCTTTGGCTCTGTGTGTGAGTGTGTGAGTGTGTGTGTGTGTCTGTGTGTTTGAAAGTGTGTATGTGAGAGAGAGAGAGTGTGTGAGTATGGGCTTCAGTATTTAGATTTACTTTGGTCTTTTTTATGCACCTTCAATATCAAGACTATAATGCTAATGCTATAGGTATAACAAATACACCTGAGTACATGGGACATTCCTAGGGACCATGGCTGTCTGCCTGCCTGCAGTCCCCAGACCACAGGCGTGATTGACCCTCTCCGGCCCAACCCCCAGACTGCTACATGATCCTGCAGGCATGCGTCTGCAGTAATGAGAGCGCTTGGGCAGGACAGTGCTAAGTGACCGATGCACAGCTGACAGACATGCTGCAGCTGTGGGGGGCGTGGTGCTGCTGAGCCGCCACTAGGTGGCACTAACACCGCACGATGACGAATCTCTGAGGCTACAGGAGCTGCAGCAGAGCCTGGGGACAGACAACGGCCGGAGGAGTGCACAATAGCATAAACTCTATTCCTGATTACACATTGCTGCATATATGTGGTATCACAAAATCACATTCGTTTCACAATTGATTCAAGGCTTCATTTTTAAGGAATTTGTCGAGTTTGAAGTAGGTTGTTCAGTTAGTTGCCTCCAAAATATTCATATTTTGCGTAAAAAAAACAAGTAAAACAAAACAAAAAGATGAGTAAAAAACAAAACAATGCAAGTAGAGTACGAACAGTAAAGAAAGCACAATTCATTAGGCACTGGAATCCATCTGCACATTTTCACATGAAAACATTGGGTTTCCATTTAGTTAGCCTGTACCTGGGAAGATATAGGCTAACTAAATGGAAACCCAAAGCGTCAGCTTGGGCCAAGTCAACACTAACCACCGTTCCACGCTCTGGTAGAGGAGGCACGGGAGGATATGAGCACAATAAGGGCTGGCGGGGGTGGGGGGTGGCCATGTAAACTCACCCCGACTTCCTGGCCCCTTGTGTTGTGGAGCCACTAGTGCCAGCTTGGCATCCCCACCTTCCTGCACGGGCTTGTTTGTGAGCATGCCGGCATGTTTAGTATGTGGCTCAGTGTGTGTGAGTGTGTGTGTGTATGTATGTATATGTCTGTATGAGCAACCCTGAGTATGTATGCAAGTGTGTGTGTGTGTGTGAGGCCATATGCATGCGTGTTCATATGTGCGCAAGTGACTGTAGGTCTGTTATGTGAGAGAGTGTGAATCTGTAAGTGTATGCGTTTCTGAGAGCCATAATCCCCATGCTATAACCATGTCATTTATGTCTATTCTGCAGCAGACTGAATAAAACCAACCAACAGCATTATGAGCATTGGGGTATTTAGATGCTTTATTGTATTTAGATGTATTTAGATGCTCAATGCTGCTTTATTATAGATGGGTAAAGCAACCAGAGATCACCCCGTCTTCCCACAGACACACACAGACAGAGACACACACACACAGACACACACACACACACACACACACACACACACACACACACACACACAGACAGGAGATTGGCTGTGATTAATGGGGGGCTTGTGGCTGGTGCCTGTGGTTTGTGGACAATAAGAGGCATTAAGATGAATCAGTCTCCTCCTCTGGCCTGCACTGCATGGAGAGCATGAAGCCCACACATTACTGCTGCCAGCTCTCCCTGCATAGCCCAGATGCCTGAAGGATACTGTTGGCCCAGAACCACCGCTCCCTTTGCTATTGTTAGCTCATACGGAGCGGGAACAGTACCAGCAGCAGCAGGAGTGGCTCAGAGTGGAGGCTGGGGACTGTGAGACTGATCCCAGGACTTCAGCAGGGCACAGGGATCTGCAGCACCAGGAGGAGCAGAGGAGCAGACAGTGGAGGCTAGGGACAGTGGAGGCCAGGGACTGTGGAGGCCAGGGACTGTGGCTGAGGCTGAGACTGATCTCAGGACTGCAGCAGGGGCAGGGGGGAGGCGGTGGTCATTCAACACCATTTCCTGTTTGTGGAGAGCACCAGAGCCAGAGTGTGTGTGTGGGTGTGTGCCTAAAGGGCTGGCCTGATATACGCTAGCCTAGCATACAGGCATACAAAAACACCCTCATGCATGCACACACGTATGCACGCGCACACATACACACATTTTGTGTGTGACCGCAGCCAAGAACAGCCGCATCATGGCGGTCATATTCTCAGGCTTGCCTTGATGACATAAAACCACCAATTAGCTGTGTATGGTCACACAAACAAGCCGCACACTAAAAACACTTGTGTTTGCTTGCTGCTTGCTTTGAAGTTGCCCCTGCAACAAATAAACAAGTTGAAACAAGTGCCCTCCCCTTCAGTCAGGCAAACAGCCCTCAATACCCATCCATGCCCACGGCCTGTTGACAAACACCCACATGCCGGCCCCGGCCCCAGAGTTTACAGTCTCAATGAGCTCCACCTCTCACAGGGTGGAGTGGGCAGGAGGGAACTACACCACACCGCTATTAGCCATAGACTTCCACCATCATTAAACACACACACACACACACAAACACAAAGAATGCCATCTGGGACCTTCAGTGCCAGCTCTCTTCCCCATCAGATGGGCGTCAAAAAGCAAAGCTAACCAACCTTTGTTCTACAGCAGATCCAGGTCAGATAAGGTCATTTGTCAGACAGGGTAGTTGGTTTGGCCTACTGAGTGTGCTGCACTAGTATCAGTGATTACTGATTTATCACTCCTGTGTGTGTGTGTGTGTGTATTCAGCACCGGTTCAGTTTTCGCTCAAGGTAGTTAGTCTGCTCCCTTCAGTTCCCGACAGTGACCTGCTTTGCAATCAAAATACCACATGCCCTTGCTATAGCCTTGCATATATAAACACACACATACACAAAAAAAGCTGGTTCTACCACTATGAAGCATTGTTTTAAAACCACATCAGCAGTCAAGGACGAGGTGCTGCTGCGTTTGGCTTAACGGCTCATGTAAATATAATGTTGACTCGGCATGCAGCCTGTGCA
>JAGFZM010000075.1:771314-825372 GCA_017657215.1 Limnothrissa miodon
ACACACACACACACACACACACACACACACACACACACACACACACAGGTAAATGTCAGTGTGCTCAGTAGCTTTAGCCAAGGGCATCAAAAGGCATCACAGAGGGAGGCCGTCACCATGGTTACCTAGCAAGTCTATCAGGTTAACTAATGAAGCTGTAGTTGATGTTGACGTTTGGTGGGAAAGGGCTGGGGGGAAATGTGGGTTCCTTCAACATCACTCAACTGAGTTTTGGGGGAAGGGTTGGTGAAGTGTGTGACCGCAGGAGAGACAGGGGGGCAAATACAGTCAAAGTAGTGTGTGTGCAGCAGGACAGAGTGGGTGGTGGTCGGGGGGGGGGGGCTTGGGGGGGAGGTGGCAGTTGGCATTTGAGGGGAATGGGGTGGGAGACATTAAAGTGTGTAGGACTCAAATGAGTGTGAGCACAAGACTCAATAGCACTTCTGTTCACACAGCGCACTCGTGCATGCGCACACACACGCACACGCACACACACACAAAAGAACTGAGTATTCAAGTGTGTGTGTGAGCAAGGGGGAGAGAGGGTGTGTCTGACGCAGACAAAACACTTGTGTGTGTGTTCATTCACTTATATGGAAGACATAGGCCTACTGTGTGTGTGTGTGTGTAAGTATAATGCAGTTTGCTATGGATCAAAACTATGTGACAGGACTTGAGAGAGACTGACACGCACATAATGACAAACAACCAGATATGTCATGAGAAAAAGAGAGAGAAAAAAAGAATGAGGGACTGAGTGTGCAGATAAGAGCAGGGGATAAGGCAGGTAAAACAAGGAGGTTTTGGCTCAAATTTACATCTATGCATTTAGCAGGTGCTTTTATCCAAAGTGACTTACAAAGGAGAATAGCAATTAACCTACACGACAAAAAAAACTTTAAAGAGTACCACTAGGTGGATAGGAGTGCATAAGTAGAGTCAAGTGCAGTGTAGTAATAAAGTCATCAAAGTGTTAGAACAGAAGATACTCTCTGAATAGCCGTTTTATTGGCAGACAGGGGCGCCCAGGGATTACCTGAACTGGACAACGTCACCCTATCCCTCATAAAATCCTTACACTACATATGTACCTCTGACTGCCAACAAAGTGGAGCTCCCCACTGCTACCACCAAGATGAAAAAGCAAAGCATGAAGTTAAGGTAAGTGATGGAAGTCATTCCCAGTAGAGAGGCTTCAGCTCTCTCCAGTCACCTCGACCCTGACCGATGACCACTGGCTAGCTGACCCTTCCCCTTCCCTGCAGCCACATTAGCTACTCATCACCATGGGGATAGGTCTGGGAGAGCTCTTCCCAAGCCCAATTCCAGCTGCTTGGAACACACATACACGGCAGTTGCCGTTACAGTTCAGAATTAGGGTGGGGGTGGGGGGGTTCTCATTCGAGATCAGCTGCATGCAGTGCGAGTTTATTTAGGCCCCGGAACTTTCCGCTGGTTCCAGCAAGAGGAAAGGACAGTTCGGTTGAAGACATGTGGAAGCGGAGGGGCAAGGATTACATAAACCAGCAGACAAGTATACCGTGTGTGTGTAGGTTTAATTAAAGCAAGTCAGACTGCTGCCTTTTAAACAGTTTGCACCGTCTACTGTGCAGAAAAAGCTCGGAAACCAGGGCACTATAGCAAGAGATCTGTTGCTTTTGCACATATTTATGGGTATCACACATACTATCTAGACAGCTGTGTGTGTGTGTGTGTGTGTGTGTGTGTAAGACACACAGTGGCACTTTTTTTGGTTCCCTCCCTCCTGCTTTCCATTTTCCCTCACTGTGCTTTTAAGAACTGTTACCATGGACAAAAACACCATAAATCTTATTGTCCCAGCTGCTGTTCAAATCAGCGTGCTTGTCGAAGCATAGAGCACCGCCAGAAAGTAAGAGAAAGGAAGAAAGAGACCACAGAGGCACAGCCAATTCCAGTCAGGACGAGCCACTCAAATCACCCCAAAGGCCTCAACAGGTTCAACAGTGTTACACATGGTCACTACACATGCCTGCATTTTTTTAACGCCAAGGGATCTTATTGCAGACTCTCTTTTCGCAAATTCAAAACCCATCGAATCGCCCCACTTAGTGAGATTATACACGCAAGTCAGCAAGTGAGTGAAGTTTTAGTTGCATTAGGTGTCCGCTATGTCAATAAAACTGAAAGGGTACGAAGCAACAGTCCACTGTAAGCAAAGCATTGTGCCGGTGGTGGTGTAGGCTAGTGGTTAGGGATCCTTGCCAGCATGCTAGTTTCCTGCCCCCTACCGAGCACACTTAACCATTAGTTGCTCATAAAGGGGATCGACCCTGACATAATAGTTAGTTGACAAAGGTAAGTCACTTTGGATAAAGAGTCTGCTAGATGCATCAACTGCATAACACACATACATTTTCAGTTAGACCCAAAGTCCTGACTGTTTAGCAAAATATGATTGGGAACAACATCTATTGACAGAGGGGCAGGGGTCATTTCTACTCACTCTGAAACAATCCAAGTGCCAGAGGTCTAACCTTTGCCATAACTCATACAACACATTAAAGATGACTGATTATAGCATGGCATATAGCATAGCAACCTAACTGTCTAAATAATAATGGGTCATTAGCATCCTCTTTGATGTTATACAAAATCACTCAATGCTGTGTGTGTGTGTGTGTGTGTGTGTGTGTGTGTGTGTGTGTGAGAGAGACAGAGAGACAGAGAGAGAGAGAGAGAGAGAGAGAGAGAGAGAGAGAGAGAGAGAGAGAGAGACACTCCCTGTGAATGAGGGACAGAGAGGGGAAGAGAAAGAGTAAAAAGACAAAAGAATGGAAATTCAAGCACTCCATGAGATGTGATGGAGCCCTATCGGCTTCACAGATCAAAGGAGTGAAATGTGAACAGGATGTGAACACAGGACAGAATAATACATCAACACACAATCACACACACAGTAAAAGTAAACTTGTAAATTTACTGGTCAACCCATTTCAAATTATCAGCCAGGACCAATCACTGAAAAGTCAAATATGGTTTGACAATCAAAACGTTCAAAAAAAAAAAAAAAGTTCAACAAGCAAGACTGGACTCCATCATGAACTCTCCACACAGTGCAGATCTAGACCAAACACAATAGATGATGCTGTTCCTTCAGTTCAATGTATTCAGTGTAGGGTTGAGAACAGAACAGTAGACTGCTCAGTCTGTAGACAGATGGACACATCTGTGTACGATACAGATGTTCTGCCACAAGCAGTGACTGCCAGGACGAGGAAGGGGCTCCACTGTCTCAATGTAAACAAAGGATGCCACTGTAAATAAAAACAAATCAGAGAAATGTGTTCCTTAAACCACAGTTCTAGGCCTAAAACTGACCTACAGAAAGTCTGGTGGAGGATGTGGGATTGGGCTACATTAGCATGAGCCATGTTGCCTCCAAGAGATGGTGAATAAAGCAGAAAAAAGGGCACTCGTCTGAGACAAACACGCATCAGCTGGTGCAAATACCACTACACAGAAGAGCGAATCACAGCAAGTTTAAACAAACAATTTCACACACGCCACTCGTCCAGCTGGAGATAGGCAGCAAGGGAAGACATGGATGGCCGACAATATATTTACCCGCTGCCAAGAGCCGTGCTCTAGAGACCCCCGGTCCCCTCTTCTTTCGCACCCGATCCACTTAAACCACTAAGTTTTCTTGTTCCCCTAATATCTAAATGAGCCGCGTGAGTAACGAAAGTGCCAAAAACAAGCAGTCAAGCTTGACTTGAAGAACTGAGGACTAAATGTGCAAGTCTACATGCAAGTGTCATACTGTCTTAGTGAAGAGAGAATTTGTAGGCCTTCTTGGCAACCACAGGAGAGCCCACCAAGCAGGTTTCATCTCAGGTGTCAAGATTACCATGTTAACAACACGGCACTGACACCATGGTTGGATGACAGACTGATGACACCAAAAATCATGAACATAATCAGGTACAAGCTTAGATGTCTGTCCATCTCTCTGAGGGAGAGAGGATGTGATGCAGAATTTGCAAAAAGAAAGTCTGCAATAAGATCCCTTCGCGTTAAAAAATGCAGGCATTCACCGAAGCCTTGCCACCGACGCGCAAGTGAGGTGCAGCTGTCGCAGTTCGTCTGGCAGCGAGGCCGAATTTCATTGCGGATCTGGAATAACAATAAGGAGTCAGTTAAGCCACTCTAGAGAGACAGCGGAACGCCAGTAGAGGGGGAAAAATCAGTTTAAAGATAAACGCCAGCTATTCAGAACAACTCAATACTGGCACCGGGCCACTTGGCCTGTGGGCTTTTAAAAAAAAAAAGATACTTTCATCAGACCTCGGTGCAGAATAGAGAGGGGACGAGAAAGAGTTCCTACATTCTACTGATTATTTTCCCGGGAGCGGCGCGGCCATTCTTTGGCCACGGCAGTCAGGAGGGGAACAGCTGTTGTGGTCCGCTGCTGGCATCGACAACCTGAGGCTTCTCACATGATCTCCTGGCCAACGAGACAGGTCGAATTCAGCCAAGCTGCCACACCGTAGTTGTGGTGGTGCTGTATGCAGAAGACCCCGTGGACTTCAAAGCATCTGTCAGTTCCTCAATATGTCAGAAGCAAAACCGAATGCTCACAAATCTTGAATTATTTAGTAGATTGACTAAAAACACGGAGAGATAAAAGTGGCCTCCTGTCGGAAGTAACCACACGATATTATAAGAAATATGTAACTGAATTTTGTAAAACCAATTATATTATCGCTCTTTGGCCGACGATTCTACACAAATTTTAAACCCAAATACCAAAACCTGAACATTACCAAAAGTAAAATCTTATAGACATCACAGAATTTTGAAGGCAGACACTTGAGCAACAGTTTTAAGTTAAAAGAACAATAATTCGACAATTTTTCCCCCCAATCGATTCTTACTTATTCAGGCAACTGACTGAAATATGCCAGTATTATTCTGATTCAATTGGGGTTATCAGAAGAGTACTCAAGTTAGCAAGCTATTCAGCTAGCTAGCTGGGACTGCCTTGAACATCTCGGCTGCGGCAAATATTCACCATGCCCAGCAACAGACATCGGCAACATGTGTAAACCTAATGTTAGTGAAACCAGACTTATGGGTGTACTTTGACTAACGTTACGTCAACCAAAGCTAGTTATTCTAGCTTTGTAACATATGCTAGACTGCTTATGTGGGCTGCTAACTAATGGGACACGTTATCTCGGGCCATCAGGTTAAAGTAAAACAGGCGCGCTCATTATCGTAACGTTATTAGAAATATTGTAGGCTATGCATTTTCCTTTGGCAGCCGAGAATGATGTTAATTTTAAACTCGGAATGCAATATGTACCCGAAGCGACAACAAAATCCTCAACTTGAGGGGGGTTGTACAGTTAATGCGAAAGGCACCACTTCCTTGCGTTTCCATGTGAACCAACTGGAATAACCTTTTAATTTCATTCCTCACAAAACGAGTAATCGCAAAATGAGAATCAGCTTCAAAACAATTCCAGAAACTTACCAGTGAGTTCGTCCTGTTTTCCGCTGAGAAAGGAGAGTTAAATGCCTAGCGTTTTCACATAAAACCCAAAAGTGCTACTTTTCCACGTCCTTCAACTGCACATCAACGACCTTTCCTCAAGCGTACCCCTCCCTCTGATTCACTAGAAAATGCACTCAAATGTAGTTTAAGAACCCCGCCTCAGCGAAACCCCGATTCGCTTAACAAAAGAGCAGGCGTTTCTCATCAACCAATAAGAGAGAATTATGTGCCCATACTGTCCAATAGTATACATTAGGGAGGGCGTAATAGCGCTTTCAATGGACTGTCTGTCAACCACGGCTTTAAAACTCTGATTTCCCCTTGAGAACAATAGCAGTCAAAATTCAAAACACGATAGTAGTTAGGTGTTACATTGTAGTTTCTTTTATAATACACCTGAATTAAATGCTGTGCTCTTACTCATAATCTGGTTTTGGGTGAGTTATAAACTGAGACAATGGAGAGAATAAATGGTAACTCGTCAATAATAATAAGTCGTAACATTGTAGCTGTCATATTTGTAGGCCTGAATAGGACATGCTACATTTAAACGAAGAAGGAATACCTCTACACTTCTGAATCTCCCCTACTTTCAACGGTGCTGCTGCAACGTTTCGATCCTACTAGGTCTTCATCAGACATTTGGCAATTTGCCTGATGAAGACCCAGTAGGGTCGAAACGTTGTAGCGGCACTATTAAAAGTATGGGAGATTCGGAAGTGTGCGGGCATTCGTTCTTCGTTTAGTACTGTACATTTGCCCCGCACCTCACCGGGGGATGTGCACTAACGTCTCTACATGCTCTTACATAATTTTAAAGAAAACATTAATATGCTGCAATTTTGCTGATTGTGTAATTATGTTTCAGAAATATAATAGAAATGCCATGAAATGGATAAGTAATTTCAGAAAGCTCTGGAAAAACAATCCTCCAGCGACACCGTATGGCTATAAAAGGTAATATATTTATTGCCATTGCAAATTTCCTCCTGACCATTAGTATATCATTTAAGGTTTCACTAAATAGTGACAAAAATGTGGGAAAGGCCTTGCCTATTCTGTAGGAATTTGGATTGAAGGGTTAATTCCCAACAACTACACCAAGCATGGTCCACCAAGGCACCTATACAGAAAGCCCAGAAGTATTTCATGATTGGGTTAATAGATTGATTTTCCTTCATGGGATTAAGAGTATATGTACTTAAATGTAAGACTGCCTTTACGACTAATGATCAATTATTCATTGTAAAATGTTATACCAAACAGTGGGCAAACTGACAACTTCAGTTTTTCATCCATTTTCCATTTTACTGTAACGGTGAACCCTTTTTGAGCACCATCAAATCTTGTTGCAGTTTAAAGATGTTCCACATGGTGTTGATATTGTTTAGCCTTCTTGTATCCTCCATGGACTTTCTTCAAACAGGGACTCTGCTGTAGCAACACAACAGCAACTAATATTTAGCATTATAGTGTTTTGCAATAATGAGCACTTTAGGGATTTATGAAGAACTAAATTTTCCATGTTTAAATCTTCAAGTGCTCTCTTGATGGACAGGTTCATACTGTAGCTGACTAGTCAGTTAGACTAAATTAAAGCACACCATTTTAACTAGTCACACTAAAACAGACAAAAAGTAACTGGCACTGAGGTCATTTAGTCATCTAGGCTCAGACTTTGTTCCATGCCAGATACACAGGGTGAACTAAAGGGCATTATCTGAACTAGGTCACCTTGAACAAAGTTAAGTTCCCTGCAGAATCTGATGCGTGTCCTATTTGAGTGGTAAATTGGGGCATAAATGAGAGGGTTCTTAGGCTACTTAGGGGGCTACTTAGGAAGTAGTTGCTCAGAAACGACGAAGAATTATTAGTGAATTGTATGAATTGTCTTTGTCTTTGTCCACCTTGCGGTTTCTGACAAGAAAATGCTGTCTATTTATACAATATTACTTCATGCACCCACCTCCAGGTAAAATATATATTATAACAGTTTGCAGTTTGCTTGCTGACAAGGAAGTCCTTCACTGTCTCCACATAATGTAGCTTCCATACTCCCTGTTCAAACGGTGAGGGGGTAAAATCAATGCACCAATCCAGTCGTAGACATTTGGGCATACACACCTGATCCAGCTCAACAATATTCTCCCAGTCCCAGCTGACCTAACCAACCCCCAGGGGAGATTCAGCGGTCTGATTAGACAAAACACAAGTATATGTTTGAGAGGGGGGAAGAGAACTCTTGTGGAGATGAGAGTGCTTGTGTCCCACTAAAAATCAGTTTTAACTGTGTGTGTGTGTGTGTTCGTGTATGTGTGTTCTCTTTTAACTGTCAGAGCTGGGCTGTGGAGCACTGGAACAGGAAGTCTTGCAGAACCAGCTTACGCTGACCTTCACTCCACTTGTCAAACTGGGCAGGGAAAAAAGTGTTGCAGTGATCTTGATTTCTTGAACAAACAAGAGCCTCTAAATCATTGTATTACCCATTATTTTAGACCTGGCTTACAATATGTTCGTACATGTAAGTAGGCTTAGGCATTTTTCTCAAAATCTATGTATTTAAGACTGAGAAAGGTTTAAGAAATGTTTAAGAAAGGAGAGTATGTCATGTTTAATAGAATTCCTTGCCACTGTGTGCTATGGCCCTGGTCCTATTTGATGTGTACTCATGTACAATCCTTTTTTAAGGTGCACATCAATAAAGAGCACCAGTCACACGTGTCTTAGTGCTGAGCTTGAACTGCAGTGTTAAATTTAGTAAAACTATACAGTTTTTTTCATGTTTGCTTGTATCCCCTAGCATATTCTTTGATGACTTCCACTGTGGAAGAAAAGTGAACCCTAAGGATTAAGCACAAGACCCCATAAAAGCTTTTTACTGCTTTTATCTGTTTTCTGGGGGCCTTTTTCATAAATACTTTATAGACAAGACTATTCTTAAAATCTTTATAATCTCTGAGTATCGGTCCCATTCAAGTGAAATCACTCAGATAAGACAGAAATATCCACAAGCAGATATCCCCAACTTGAACTAAATATCTTTTAAAGGTATAGTTCAGTTTTTAACACTTTGGAGCCCCTTTCACAGGTTGTCTAAAATGCAATAAAGAGGTTGACACCGAAATTTTGCTCGTGTCTCGGCTATTTGGGAAATGTAGAATCGCCTCTGCCTGCTTCAAAATGGCTAGCAATGTGCGTTTGTTGTTTCTATCCTTAAAACACTGGTTTTAAAAAAGTGCTTCTCACCGAGTGGTTTGTGGTGTTCGCTGATGTTCTAACCCAAGTATCGTAGCGAAATACAGTTTAGGAAAGAATGACCTACTTATGTGCCTTAAAATAAGACAGCATTAGAGTGCCAAGTGACCAAACTTAGCTTGGTCAGCCAGGAGTTAACTTAAACCTTGAAGGCCTGTGGAAAAGTAGTTTTTCCAAAATAGATTGGTTTAGTATCTTATTTTGTAGTTCTTGATGCCCTAGGCTATATATATACAGTATTTTTTTCAAGGCTTGTTACTGTTTGTAATAACACTGCAACATTCATAGACCAGTATTTGGATAAATTCTAAAGTTTCTTGCTTTGGTCTGAATGTAAATTTGGGATAAAGTCCTACTAACGTTCATGTGTGGTTTTTACAATGGGGAAGAAAAGGGGGATGGATCTTTACAACTAGGACCGTAAACGTAGGACTGTAAACGTGTATGATTTTCTGCTTTGAATTATAATTTGATCTTTTCTGTTTTAATTTGTAAAGGAAAAAAATACTTAACTGATCTGGTCCATTAGAACTGGACTACATCCACAATGGCAAAACTTCCTTGTTTTTTAAAATGAATTATGACATCGGATAGGCTTTACAGTTTTGTACAAGATACTTAACTGTATACAAATAGTAACACAGACAATAATACTATTCTTCATGACACGCTTTGTCGCATCCATATCACTGGAAATGCGCCAGACTATAGTCACTTAGTATTTTTATACCTAGAATTAGAAGTCCATCTTTTTATCACGAGTGTGTAGTGAGTGTGTAGTGCCCCCCACTAGTTCACCCCAATCTGTGTTTTGTGGAGATATTATGTAGATCTGACCTGCCTTTAGATTTTCTGCCTTGTGTTCTTTCTTTTTGTCTGGCACACTGCTTACGCATTTCTGCCTATTCAATAGTAACTCCAGGAAGATTATACTTTCACCATCAGTTATTCCCTAACACAAGGAATTGGGGTGCTGCTTAACCTGTCTGCTGGGTTAGGGAGAACTACTAGGAATCATGGTAAATGTTACAAACAAAATACTAAATTAATTTAATATTAAAACAATTGAATTGAATTCATAAAGATTTTTATGGAAACAGTAACTGCAATCAGTAGAAATGGTATAACTTTCTGCTTTAAATTATTAGTTTATTCTATTATTTCTGTTTACATTTATATGGAAAAGAATTACTCATCGACTGATCTGGTCAGATTTGTTTTGGTCATGACTGTTGGTCCTGGCTTTCCACCTCGTAATCCTGCCAAATACACTTTTGGCTTAGGTACATTGGTTTCGCCATCTTTTTTGGTCTGGCACCCAACATCTTTCGGCTGGTATGTCTGCGTCACATTGTTTCTCCTCATGTGACTTAGGTTTGTCTGCACTGCATGTGTAACTTTATTGCGTAGGTTAGCCTGAAACACATTAAATGGTTAAGGAGGAATTATTTCCAGTTCATACGCAGCAATGCAATATTTTAAATACAAGCATAATACATTGTGGTATTACACTTACACACACACACACACACACACACACACACACACACACACTCTGACATAACATGATAATACTGACCAACTGCATAGCTTTCCTGCGGAGCTCCCACTCATTCCACTCGTAGGACTTGACTATGTTTGTCTCCACCAAGTGGGTGTCTGTCTGAGTGCTGCTGTCACATTTAGCGATGGGTTTCACCAATAGTTTTGTGCTTGATTCCATCTGCAGTGGAGAAATAACTCAGCACTTAGTTTCTTTTTTATGGTGCTGTTGTTATATTGGTTACTGTTATAGAGACTACGATGTTTAGTGAGGGACAACAAATAAACAGTGCACTGAGAAACGTTAAATAATATGTGGCATAAAATGTTCTGGCTTCATCCGCCTCACTGAATTGTGACCTGCATTATATTCCAATATTCTGTGTAGCAGGGTTTAGAATTGTGCATCTGCACAATGCTTTTCCCTAGTAAATATTGGTTTGCACAATGTAATGCCTGTACACAGACAGACCCACCTGTGAGTATGGTGTGACACATGCAAACTGCTGATGAAGCTCCAGAAGCTGGATTAGTTCTGGACACTTCTTGGCTTTTTCTGTGATACCCTCGATGTACTCATCTGGCTTAGATGCAAAGCTGAGCGCTGCCTCCTTTGAAGAGAAGGCATAGAACTTCTCCCTGTGTTTCAGCACACCTATCTGGGGATTCCCTGGAGATAGGATGGAAGAGAATGCACTTTTAAGCGAAGGGCAATTCTTTTGTCAAGTTCAGTCAACTGACAAGCCTTCATGAGCACAGACCTCAGAGCAGTAAACTGCTGGTTATCAACCTGTGAAGTAGTGATTGGTGAACAGGTGATGTTAATAGGCTGAATTAGCTTGTTAGGAGGAAGTAGATGAATGAAGTGAGGCAGCAGCCCAGCTATATTAGGTACATTCAGAGTGGTTTTATCTCTGATTTAACTGAATCACATTGCTTTGTTTTTTTTTTCTTTTAAAGAAGGGCTAAGCAATGTTCTGTTTTTTTCTCTCACGAGCTCCCTCTAAAGACCGATGTATTGCATTGTATTGCACTGCATTCTATTGGAGGCGGTCCGCGCTGCTGAACATTGCAAATGCTGTATCTACCGCTATAGGCCACGGTGTCGCATTCTACACCGTTCGTTCACCGTGTAATGACTCATTTTAGCATCCTAAACAACTGATTAATTAAATGAAAAATGCTGCAAAGTGGGCCTTTCATACGTTTCTAGTGTTGTTTTGAATTGACATTCATACAATGGTGAGTTTCTTAATTTCTTCTTAAGTCTTTAAAAGCTAATATCATAGTATGAAAAAAAAAATGCAAAGCAATAGTAACCTGGTACAGTGGTGTCCTATACAGGGTTGTACCATAGCTGTGAGCAACAGTGTGCCATGTAAACAACTGCACTAACTAAGAGAAAAATGGTTGCACTAACATTCTTTTAACTTCACAAAGCTGTAAAACATGTTTTCAAGAAGAATTGCGTCACCTATTAATGTGCCTTAAAATTAGACAGCCTTAGAGTGCCAAGGGACCAAAGGTAGTGTGGTTAGCCAGTAGTTAACTTAAACCTTGAGGGCCTGTGAAAAAGTAGTCTTTCCAAAATGGATTTGTTTAGTATCTTATTTTGTAGATGCCCTTGGCAAAAATAAATAAATAATAAAAAAAAAAAAAAAAAAAATATATATATATATATATAAATCAAGGCTTGTTAATGTTTTGTGTTTTTAATAACACTGAAACATTCATAGACCAGTATTTGGATAAATTCTAGTTTCTTGCTTTGGTCTGAATGTAAATTTGGGACAACTGTTCATGTGCGGTGTTTACACTGGGGAAGAAGTGGGAAAATGTTGAGAAATAGATCTTCACAACTAGGGCCGTAAATGGCATCAGTAGGAATTGTATGATTTTCTGCTTTCAATTATAGTTTTATCTATTCTGTTTCGTAAAGGTAAAAAATACTCAACTAATCTGGTCCATTAGAACTGGACTACATCCAATAAAATCCCTTATTTTTAAAATAAATTATGACCTTGGATAGGATTTGCAGCAGAGGTTGCATGAAAAATAGTAACACACACAATAAAACTAGAAAAGTAGTAACACACACAATAATACTATTCTTCATGACATGCTTTGTCGCATCCCTATCACTGGAAATGCACCGGACTATTTATAGTCACTCTTAGTATTTTTATACCTGGAATTAGAAGTCCATCTTTCTTCACAAGTGTGTAACCACAGATGCCCTTGTATTGCAGGGGCAGTTGGTCAAAGTTGGCTGTGGTCTCATGCAGGAACCAGTCCTGTGATTTGTACTCCAATGGGTTGATCTTGTCCTCTGTGGGAAGTGTGAGAACAATAAAGACACTGTTCAGAATTGGCACTTTAAAAAAGGGGAAAAAACATGAATGAACTTTAGGTGTTTAGCGATAATCTCCGCTTGTTCTGTTCTGTTCTGTCACAGCCTGGCATTTCTCCAGTAGCAGTAAGTCTTCTACAGTATGGTTCTAAAATTTGGGGCAGTGTGGTCAAAGCAAAGCACTGTAATTGAACACCTAACACACCTCCACTCTCACGCAGTCTGTCCTCATCATTCTTAACATTCACCCCATCCAGATAGGCCTCCAGCTGGCCCTCTGGCACCAGTCGTGACTGGGCACTCAGGAAAGGTCTCAGGCTGACCACCATATTGTTGAGGATGCTGAGCAGGAGCATCTCATCTTGGAAGCCAGCCCACAGCTTTGACAGGGCTGTGAAATGAGGCTGGGAGAGAGGCAGACTGAGGTGAGCGAATGTGAACAGGGCCACCAATCAAAAGTGGTGATCCAGAATGCTCCAAGATGGATGCTTTTGTGGATTTACGTTAATCTGCTAATGTGGTACAAACTAGTTGGTGGTGATGTGTCAAACACACTTTATTGACAGTATGAGACCAACACCCACACCCCACAATGCAGGGACACTCACAAAAACCTGTGCAGTGGGCACAGCCGACTTGGCATGCACAGTGGTTTTCAGGAGCCTCAGGTGGGTTGTGAGGTCAGACTGCAGGGCTTCCACTTGTTTAGCACACAGGATAGCATCAGCCTGATGGGAAAACATACTTGCTTAACAAAGTCATCCTCAGATAAAGCGAGCCACTATGTTATGTTATCAGACTTTGCTTAAACCAAAGACTGATGAATGGCTTAGGTCTAGGCTTTACATCTAGTCTTGTGAGGTAATGAAACAGCAAAAAAACTTAGATCTAGATTTGTTTTGTTATATAAAAAACCTATGTCTTATTGCCTCATGTTACAAACCCTTTTAACATTGCCCTACTTACAAGTGTGATTTTGAGGAAAACCTCATGTTGCCGCACATTATACAGGGCCTGCTGCAGCAGACATATGCTGACAGGGCAGAGAATTGGCTTGTCACTGGGGTCAGCAAGCTTTTCTAGCAGGGCGGTGTACTGCCATGCCAAACCCTGGGATTCCCTCAGCTCCTTCTCAATGTCTCTCGTGGTGGCAGGTATGGCTTCATTTAAAATAGATGGCACTAGTAAATAAGATACAGTAAATTAGTAACCTGCTCAAAAGCACCTGGTAAACGTATGATGCTGATGTTTGTCTTACTTTGTATTCTTTCAGTACTTTTGTTTTCTTTTATACTGATTCAAGGTCTTTCAAAATGTTAGTGACTCTTTGGTTAGTGACTAGACTGTTAATATTTCATGACATTTAAATGGGATAGGGAGACTCTTACGATCCTCAATTCCCTCTCCTCCCTTCCGACAGTCTTTGTTGAAAAGGCGGATGCCTGTTACTATCATAGTTAGCTCACTAAGTTGCTGTTCCTTGTCCGCCTTTGTGAGGGCCATGAAGGTCGCCAGCTCTGATTGTGGAAAGACACTCTGTAGAGCAGCTGCAACAATAAAAAAAAGGTTTACTTCAGATGACATGGTGTTGATGAAATGAATGCAGGCATTTAGGCTATTACCTGTGGCTTCGCGAACTGTGTTTATGTCGGTTGGTGAGCCAAGGCCGGAGCGTAGAAGCACATAACTGACTATTTTTCGGTAAAGCCCATCGAGGTCGTCCCGGGTCTTTAATCGGCTATCAGTAATTTCGCGACCAACAGAGGCGAGTCGTGACAAAAGTACTCTATGATGTTCCTCCAGGAACTCACCTGAAACCACCATGAACAATATTCATTTGCTAGAGGCCATGTGTACGCTTGCTAATACAATGCATAAGGCATATTTCATACACTTACGGCGAGATGTGTAATTCATGTCAAAGTAGACTTGCATTTTGATGGTGTCAAGAGCAGGGCTCCTCTCGTCCATTAGTTTATCCACGCACAGCTATAGAGGAGACCGTTTTGTCCATAATTTTGTCATAATTCAGTTGTAAAATTAAACGACACAGCTCTTCAGATTAAGTAAAGTGTACCTCAATAAGTCGTTGAACATCTTGCTTGGTTAGAGTACGATCAACGTTAAAATGATTCCCTGGGTCTAAAACAATTGCTTTAACCTTCGAAAAGCAGAAAGCAAGTTAGGCCTATATTCTTAAAATATAAAATTAAATACTACACTGAAAATAAGGAATGTATGATGGGGTAGGCTAGCACTTACCATAAAAGCAACTAAGGTTTCAGAAACTGCCTGTCCTCTACCTGAGGATTCCTGCACAATTTCTCGAATAATTCGTCTTATAACACTCTCTGCTTGAGCACGAGCCATGGTTAGTTATCCGTTGGTACTTACATAGGTTGGGTGTATATCTGACAAGAAAAACAAAAGAATAGCTGACATTTGGTAACTATTAACCAGAGAGGATTCAAGCCGTCAGTATCCAAGATCCTGTATTAACTCCCAAATACACCTTTTAGCTATGGACCTCAGTGTTTACCAAAGACTGTAGAATCTTTGGTGTTTACAAGCAACGAGTTACCATAGTAACTTCAAACCCTGACGTTCAGAAAATGTAGTGTTCACCAGGGGGAGCTATGTTCCACAGTCGCCTAGAGATGTCATCAATTTGTTACATTTCCAATAGGAAGAATGAAATCGTTCGTCACTGAAATTCTGGGCAATATTCTCCCACCAGTTAGGCCTATTCAAGTGTTGTTTCATCAGGAATTTGCGTTTAGTAGCCTAACTGTCCACTCCTTTTGCCATGCACCTCACCGGGGGATGTGCACACTACCGCCTCTTATGCTGCTTTTAAACAAAACATAATTTTGCTGATTGTGTAATTATATTATGTTTCAGAAATGCCATATGAAATCGATAAGTAATTTCACGAGGAAGCAAAGCACTGGAAAAACAACCCTACAGCGACACAGTCCTATGGGTATAAAAAGTAATTATTTATTACTTTTATTGTCAAGGCTGCAAATTGCTTTGACATTTACAGATAATTTCAGACAAGCAACCGTTAATCCTGACCATTAGCAGATCATTTAAGGTTTCACTACACAGTGACAAAAATGTTGGGGAGGCCGTGGCCTATTCAGTACTGACTACAATTTAGATTGAAGGGTTCATTACTACACCACGCATGGTGCACCAAGGCACCAACTACAGAAAGCACAGGTATTTCACGATTGGGTTAAATGCAGATTGATTTTCCTTCATTGTAAAAAGTTACACAAAACAGTGGGCACACTGACAACTTCAGTTTATCATCCATTTGCCATTTTATTGTAACGGTGAACCCTTTTTAAGCACCACCAAATCTTGTTGCAGTTCAGAGATGTTCCACATGGTGGTGATATTGATTAGCCTTCTTGTGAGTCTCTGCTTGAAGGTATCCTCCATGGACGTTCTTCAAACAGGGACACTGCTGCAGCAACACAACAGCAACTAATATTAAGCATTATAGTGTTTTGCAATAATTAACATATAAGGGATTTATGAAGAACTTACTTTTCTATGTTTAAAACTGTAAGTGTTCTCTTGATGGACAGGTTCATAGCTGACTAGTCAGTTAGACTAAATTAAAGCACACCATTTTAACTAGTCACACTAAAACAGACAAAAAGTAACTGGCACTGAGGTCATTTAGTCATCTAGGCTCAGACTTTGTTCCATGCCAGATACACAGGGTGAACTAAAGGGCATTATGAGAACTAGGTCACCTTGAACAAAGTTAAGTTCCCTGCAGAATCTGATGCGTGTCCTATTTGAGTGGTAAATTGGGGCATAAATGAAGTAGCTGTTCAGTAACTAAGATTTATTAGTGAATTGTATGAATTGTCTGTTTACATGGACTCATTTACCAGTACATTACAGCAGACACATATATACTTTGAAGCAGACAACGGGCAGCACAGTTTTTGGCTGGGGGACTCAAAAATATCAGCAAATAAATCTGGACCAAGTGAAGTGCATGGCCAAGTGAATGGCCACACCAATGATGTCTTAGGTTGATGATAAGGCGCTTTTCTTTAGGGTAAACACACATTATTTTCCTCTAAAGGACCTTATACCAAAAGAGTGAATAGATTGGCAGTTAGTTTCTCATTGAAACTGAAGTGGACCTCGCTGTTGTAGCAGCTGCCATGGGAAATATCAATATGAAGGCTAAATTAGCCTTGACCCTTACTAGGTGAGCTCCTTTGGGACCTCAGGGATGCTCTGAGTCCCTCCGCACTGAGCCTAGGCACTGGAGGGTATGCAGGAGCTGGCCGTATCCCAGCATTCCACTGGGCACTGTGTGCCAGTCGCTTGGCTGTGTCCTTGTCAACAGGGTATTGGTCAGCACTCCACACAGCCCACTCTGGCCTCCTCTTCTCCCGAGACTTTACCTCCATTGACAGGAACATCTAGTGGAAGAGGGAGAAGGCACAAAGATGAGATTTACATACATTGTCACTAGCAAAATAAACTGGTGTGTAAAACAAGACTAAAATGCATTGTCATTTGTGTATCTGAATCTCTGTTAAAGCTGCTGGTTAGGATGGCTCAAATCCAAGTCTGGAAAGCTAATAGTGAACACTGACATAAAATTGCACAATAATCGTGTTTGACATCATAATTACTGACAGATATGGGAGATGTGTATGATGTGACATTGATATGAGTATGAGGAGAGACATAAAACAATATGACATTGACAACTGCATGGACTGAGGCGCTAACATGCCTGACAGCGACACCAGTAGCCTAGTGATGGATAATCACAGCAAGGTGCTGTCTCAAAAACTCACAATGTTTAATGTTATGTTGAATACCCAACCGTAAAGGGTTAAAGTAAACATCATTGTACTATTTACAAACCTGCACATTGATTTCTTCTGACCCTAAACTATGCCACAAACATATTGAACGTGATACTTTTCAAAAGAATAAGATGGATGAAAATGCTAAAACATAACTGTTGAATTTTTGCAATCCAGGTTCCCTTATGCATGGACACGTTCACACAGCACAAAGGCAGAGCTTCTAACACTAGCCAGCAATTCCTCCCTGAATTCTGATCCAACCCCTCTGCTCTACTGCAGATCAATTTGCATGATTTCTCACGTAAACGCTGTCTAGGCTGCTGGGGGGAGGGCTCTCAGTAGACTTCCTTGCATTATTCCTGCCTTTTCTTAGTGCCAAGGTCACTGGGACGGCTGTGTTCATATTTTTGTGGAGGTTTACCAGGGACTTTGCCTTGCGTAGTTTGTAGGCAGAAGCAGAGAGCGCTTTCTTCTTGGTGTTGCTGCTATCTTGTCGCGTCATGCTCAGATGAACCCTCTTTCCTTTCGCTCGTCTGTTAAAGGGAGGCAAAAGCGCAGTGGTAATGCAGAGTAAATGTTGCTCATTGGGCTTTGTGACATGCCTTTTGTAAAAATGCTCTATAAATAAAATTGAATTGAATTAAATCTTTTGTTCCTTTTTATGCCATTATTATATGAATAGAAGAACAGTTTTCATATAGGAAATGAATAATATTTACACATACTGTAAAATTCGTTCCAAAAGATGTACATATTTGTAGGGCTACTGCAGATAAGTGTCTGTAAAGTAAAGTAGGTGACAACCTAGCATGTCTTAGGCCTAAACTGCTTTTTGTTGAGCTTATTCCCCCAGAGCACCAGAGCCACTTCATCAATGCCCATGTAATCCACAACATTAGATGACCTTGGCCCACATTATGACAAATGTGTGTGGCTAATCCTTAAACTTGTACAATACTTGGATCCTCTCAGCTGTAGTTGTAGCTATTATGGTCATTCGGATAAACATTGAGTATATTATAGATTGGTCATTGGTAAAATAAAATAAAGTATGCTAGTTCTATTTCATTTCTGAATCTAAGTTTATTTACAACATTGAACAACAACCTGTGAAAACAGTTAATCAAACTCAAGTCATTAACACATTATACTATAGTATTTATTAACAGTTTGCTTTATCAATTAACCATTAATGTTCTGATTATTATTTTTTCATTTACAAGATTTCCTTTACAGTTTAATAGAGGGCTGTGTTGCAAAGTGCACTTTAAATAAATTAGTGAAGGTTAACATTGCAAAGGAAAAACTGCAAAAAAAACGGATACCTTATTTAACCTGACAAAAAAAAGAAAATGAATGTATGCCAAAGCAACCAATGTCTCTTACGCTAGCCGTGCCTGTTGGATAGGGTCTGGGTTCTCTAGGTAGTTGAAGCGCATGGTGTCAGTAGGGTGTTTGTCAGCATGCCTCCATGGTGGAAGGCCAGTCAGGGCCCCACCTATCGAGCTATGGCTAGTGGCACTTTTTCTGGATTGTCTTTTCCTGGTCTGGTCCTCTGACAAAAGGGGCTCCTCCTCATCCTGATTAATGGCTCTTGCATCAGACACAGCACACTCATCTTTGACTGAAGTCTGTGTACAATGAGAGAAAGAATGACAGATGTTACATTGTAATTACTTGACTAAATTTATTCCAGAGGTTCTGTGCCGCATTCAGTTAGTGTTAGCTTTTCCTACTGACATCAACTGTAAACCATATTAGATTCAGCTTTATTGGCATTACACATGTATAAATACAGAGTAACGAATGGGGTTTAGCTAGTTCTAGTCAGAAGTGCAAGTGCAGCAAGATATACTAATCTACAGTAAATAACAGTCATTTCATGGTTATATATGTTAGGGCTGTGCAATTAATCGAATCGACATTCAGAACCTATAATCAATCAAATTTTCCCAGGTCAGTTATTTCAATTACTTTCCCTTTTAAAAACAGTACTGCATGTGGAGTCACATGATCCCACTCCGTTTCGTTATTCTGCAGAGAAGCTTGTACCAAAGACAAAACTTGTCAGTGAGCTATGAGGGCAAAAAAAAAAAAAAATTCGTTTTTGTTTACCTTTATCTGTCTTAATCTGTTCTGAGGACAATTCACTGTTCTGTTCAATAAATGCAACAGATTTCCAAAGTCAATGAGTAATCGTGTAAAATAATCAGGATTTCAATCATGACCAAAATAATCGTGATTATGATTTTTTCCATAATCGAGCAGCCCTAATATATATATATGGATATACAATATTAAAATATACAGTGATCTGGATGTAGTGCGAAGGGATGAAGGTGTTGGATGGGAGCAGTCATTGTCACTGGGAGAGATGAGGCAGGGTGGGTAGTGACATGGAAGTTTTGGGGAAGAAGCTGTTCTTAAACCTGGTGGTTTAAATCCAGTGGTTCCTTAAGTGCTACTAGAGAGGAGAAGCTGAAAAGGTTAGGGTTAGGGTTAATTAAAGTGTGAGGGGTCCGGGAGAATACTGTTGGTCCAGCGGAGGCATTGCTTCTTCTAGACATCCTTAATAATGTGTAGAGGAGTACCTGTGATGTGTTGGACTGTTTTCACTACCCTCTTCAGTGCTTCGAGATCAGCGACAGCGCAATCCCCATACCAGAATGTGATAGAGTTCATTAGAATGCTCCCTATTGCACAGCAGTAGAAGTTGCCAGAAATTTCAGTAGACAGGTGGTGCTTCTTCAATGTCCTCAGGGAGAAGAGTCGCTGTTGGGCTTTCTTAACAAGGCTGGTGGTGTTGATTGTCTATGACAGGTTCTCAGAGAAACTTCAAGCTGGAGACATGTTTAACATCCATGCTGTTGATGTGTATGGGTTCTTCAGTGTCTCTGTCTTCCTGAAATCCAGGAATTTGCTGGTGTTGATAAGCAGGTTAATATCGGCACACCAGGAAGCTAGGTGCTAAACCTCTGCCCTGCTGTCTGACTCGTTGTTGCTGATAACTCTAATCACCATGGTGCCATCTGCAAACTTGACGATGGAGTTTGATCCATATTGGAGTATAGATGCCTGAGTCATTTTCTCTTTCAACATGTGGATTTTCAAGAACTGACACCAGCTGAAGATAGCATATGGTATACAAATAACCTGTTTAAAAGTCATATAAAATCCGCAGAAAAAAAACTTTTTTGAACATTTTACTGATTGGATTAGCTTTGTCTGTGCTGTTTTAACAATAACAATTGATCAATTCTATATAACTATACAAAGTACTAAATCTTAAAGAAGAATGAGGTAGTTTTAAACATTTTATATTGTCTATGTGAAATGTAGCTATTTCTACAATATTACTTCATGCACCCACCACCAGGTAAAATATATATTATAACAGTTAGCAGCAGTTGTCTTGTCTTTACTTATCACTGTTATCACCTTAGGTTTGCTGACAAGGAAGTCCTTCACTGTCTCCACATAATGTCGCTTCCATACTCCCTGTTCAAACGGTGAGGGGGTAAAATCAATGCACCAATCCAGTCGTAGACATTTGGGCATCCACACCTGATCCAGCTCAACAATATTCTTCCAGTGCCAGCTGACCTAACCAACCCCCAGGGGAGATTCAGCAGTCTGATTAGACATGTAACAGAGAGGCCCAAAACACAAGTATATGTTTGAGAGGGGGGAAGAGAGCTCTTGTGGGGATAAGAGTGCTTGTGTCCCACTAAAAAATCTGTCGGGCTTAAAAAGTCTCTGCCTGTGTGTGTGTGTGTGTGTGTTCATGGGGGAGCATGTACAGACTTTAATTAACAGAAAAGATCTGATGCACCAAAAATAAAATAAAAACGTATGCCCTAAATGTATATCACAACCAATGCAAATTAAGCTGCACAATCCCATGGCCACAGCACCTCCATATTGCCAATAGTACCTGAGCACATCTGCAGAGGCTCCTAGGGTCCAGAAATGAGAAGATGTACAAAGACACAACTCTGGGCAGGAGAACGGTGAAGTCCAGAACCTGATGTGGGATGAGGCTGCTCAGGTTCTCTTTTAACTGTCTGAGCTGGGCTGTGGAGCACTGGGACAGGAAGTCTTGTAGAACCAGCTTACGCTGACCTCCACTCCACTTATCAAACTTGCGAGGGAAAAAAAGTGTTGCAGTGATCTTGATTTCTTCAACAAACAAGAGCCTCTAAATCATTGTATTACCCATTACTTTAGACCTGGTTTAGACCTGGCGTAGGCATTTTTTTTTTAAATCTATGTTTTTTAGACTGAGAAAGGTTTAAGAAATGTTTAAGAAAGGAGAGTATGTCATGTTTAATAGATCTCCTCGCCACTGTGTGCTATGGCCCTGGTGCTATTGGATGCGTTCTCATGTACAATCCTTGTTTACGCTGCACACCAATAAAGCGCACCACTCACACGTCTCAGTGCTGAACTTGAACTGCAGCTATACAGGTTTTGTTTTTGCATGTTTGCTTGTATTCCCGTTCATGGAAGAACAGTGAGCCCTAAGGATTAAGAACATAACCCCATAAAAGCTTTATACTGCTTTTATCTGTTTTATGGGGGCCTTTTTCATAAATACTTTATAGACAAGACTATTCTTAAAATCTACCTCTTGACCGTCTTTATAATCTCTGAGGAGTATTGGGGCCCATTCAAGTGAAATCACTCAGATGAGAGAAATATCCACAAGCAGATATCCCCAACTTGAACTAAATATCTTAACAATTTCAAATATTAAGTTGAATTTGAAACTGGCTTAATAACAATCTTCTGTAGACCAGATAAGTGGAATGGATTTGGTAACTCCTGCATCCTCACCCATTTCCTAAGAAGGAGCCTTCTTTCTTCAAAAATCTAGAAATAAAATACATACATGTGAAAAAACAGGAACTCTGGTAATAGCTGATACAGCCTGAAATCACGTACAGCTTACATTTTTGTTGGAAAGTTGATTGTTGAGAGGAGTCCAAGTGCTGAGTTTGGTCTGTAATTTTTTCGGTGCACTCATCATTCTGGTGTTAGCAGAGGACATCTTTGGGACAAAACTGATCTGATCAAACTTTACAAAACAAACAAACAAAAAAACATATCTCCTATTTCTTTTCTTTTTGAGTTCTCAAAAGGGATTATCAATTAGCGTCAAAGACATTATCTCATTAACCATCATGTCAGATTCTCCTGTAGGCTACTAGGCCTGTACATCTGTGGAGTTTTGTGATCTTTTCAGGCAGTATCCTCGCCTTCATTATACACAGACATCAGTGATGCCTTCATTATACACCGATTTGGTTTAGTTATTCATGGAGAGGAACTAGATTACTGCTGTGAAATAAACAACCCCAACAATAGTATCCGTCAACAGACCGCTCCCTCACCTATCTGTCGGCTGTTAAGTTGAACAACTGATTGTACATCGTGAGTTTTTAACACCTGTGATGGATGTCACACTTACCTATGATATTTTCCGAAGACTGTCGAGTCATCGAGGGAGAGAAAAGTAACAGGTTTTTAAACCGCACGCTTGCATTCCTTCCTTTGAAGGCTTCGGTTTATTTTCGCTTTGAGCCTCCAACAAGACAGCCTCACATAGCCTACGAGTTTACCAGTTTCCATAGTAATGTGACTTTACACACTGGCTTCTTAGTCGACAGCGCCCCCCATCCCTTCTCCTGGCTATCAGTATGTCCGTCGAACGCAACCAGGCGAACGCAATGTTACCGGGGTGGCATTTGTGCAACGTTTTAATTTTTGAAGCCGACAGTCTCAAAAAGAAGAATCTCTGTTGTATGGATGACACAATGCACTATTGTTTCAATTAATAATCATGTTTCAAATTAATGTTACAAGTTAATTCTTCATATGACCATTTTTTATAGGCTATTTTATAAACCGTTATTTCTGTGCAGAAGAAAAAGTATTACAGCAGTGAGACTGAGAAGATAGTGCATGTTTTATGTATAACTCTATAACAGTCAGTTGTCTGCTTGTATTTGCCAACTACGTTTTTATCAAGGGAGAAGGATTGGTTCTGGCGCGCGTCACCGTCCTTTCTACGCGCGCCCCCGACGCAATCTCTCAAACCTGCTGGGGGACAAGCGGACTCGTTTTATTGTTACGGACACCAAGAAGAAGCCAGAGTCCCACACGTTAACCGTGCTATCATTCTCAAACCTTGGGTAAGTCTGGTTTATGTTCATATTTTTGAGCTTAGGCCTACTTTATTATCGATATCACTTCACTGGCATGCGAGCATTTCGTTATGGCTGATTAAACCGTCGTTTTGAGATACCAAATGAAACCGATCGTGCGGAGATCCTGTTGTATCGGTTAAAACGAGGGATCTATTGTTCGTGGTTCGAAGAAGTCGCTGCATTTATTGTACGGGTATTCATGTAGTGTGGCTAATGGAGACTCAGTTGTCAGTTTTATATTTCGTGTCATCATCATTCTATGTTAACCGGTCTACTTTGTATCCTATCTATCATGGGAAAGCGAGGTACGGCTGGCTACAAACACAGTGATGAGCAGCTGCTCAGATCTTGTGGGCAACTGTACGATGAAGGGGCTGAATTATTTGGATAACGATAAAGATCTGTCGGTCGAACTGGCAGGAAAGTGCACGTTTTTGTAACCCACAACAACACGAGTAGTCAACAAGAATAATGGCACTTTTCAAATTTAAGAAACTATGACACTAAACGAATTAATTACACAAAATGTAATGTAGCCTAATACACCTATGCAAATCGTTAATTTGTGAACTGTTTGTTCGAGACATTCTGTTTTTTTTGGCATGGGTAAAGCTGGTAATACGACTGCTTACCAATAACCGTAAACCTTTTGAATATCATATTCCTTTCACAGAGCACTCCACTGGTGGAAAGTCCTCACCATAGCTGGGACCGTCTGAAACCTACCTGCGGGAGCGCAGGAGGCTTGTATTTCAAACAGGCAAGGATATAACATCAGTCGCCTAAGCAATGACAATTCCTCTGCCTCCCTAATCATTTCCCGTATACCATGCTGCACCTGAGCGCGCCTGTCCCCAAACCGACCCAACTTCCTGTACCCGAGCTCCATTTCCCCCTAGCTACCGGTCCTCCAAGCGGTCTCAAAGGCTGCCACTGTGTGTAGGAGCAAGGAGAGTTACCTGAGGTGTGGCCCAGGACCATGGGCCTGCTGTGGGTTTTGTGGTCCTTGGTGGCAGCCAGCATGGCCATCCACATGGAGGCGGGAGGGAGCCACAGCATGTTCACCTGTGAGCCCATAACCTTGCGCATGTGTCAGGAATTGCCTTACAACTCCACATTTATGCCCAATCTGCTCAACCACTATGACCAGCAGACTGCAGCACTTGCCATGGAGGTATGTTACCAGTCTTCATTGTCTGTATGTAAATATGAAATACGTGTGTGTATACCTCTTTACATTAATATATGTGTTGTGTGTGTGTGTGTGTGCATTCATGTACCTGCATGTATTGTGTATATGTGTGCATCTGCACAGGCAAAAGCTACCTTCCTTTCCAAACTTTCCACATTGCCAGCACAAAGAGAAGCAAGTATAGTCACTGTTTACCATTAGACTGGGTGAACAGATACCTAATTTAAACTTGAAAATAACTGTGCTTGACAAGGGCCATTTTAATGGTCATGTTGGTACCAGAAGTCGTTGCTTATGGTGCTTGTTGTTATTTGCTACATTGTTAAATTCCAGTTTGAACAGAGAGGTTCAAAGAGCTCTCTACACTCTACTTTTAATTGGAACACTTTAAAATGTTTATTGGTCTGGGGGAGGGTGCGAAGAACCTTTCCCTTTCACATGATGTTACCTAAATAGCCAGGGAATTTGTTCCACCTTTTCATCATGTGAAGTTTGTTGAGGCAACTGGTGTCGTTATAGTGATAGTGATAGGCTTTGGTCTCTGTGCTGTTGTGTGCCAGGTTTTATCGAAACCCCCAGATTACAGGGAGATTTTCAGTAACACCCTAAAAGCATTAGCAAGCAACATATCCCAGATTGCCACACAGTGTTTTAGCTTTTCACTTTAATTTAGTTTGTCTTTGCTCAGCACAGCTATTTGGATCACATTACAGAAACATGAAACAGGCAGGAAAATTAAGTTTTAATCTTTCTAGAAGAACATTAAAGCTAGGGTCTACGATCTTTGGAGCATGCAATTTGTAACATATTGCTTGACACTCTTCACACTCCCATTGCAACCAATTAATTAAAAGTTTTGACACAAAAATGAAAAGTTTTAGTGGCCTCTAGAACGAACAATCCAGGAAAAACAGTCTCCAAGACGATAAATCTCTGACGTCTGCGCTATGTATGTGTGCGATTTGCAAATGACTGTTTTCCTTTCCTTTGTCTGACCTACTTTAAAGAGCTACCAAAGGCCATCATCTGAGTCAGTACACCCGATGTCAGGACTCCCCTTTAAACACACTGCACACACACGCACACTCGCACAAACACACACACACACACACACACACACACACACTCACTTTCTCCATTCCCGTTGCAGAAGATCCTGTACTTTATGAATGTGTGTCATCACGGATTCTATAATGTCCAATGGCTTTGCCAGCCGGCACGTATGTTATTTATGGTTGTGTTGGTTGTGTTGATGGTCCTGTAATCTCCGACTGCCATGATGATCGGATTGGATTGATTGCGGGGCCGCTGGGTGATCCTCTTTGCCTGAGTGTTCGGAGTAAGTGGAGGCTCAGCTCTGAGCGGCTGCATTAGCCTTGTTAGCGATCATCTCTCGGCAGAGTTGCGTGGTCCAGGGGCATGGCTGCAGAGCCCAGGATGATGGGGCGGGAGTTGGATGATGGGGCGTAAATCCCCCTGGTGATGCTCACGGTGTGGTCCTGTCACGCCCCATAGCCCATCCTAACCCCACCCAGATGAGGAAGGCAAAAGAGGCTGGCCTGGGCTGGGTTGTGGGTGTGTAGGGTGGGTGGGTGGGTGGAGGGAAGTGGATTTGTGGGCAGGGCGAGTGGAGTTGATGATGTGATGGAGCGTAGCCAGAGTTGCACCATCTGTTTGCTCCTGCCTCTTGTATATCTGAGCTGTATTACGTAACCCCCCAGTGTACCCAAAATACAATCTCACATACACCCACAGCCAAACTAATTCCCTCTCACACACACACACACATACACACACACACACACACACACACACACACACACACACACACACACACACACACACAATCATCTTCTAAATGAACCCATGCACAGATTTCGCTGCACTGTAGCCAATGGTTGTCTACAGTTGTTTCCACGTACAGTAATCTACTTTAGGACTTCACAGTTCCCATAAACAGTACTGTAGTAGCAGTGCCCAGACCACAGACAAAACACTTGTGGGTTCTAATGAAAACCACCGAATCATCACATTACAGACCTCAGTACATAAGAGACTGATTAGAGTTCAGTATACTTCCACTGAAGGCTAGCTTGTCATTAATTCTTCTCACACTAAATTCCCATGCCTCAGAATAATCATTCCGAATGGATTCGATAAGAAGGGAACTTTAAATAGCCGAGCACACTTCCTCACTATATCATGAGTGAGAGGACACATCTACTACAGCAAAAGCAACCCTACCACATCTAAATCACTCCACAGTGTGCCATTCAACTCTCAACTGTCACCGTCTGTGTTTTTGGCGTGCTTCCGTCATGGGAGAATGCAAGACTAATAGGGAGAGAAAAGGCCGGGGTGGATTTGACATTCGATTCCGAATGGGAGTGGAGTCCCTTCAGCAGCCGTGGTAATGACGAAGAATAGAACCTTGCTGTGGAGAAAGGCAAAAAGATTGGCTCCTTGGATGTCGACCAAGGGATTCCTCTGTCTTCCGTCAACAAGAGCCAAAACCTGCCAGCCAGAGCTTTGATTACTGTCTCTTTCTGTTCCTCCCGTCACCTCCCATTTCTCAGGGCGTCTGCTTTTGCAAGGAGCTAATTCGTGAGTTGTCATGACCACAACAAGCCTTTATTTGATTACTTGCTTATCATTGGATGGGAAGAATAAGAGGAATTCAGGGAGGTGTTTCACGTTGGTGCATTCCATCACTGCTGTAGCATCTCTCAGACACAGGCGAGTGGTTACGGCGGTTGGTTGGTTGGTTGAACTCCTGGTAACCTCGCCTGAGAAGTGGGGCAGCTGCCTCAGGGATAGCATCCCACCCCCTTTTCCTCTCTCTCTCTCTCTCTCTCTCTCTCTCTCTCTCTCTCTTTGATGGAGGATCAAGAGCGTATGCTGATGAAAGAGTGATTGGTGGAAGATTTTAGATTTAAGATTTTAGCTGGCTGGGTAAACTCGGGGCATTTTGGTGATTGAAAGAGAAAAAGAGATGAGAGAGAGAGACGGAGGGGGAGAGAGAGAGAGAGAGAGAGAGAGAGAAGCTGTTGTCAGAGGTATGAGTGGAGTTAATCCTACCATGGCACAAGCTGTTGCCTGCTGGGTGCCATCTTCTCACAGGCACCACTCCAGCAGCCCCCTGCTTGCTACAACACTGAGCACCAGGAGTACAGTCCTAATATCTGATTTATTCTGCTGTGCTTAATAGATCAGAACCTCTTTATTTTAGACAGACTGGAGAATAGAAGCAATGTCAGTGCCAGTCTAATACATGGTTTCCAAGACCATTCATTGTGTACTAAACAAAATAATTGTAGCCTAAAGTCATGTTGCTCTTTAAATAGGATTGCCACAAAGTGCAAAGCTAAAAAAAAATCTTTATAGTTATAACACAGTATGGTATAATAGGCCCTTTCTTGTTTTTGGATTCAGCCATGTCAGGAAAACAAACTCCATGTATTTTTCCCTGGTGATGTTCTCAATGAAATGACAACAAAGTCTGACTCCACCATTAATCCTGACTGTATATTAACCAACTGATCTCCAAGCATCCAATCCCAGCACTCATGTCATGTCAAGAGTAATTCCGCTGCAATGGGAATTTTAATGTCGACATATATCCGCTCTTGGAATATTAATGACATCATATAGCTGCTCCCGGAATATTAATGGAATTGGCAGGAGCAAACATACCATTGATTATCACGTAGCTCCTGCTAGTTAGCTTGCCATTTAACTTATAATTCTCAAATGGGCCTGGCTAAATCGCCTCTCTGCCTCTGAGTATGTTTTTTTTATATCCTCCCCTGTATTTCTCTTCTATAGTTCTGTCTCTTTCCCTCCACCCTCCTTTCTCTTTTCCCTTCCTTTCTTTTCTATTATCTTGCTCCTTCTCCCCCCTTCATTGCAAGGTACAGCTGTTGCCATGGCAACGGGTGCCAATTGTGTTGCAACAAAAGAGCGGGCTTTCCTGCTCCCAGGAGGAGGTCCTTCAGCGCTGCCCTCCGACCTCTCCGCATGCAACCCCCCACCCCCTCTCCCTGACGCAGGGGCCGTTGATGCATCCGCGGTTGCCATGGCAGTCAGTGTGGAATGGCAGAGAATTAAGGGCAGAGAAGAATCACAGACAGACAGATAGACAGATAGAGAGCAAGAGAAGGGAGGAAAAAAGATGAGTCAGTGGAGGATGAAAAACAGAGTAGTTAGAAACGATCTACTCAGGTTTGCCCCACTTTATGTTTTCTTCACTTCCATGTTATGTTTCCACTTTATGTCTTCCACAAGACGTGCCAATCAGCCTGTTCGTATACTATGTACAGTGTGCAGGTTATCTTTGAAATTCAGTTTCCAAAAATAGCATGATGTCTTGCATTTGATAGGAATTCTTGCATACTATCCGTGGTGCTTAGATCTTAAATCTGTTGTAGCGCTTGCCTACATGTATGTATACTATGGGTGCCTGATGAGTGAATGAGGCATTGAGAGTGTGTGTGTGTGTGTGTGTGTGTGTGTGTATGTGTGTGAAGCAGGCATTAGTAGCATGCCGTCCTGCACAGCAGCCCTGCAGAGCGAGAGAAGAGATGAGAGTTGGGCTTTTTGGAGAGGGGGTGGGTTTGAGGGGCAAAAGGAGGTTTAATAAATACACCTCATGGTGGGGGGGATCTGAAGCAGCAGGAAGACCAAACTCCTGGCAGACAGCAGCTGTCTCATACCCCTGAGTACTGTAATCTGTCTTGCAGACTCAAGGCCGACGGTGTTTGGGCAGGGCCAACTTAAAGCAGTACACTGAGAGCTCCACAGCCATCAGGGCTGTATGGAGGCACAGGCAGTGGGCAGCTCCACAGCCATCAGGGGTCATGGGGCAGAAGAAGGGATTCTGAAAGCAAGCTAAGCTTCTAAAAGAGAGTTGAATTATGTTTTGTTTAAGTTAATACAGTTCTTCACAAAATTATTGTCAAAATGTAAATTCATATGAGCAAATCAAGACAGTAAACTGGGTAAAACATTGAACCACATACTGTTCCCGATGTGCGTGCTTGCATGACATTCTCCACCGTCAGTGCATGGGTGCGTTTGAGTAGGTTAAATTGACAGCCTCTTTGAGTTCCTGGAGTTCTTTATCTTTTACAATTTGAATTGTAGAGAACAAAAAATAAATCATTAATAGGTAGCAGGTACAGAGAGGGTCTATAATCTATAGCACACATGTGTAATATTTAGTGTGAAATAACATAGAACACAGACAGTATATAATATAGTTATAATATATGATGCAAAGAAAGATTTTCACAGTCAGTGACAGTACATGTGACCGAAGTCTCAATTTAGCTCCGACCTTAATCTATTTATTTACAGTATGTGACTATTATGTGAAAGCACAAAAATGTCATAGGGTTGGAACCCTAAACATGATCTTTCAGGGTCACTACGCCCCCAACCCCCTAAGGCCTAGACACATAAAACTTGAAAATAGTGTCCTTAAGAGCCCATGTGTAGTGAGTGAATGCATTGCCTATGTACATTCACGGAACTACTTAATCATCTTCCGCCTTGCACATCTACTGAAGTGTTTCACCCGTTTGTTTGTAGGGCATCTACAGGCAACGCACAATTGAGCTGATGTGTGTGCATACATGTGCCCTGGGGTCCCTGAGTGGGGGAAGTGTGTGTGTGTGTGTGTGGGGTGGTCCAGATGCACGCATGGAGAGCTCATTAGGTCGCTGTAGCTAGAGCCGTGTGCCAAGGGATGGGGGTGTGAAATGGAATGAATGTCACAGGACAAGCGGTGGAAACCATGAGAGTAGTGGCTGCGATTTCTGCCTGTTTATTTGTGCGTCTGTAGGCAATGTAATGGGTCATAGAGAGTAAAGTGTGTGATATATATGTGTGTGTGTCTGTGTGTGTGTGCACGCATGCAGGAGCTAGTTTGTGGCGCTGCATGGATATGTGTGCCTGCAAGTGGGTGAGTGGAGTCCACTAGGCATGAAATCTTGTGTAAGTGCATGTGCGTGGGCAGTGCGTGTGTGTGTGTGTGTGTGTGTATGTGTGTGAATGCGAGAGCGGTGTGGTGTGTGCACAAATGTGTGCCTGTTTGAAAGCAAGTGAGTGTAGTGAATAGAACCTGGGCCATGAGAATAACTGAATTCATGCATGTTTCTGCCAACCTCTCTCTCTCTCTCTCTCTCTCTCTCTCTCTTTTATATATCTCCCCATCTTTTTCTGCCTTTTATTCCTCTAAATGTGTGTGTATGCAGACTGTTTGATCTTGGTAATTCAATAAGGAAAAAGGCAGCAAAGGTTTGTCATAAGATCCTCTGTATTGAATTAAAAGCTGCAGGCAGCTGTTGGGTAGCTAGTTAGCTAGCACACAAACAGACAGGCTGCCAATGGCCTCAGTGTGGTAGTGTGACTAGACACCTCCACTGGTACCCTGTAGCCATGGGCAGCGGTCTTAGCCCTCGTCCCTTGCCCGACAATTACTTCAGCATGCTCATTGGGCTGTGACGGGTCACGTAAAAAGCCAGGGCTGACAGGCCGCGTCTCTTCTCCACTGAGATGGCTCAGCGAATGTTTTGATAAGATAAGAGCCAAAGGCTTCCCTTGTTCGGCGTAATCGAATTAGCATTGAATGAAACCCCGAATGAAAATAGAACAGTTTGCTTGGGGATAAGGAAAATCAATCTATTTAGTGCAGCCTTGCAATGCGTTCCTGGATATTATATCAGATCTCCCATCAGATTGGGTTATCATTCAATTGTGCGGAAATTCAAGGCACGCTGTATCCAATATTTAGCGGCATCAGTCACTCTCAGGACTCACATTATTACGTCAGATTATCAGAGAGAAAGCAAATGTTTTCATTACAGAAATTGATTTTATTGTACAATGTTTCTGTATAATTACACTGTATTCTGACCAAAACCAAAACATGGGTGAACTTTAATTGTACAGTCTTGAAAATATAGGTAATGACAGACAGATAGATAGATAGATAGATAGATAGATAGATAGATAAATAAATAAATAATATTCCTCCCTGATATATATGATCAGGTTTGATTAACTGCCTGTGTAATCTGAAGATCTGGATCTTCTCTATGTGGTTATATGATTGAACTGAGAAATCCATTCCCCCAGGAGCTCAGGGGGCATCAAAGCCTGGTGTCTGACAAATCAATTACTCCCTGTCTCTCCTGCTCTCTGGCAGGGGCGTAAATATGCAAGAAGAATGCAGAAATATGCTGCGTTAAATATGGATTAGCCGCACACAACTCATCACTGCATTGAGATCCTTTTGTGTGCAAATGGCCAACCCTAACATGCATGCTAATCCTATTTTATAGGCTGAGGAAAGATTCAGCGTGTGTGTGTGTGTGTGTGTTGATGAGCGTGTACACATATGGAAGCGGTAAGCACATTCGGGGGACAAATGAATGCAGAAAGCCGAGTATGTGTGTTATGACAGGTGCTAAGACACTCAGGCACAGGCATCCACTGCAGCTGACAGGAGCCTTCATGTCTCCATTGGAAGGAAGCTGCTACAGTGGAGTGCAATTCCCTGTATGTGTGTACGTGTACGTGTACGTGTGTTTCGTGTATGTTTTTGTACACATGTATAAGGATGGAGCGTATAGTCCATCACAGTGACCCACATTAAGTCTGTGGCAGTACACTGGTGTTACTGATTGTATATAATGTAATAATACAGTCAAGAGCAGAGAAACTTGGTGAAGGTACCTAGCAGGCTATTTTTTGGGGGAAATCAAAGTGCCCAGATCCAGGCATCATATGTCATAAGTATTATACTATATTAGTTCCTTACATAGACTCTGAATTGCCTCCAAACAGTTTTTTTTTTTTTTTTAAGAAAAGACAACCCACAAACATTCACACAGCGCTCTTCACAAGCGCTCCTTGTTGTGTTCGGAAACCCATTTGGCATAACTCATTTTAAAAAAGTTTCTAGAACGCACTTCAACCCACAAAATATATATGACTGGGTGCTTGTGCCCAAGAGACTTATAACAAAAGTCAAGTGTTATAGTGAAGTGTAACTTTTATTGCCTGTAAACGTTTTGGGTATTATCTCCCTTCTTCAATGCCTGTACATAACTCATTTTGCCCATAATCCTCTGGGGGCAGGCGTGGCGCACACAGTGAGTACTCTTTCATTTAGCTCATCTTCAATATTTGGAACAGGGCAGCCTCATCAGCCCCTCCTGATGCCCCCTCAACAAACTGCTGTCACAAAGGCTGCTCCCCCTGCAGGAGTCTCTGTTGGGGGATGAGGAGGGTTGTTTGGGGAGGGGGTCAGGGAGAGTTACTGTCTGCTCCCCCTCCCCCACTCAGAGAAGGGGGTGAGGAGGGGGATTTACATATTAAAGCTCTGCTCAGCAGCTGCCCCTGCCATATAGTCCTTTCTCACCCCCAACCCCCCCCTTTGGACCCTTCCTCTCTCCTTCAGCATTTTTCACTGATCTGAGGTCAGGTATCCGTGCCCGTAGCGGCATATCCATCTCCATAGAGCTCCCTCTGTCTCTCTCAGAACACTGTCTTAAGGTCAGCTGGCGAAAGGAAAGTGATTAGGTTTAATGAAGAGGGAAGAGATAGAGAGGTGACATTGAGTGGAACTGGGGGGAAGGAGGTTGACCCAACTGCAACAGTACACTTGCCCACCCACTAATCACCCCCCACTACACAAACACACACACACACACACAGAAACTCTTCCACTTCCCTGCACTGTCCTGCTGTTGTGTGGTGGGTTCGTAGAGTTGAACTGGGTGTGGTTATGATGGAGGTGACAGTGTGTTTGGAGGTGGGTGTCAAGTGTCAGGGCGAGGTCCACTGTATTGTGCCTGTCATCTGTGGGAGGCCGGTGGGCTTTTTTGGTTATTGTTTATCTGTTCTGTATTATGTAATGCACTGAGTTTATGTAAGTGTCGGAGTAAACAGTGATGTTGCATGGCACAGTGGCGTGTGAGTGAGTGTCAGCTGGCCAAGGATTTGTGGTTATCTAATTCCACTTGCCACATAATGGCTCTGGGCCGGGCACAACAGCCCATAATAAACATGAAATGCATCAATTACTTTTACACAGAAGGAAGTTTTCAGCCATAGTGCTTGCCTTCAGCAGTCAATGAAAGAGTGAGTTTTCATTAGTCCCCTGACGACTTCACACTTCCTCTGTTGAAAGAGTGTTCTCGTGAACACGAGCACAATAAGCAATACGATAGGCCTGCCTCTGTTTTTCCCAGCCACAGAGCGGGTTTTGGGTTTCGTCTGATCTGGACTGGGTTAGTCGTGACACCTAGCGTCCTCGATGTGTCTGTTTAACCTCTGACCTCTCCGTCTGGCCCCTGCAGCCCTTCCACCCCATGGTGAACCTGGAGTGCTCGCCCGACCTGCGGACCTTCCTGTGTGCCCTGTACGCACCCGTGTGCACAGAGTACGGCCGCATGACGTTGCCATGCCGACGCCTGTGCCAGCGTGCTCAGGCAGAGTGCCACCAGCTCATGGATATCTTTGGCCTCAGCTGGCCTGAGGAAATGGAATGTGAGAGGTGAGGGAGAAACTTCTGGAAAGTGTTCAACAATTTGACAAATGACATCAAAAGATATACAGTAAATATAATCAACACAGTGAACACAGTAGGAAATGACACTGTGATATCTGTTGATTCATTTGTCATCTTTTTGGGAACATGCTTTTTTTTAAAAGAAACTACTGTATTTCTTGAATATGACAGCAATTTTTACTATATACTGTATTTGTGCGTGCATATGACTATATCTTCGTCCCATAATCTGTTGTGTTTTCTATGATTGTGTGTGTGTGTGTGTGTGTGTGTGTGCTGTGTCCTCTCCCAGGTTCCCTGACTGTGAGGATTCGTATCCGCGGTCGGTGGACCTCCTCCTCAGCTCCTCGATGACTGCGGAGCCTCCTGCGGCGGTGCAGCGGGACTACGGTTTCTGGTGCCCACGGGAGCTGAAGGTGGACCCCGGCCTGGGATACACCTTCCTGGGTGCGCGCGACTGCTCCGCCCCCTGTCCCAGCATGCACTTCCGCCGCGACCAGCTCCTCTTTGCCCGCTACTTTGTGGGCGTGGTGTCCATCGTGTGCCTGTCGGCCACACTCTTCACCTTCCTGACCTTCCTCATTGACATGGCACGCTTCCGCTACCCCGAGCGGCCCATCGTCTTCTACGCCGTCTGCTACATGATGGTGGCACTCGTCTACTTTCTGGGCTTCCTGCTGGAGGACCGTGTGGCGTGCAACCCGGCCAGCCCCGGAAGGTTCCGCGCCGCCACCGTTACGCAGGGCTCGCATAACAAGGCGTGCACGCTGCTCTTCATGACACTCTACTTCTTCACCATGGCCGGCGGGGCCTGGTGGGTGGTGCTCACACTCACGTGGTTCCTGGCAGCCGTGCCCAAGTGGGGCAGTGAGGCCATCGAGAAGAAGGCGCTCATCTTCCACGCTGCAGCTTGGGGCCTGCCGGGCATCCTCACCGTCACTCTCCTGGCACTCAACAAGGTGCGCATGTTTTTATGATGATATTTAATGCAATTTCATTTCATTTTCATTTCAAGTAAAGCAAATAGTGAACGTTAACGCTATCCAACGCATGTATGTTTATGGCAGATTATGCCACTCTTGTAATGACATCCATAAACAAAACATTACCTGCTAAATAACTGTACGTGCTTAGTTTCAGCTAATTACATAGACTACATTACATGCTATAGAGGACACATGCTAAACAAACATAAATAAATGCTTAGGTTCAGCTAATAACATACAGTACATTAAAGCCTATACAGGATACAGTACATTACAAACAATGCGGATGTTTAGCTGAGTGTATCCAGTGAATAAGCCCTAAACCAAAGTAAATCCATGCCTAGGTGGAGGGTGACGGTCTGAGCGGCGTGTGTTTCGTGGGCATGTACGACGGCGTGGCCCTGCGCTGGTTCCTGCTAGCACCGCTGGGTGTGGCTGTGGTGCTGGGCGTGGCACTGCTGCTGGCGGGCATCGCAGCACTCAACCGCGTGCGCATGGAGATCCCACTGGAGAAGGAGAACCAGGACAAGCTGGTTAAGTTCATGATCCGCATCGGCGTCTTCTCGGCACTCTACCTGGTGCCGCTCCTCACCGTCATCGGATGCTACCTGTACGAGCACAGCTACCGGACACTCTGGGAGACCAGCTGGGTGCAGGACAAGTGCCGCCAGTACCACATCCCCTGCCCACTGCAGGTGAACACATCACACACAACACACACACACACACACTTTCCCTGTCCTTACTGGCTTAGATATCATCTCACATCATCTGGTCAGGACTGTAGACAATCGGCCAGCATCTTCTCCTCCCAAATTAGATAAAGACCTAACCTACACGTCTGAATTCTGCCATCCTGTTAGATCAGACACAGCCATATCTTTTGCACTTCTATCATATTCTTTACCTCAAAACATATGCGGTATTGGATACCCTAGGATCCTAATTAGGGCCTTCACACACACACACACACACACACACACACAATGTGAGCACAAATGCCTGTGTCAGAGAGGAGGCCATGATTAGTCAATGGCTTCATGTTAGCCTCCTCAGCCCAAACCACACAAAGGACCCTGTTGTTTTGTTCCACACTGAGTAGAGGAGCTAGCCCGCTAACATGCTAACTCTCTACATACTCTGCTCTGCTGCAGGCAGTGCAGTTGAGCCCTTTCAGTCCCATTCACTCCCATTTGATGGAATTTTCACTCCGATTCAATTACGTTCTATTTAACATTCAATCCAATTCAGTTGCGTTCCATTTGCTCTTACTCAATTCCAAATTCTGTTTCATTTTCCCTTTGTAGTGAATTGAATGAAACTGCTATTTGTCTGTGGCAGTGTGGTTTCATTACTGCGGATTAGGCCCGTGTCTTCTGCTCCAGTGTGTGTGAGTGTGGATAAATGGGGCTTTAGTTAGCGCACTCCGCAGGGGAGCAGCCACGGCACTCTGTAGCTAATAGCCTGGAGCCAGCCAAACTCCTATTCTCCTCCGTCAATCTTAAATTATTAAGCACCATCCTCCTGTGTGTGTTTGTGTGTGTGTGCACCTGCTCATTGTGTCTCACTCTGCGACATGCTGGAGACTATATTGGTTTGATATGGAACTCTGTGTGTATGAATATAAATGTTCTGTGCCACAGGAAGGTTAAGAAGAGTGTGTGTGTGTGTGTGTGTGTGTTCAATGTCACAGGAAGATTACAAAGCGTGTTCTGTGCATGCATATGTACTTATGCATGCAAGTTAATGTTTAATGTTTAGGTGTTTTTGTGTACTGCATGCTTGTAGCCTACTCTAGTGTGAAAGTGTGATGTGATGTGAAAGTGTGTTTCTGTGTGTGTTCATGCATGGGCGTGGTGTGTTGCAACTGCCGTCGTCTCGTTGGAAACCCTGTTGTAGATGCCAAGCCTCCAAGCAGTTGGGCAGAAACAATCTGATGAGTTTGAAGTGCTGCCCTGTTTCCTCCAGACCAGAGGAGCCTTAAGACAAAGCCACAGGGACTGAGCTGTTTACCGTAAAGGCCAATCTAGTTGTGTTTAGGCCTATTTATACATACTTTTCTGTTTTTGCTGAAGGCTGTGTTACAGTGGGCCCTATTGAAGTGTCCTTGTCAAGTTGCCAGGTCCTGTAAACAAGGCTATTGTCAAGGCAAACCTTTCTGAAGTGCTTTTTTCCCCCGCTCCAGATGTTGTGCAGTCAATAACATTTCATTTTCAGTCGCCATCTCAGAAGCAGCCAAAAGTAGACTGCAAATGCTAACCAGTGCACAAAAGCCCATAAACATAACGTCTTTGTTATATTTTGGGCAGATAGTCGATTCTCCATGCACTAATTGTGTAGACAATAGCTTTACTGTGGCTTATTACACTGAGGCTATATAAAACAGCATCTGATCCAGTGGCCGTTGCCTTTTGGAACACTCTCTTGATTTGCAAGAATCATCAAGAGCTTATTTTTGGCTGCGCGACTGCAAAAGGCTGACTGGCCTATAATGCCTCTCCCAGTGGTTCATCTGGTTCATCAGAGGAGAACAGACTCGGTCACGCGGCGTGAGGCGGCGCAGCGCCGCTAACGCTACAGAGCAGCAGCTGGGCTATTTGCTGTCCGGGGGAGTTAGCGTGGAGCAGCCGCACACCGCTAGCACACACGATGAGCAGCATGATGAGGAGATCAGACCAAATTCTGTAGGACAGGCAAGGAGAGCCTCAGCAAGTTTTGTCAGCATTGCGGCATGCTGGCATATGTCTGAACAACGTGTGTGTGTGTGTGTGTGTGTGTGTGTGTGCGCGTGCGTGTTTGTGTGTGCATGCGCCTTAGGCTGATGCAAACAACTAATGAGGCCATCTCTTTTGCTGTGCATCTGTGATGAAAAGCGAGGGCTCAGGATACATCATGATGTGTGTGTGTGTATATGTGTGTGTATGTACATATATGTGTGTGTGTGTGTGTGTGTGTGTGTATGTGATGTGAGTTTTGTGCCCAATTATTACTACATGTAGGTCTGGGCAAAATGGGAGTGGGAGTGGAAGAGTGCAGTGGGAGAGAGGGCTCAGGTGCTGTCCAGAGAGAGGTGAAGAACGAGAGAGAGAGAGAGGGATGGAAAGAAAAGAAGGATGAGACAAAGATAGACAGACACAGTGTTGGCTGCTGTGCTTTGTTTATGCCTTGAGCAGGGAGCAATGAGCAGTACACAGATGAATCATAAACACATATACAGACACACACACACACACACTCACACACACACAAACACACACACAGTCTTTATCTTCTCCCACTCTCCCTTTCTCCTACACACACAGCCCAGAGCTTCAACACACACAATGCACACGCATCCCTGCACACATATACAAACACACTATCATCCAGTAGCCCTGATTACTAATCGTCTTTGAAGTTATTTGAGCAGATGTGTAGCTAACAGTCAGGCTACGTGCGGTCATGTTTTATACATTTTCATCTCTTCCCTATGTGAAAGAAGATGGGTTACCCCTTATTTTCTCTCTCTCTCTCTCTCTCTCGCTCTCCCTATATCTCCTCTCTCTGTCTTTGTCTCTGTTATTTTCCTATGCACACACGTGTATTTTTTCAATCCATAGCAGTACACTTGCGTTATTTTACAAGTAGCTTTCTGTTCTACGCAACCTACTTCTGTCACTGCTGGAGTTTTCCACCCTCCCTGTCTGACTCTTATCCCGTCCCTTTATTCTACAGAGGATACACACACGCACATTACACATTACACATCACACAGCACAGACACACACGTGCACACATACACACACATACTGTCCATGCAAAGGCAAACATCAACTAGTTTGAACAAGTACACTTTATCTCATGTGAACCTTGACCTTGCTGTTGCTAGCATCCTCTTACCAAGTTTCTAAACATTCGAAGACTAAACTAGTATGAATCATGAATTGGACTCATGTCATAGTTTATGTTTTAAGGGCTTAGGGTGGGAGTCAGTGGGATACAGCCATAGTTTAACCCATCACCTCTACCTGTCACCTCCTGCGGCCTCCAGGTGGAGAAGACTCGCCACCCTGACCTGGCGCTGTTCCTCATCAAGTACCTGATGACCCTGGTTGTGGGCATCCCCTCTGTCTTCTGGGTGGGCAGCAAGAAGACCTGCTTCGAGTGGGCCAGCTTCTTCCACGGCCACCGGCGGAAAGAGTGAGTGCCTCTCCTCCCTCCCTCCCTCCCTCTCTCTCTCTGTTCCGGTGCCCGCAGTGTCATACTTGCAGTACAGGTTTAGGGGGGCAAGTTGAGATACACAAGGCTTTACACTGTTGGTCAAGGGTCCTCTCTACGGTCCACACTATCAGGGGTCCACACAAAACACACTCATGACACTGGGGAGCTTCCCCAACTATCCCTATGTATATATATATATGTATATATATATATATATAAACAAAAATAAAAAAAGAAGTTGTACATTCTAACGACATCAGTACACCGTCCTCAAACTACAAGTATTGTTGCTGCACTTGGCAGCACTAGAGGAGGCAAGAGAACCTTCATTCACCCCATTAGGAGCTAATTTAACTAATTGACTACAAAGCTGTTAAATTAACCTAAAAACAGCATGAAATGCTGCCTGATGTGCTGGGTCTCGTAAGATACAAAGATTCACATCAGATCCTCATGCGGTCATCATCCCTAACTAACATGAAAAAGTGTTTTTGCGTCTGCTCTGTCTGTATTTTTGCAATTCGTATGAATGTTTGTGTGGCACTGGGATTTAACCTCTAGTGTTTCCATTAAAAGCCCGAATGCTGTGCATGGGGCTGGGCAGACAGAGTCGAGTGGAGAGTGTGTGCAAGTCATCAGTGCATCAGTCCAGTAGGCAGGTTAATGCTCCAGTGCACCTGTCCACTCGCATCTCTCAGCGCTGCCATTTGTCGGAGAGCTTCGCAAATAATACATCAGCCCTAAATTTGTGAGACATAACTGTGTTATGATTGCTGTCCAGATGGCTCGTGTCTAAGTCATTAGCAATAAATTACAATAAATACATTTCTGTTACTTATTTATAGACTCAAGGTCCAATTACACATATAAGGGCGTACATATACCTACATGTACACACATATAGAATCCAAGTCATTGGGCAGATGTATGTACATGCCTACAGTGTATACCACAGTATTTAGAATAGTGAATGGTGGTATGTTAAATGCTGTGGTATGGTTTGCATGTATAGTTGGCCTACTGTGGTGTGTACAAATGTGCTATTCAGTCTGTTTTGTCTATGTCTGTAATACACATAGATACACATGTCTTTTGTGTTTGTGTTGGAAATGTATGTGCAGAATAGTCTTTCCTACAGTAGCGTTAATTAAGCTCCAACTGTAAGTAAGTCCCTTGTAGGGGTAAATTTACTGTGTGGTGTGATGTTGCACCATACAGACATCAAGTGCATAGGTGCATATGTGTGTGTGTGTGTGTGGGGGCAGTGATTGGTGAAATGGACTCCTCTCTCTGCACCCACACCCCTCTCCCTTGTGATCAGCGTGTTAACCCCGTCTCCCCCCTCCTCCTCCTCCACCCTCTCCCCCCCGTCCTGCTACCCCTCCGCCCCCCTGGCTGTGTTCCCCTTCTCTCTGCCCTCGCTCCTGCGCCTCTCCCTACCCTCCCTGCCCACCCTGTTCCCCTCCTTGTCCCTGTCCCCGTCTCCGTCCCTCTCTCACACGCCCATGCCCTCCCCATCTCCGGCCCCTGGCAGTAGCATGGTGAAGGACAGCCAGCAGGGCCTCCAGGAGCAGGACCTGTCCCAGCTGCTGCTGCGTGAGCCTGGGCCACCCGTGGTGAGGAAATCCCGGGGCACATCCACGCAGGGCACCTCCACCCACGCCTCCTCCACCCATCTGGCCATGCTGGACGAGCCAGCCAGCGCCAGCACCAGCCGAGCCGGCAGCGTCCACAGCAAGGCCAGCAGCCACCCCGGCAGCCAGAGACGGGCCAGAGATGGCAGGTAGGGGACCACCAGCATGTTGCCATTGTTACCAGACAGTAAACACCAGATTGCCCACCAAAACTGCTGCTAACCATTGCGCATGTGTGTGTGTTTTCAGATGTACAGCCACTAGTTTCCGTGGCCCCGAGGAGAGACTCCCGTACGGCAGCATGCCCCGCCTCATCGACCAATCACGTCACTGCAGCACCAATCGCCTGGAGAGCCCATCGCGGCATGACAGTACACAGCGGCTGGACAGCCAATCACGGCATGGCAGCACGCGGGACCTCACCATCACCGCGCAGGCCCTACAGAGCACCCCTGGCAACGGCATCCATCGAGTGGTGGAGGAGGACGGGGCCACAGCCTGAGGGGGCGGGTGGAGAAAAACGAGCGAAGGACATGGCTTTTTGGATGCTGGGACATGAACATGGCTTTTTGGAGGCTGGCCCAATACTTCTCCAAAGCACCTCTTTCATGTGAAGAGCTGAGAAAACAGGGTGGGCACGCAGGCGTATGACTGAAAGCCCTGAGAGACTGAGAAAGGTCTTCTAATCGGTGCACATCAAGAGTTATGGAATGGTACTTAATGGGATTACACAAGGAATGTGAGTTTACTATACCCCTTAAGAGAGAATGTTGAGGGCAGGCTGTTTCTTCAGTGGTTACACTACTGTACTGGGATCAGGGTTCAGGGGGAGTGTTAAGTGTGAGGGGCAGAGGTAGGTACTGTGCTTTGTGTCAGCTATCACACATACAAAGCAGGGAGGAGGACATACAGACAGGACATCTGGAGAGCTGCTTACAGGGACAAGCTGGTGCTGAGACTGCCCTTTGGACCCAGCATTTGACACTTTCCTACCTTTCATCCGTTTAATTGCCATTTTGGACACTCATTCTCCTGCAATCGAGGTTATGCGGGATTGTACGCTTTTGTTTTTCATTGCACTTCAGACTGAAACGGTTAATGTGTGCTTGTGGCAAGTCTGAACAATGGGGCTTGTGTTGGTGAATGGTATGTCTTAATTGGATTTTGTAAATTAGAATTTCAACGGTCAAATTTGCCGTCTCAAAGCTGCAAGTAGAGTGGGATTCCAAACAACCCTTCGTTTATGGAACTGTAGCATAGATAGTGTGCAGATTTTTCTTCAGGGCAACGTCCTTGAACTAGGACACCATTTATTTGACTACTTCTGCGCCCTTCCTCTTAGGATTAAGTACTTTTTCAGTGTAGGGAGATGAAGTGTAGCACTGTTTCAAATAGTTGCATTGAATGTGTATAGTTGTAAATGTTCTGTTTTTTGTTTTTCTGGGCAAATGTGAAATTTGTAATAAAGCACCATTTTTTAAGTGTGTAAGTGACAAGGACATCTTTGCTGTTGTTTTAAAGGGGAGGTACAAACATTGCTGATGTCAATAACAAAAACTAGAACACAGCTTTAATAGGTCTCCGTTTTTATTGAATTACATCGGAGTCTGGTTAATATAATAATTTTTTCACAAACGTGGTGGCCAGTTTCATACATTATTCTGTTGACCTCCTACCTTAAATATCTCTGTGCAAAAAAAAAAAATCTACATGTGGTGGACAACCCTCATAGAACCTTGCCCAAAGCTCATTGTGGGAGTGAGTTTACCTTTGCGTAACAGTAGAACAAAAACGGAACCCCAAGAAATGATTACACCTATGACATGCAAAAAAAACTGTACAAATTATTACAAGGTATTTCCTTTTTTAAAAAAAAGGTGAGTGAATGAAGACAAACTTAAGTTTCAAAGGCAATTCGCTTAAGAACAATCCGCTCAAAAATGTCTACAATGTCCTCTTCCAAGCTGAACCTCACTCTGGTCACTGATGGCCCCTGTGCCCCTTGAAAAAGCACTCAGTTCTAATAAAAACCTTCTGATGCGGACATTTGGTCAAACATAGCTGTGCGTTAGCAGTACTCCGACAAACGAGAGTTAGTTAGGAACAAACTATCCTGAGAAGGGTGCTACTAGTCAAAGACTTGGCATCTAATCGCCATTTCTCCATTCATTTCTATGTATGCAAGAGCTCATCTCTTTCACACAACATTAATTCATACACATTTCCAGCAAGGCTGATCGTATCCAGTAGAAAAAGGGGCTTCCAGATAATAAGATCGCGGCAGCCAGCTAGGCTTTTCTTGGAGAAATGAAATCATGAGCATGACTCTAATGGAAAGGGACATTACACCCATTTCTTACTGAGATGATGGTGGCATTTGCATTATTGTGCAGCTTTTTAACATTTGTGTGGTAGTCCCATGTAGACATCAAGGGTTTACAATCTCCAATGTCAAATACATTACTTTCATAACCATAATCTTTTCCAGTTTGGCAACATTGTTTAAAAATGGATAAAACCTACTAAATGAAAAATAAAACCATTGTAAAACTCAGGTCACTTCAAGTTCATGATATTATGAGATTATGTAATTTCTTGGAACGTCGAGGCTGTTGTCTTAATGGGATTTGTAGTATATGAGTGACTAAAGTGATACATTTCAGACCCCATTTCTTGTTTTTCCACTAACCACGCTCTCTTTCTGTGGTGGTTTATAGAACCAGGCGCACAGGTCAAACTGCTCCTTCCTACAAAGGGGAATTTCTGTAACACATTTCAAGTGCATCATTCCTTTTACAATGCATTTGCAGTGGTCATGACAACAGTATTAAAGAGTATTTCCCACAGTGAGTAGTTGCTTTTACATAATGCTTTTCCATGTGTCTTTTTTACAATTCTGTGGCAATTTTAAACTAACGAAACAATCTTAACATAATGTGTTTGTGGTCACATAACAATACTTTCCAGTTTCCGGAAACAGTTGATAAAATGATACGTCTTACTTGTGCACAGTAGTCTGGAGCATGTGGAAAGCAACGCACGGTTGCTATGATCAGAACAACAACATACTGAGATCTGGGCATGGACGTGAGGTGGAGGAGCCGATGTCCTGACTGCATGTGCAAGCAGAAGGTAGACAAACACTGTAAACTCTGATGCATAGTTCAATGTCTTGCTCTTAGTCTCGACAGATGGACAACACACACCGGCAGTGTGAGAATTAAATAAAAACTAAATGCTAAGGAGAGAGAAAATAATTCGAAGATGCATCCAACCAAACAGAACAAGTGGTTTTGAAAGGTATGACTTGAGGGAGTCCACTGAAGATTCTCAACAACGAGTAACGTATGAGTAACATCCCATCGGTTCTATAGGATTTCCTTATTATATATTATGCTCTACTTCTTTAATGTGTGTGCATCACAGGATATGTGGGCATGTCCATGAAGCAAAGGGCTAGGCTGATTGGCTCTAAAATTCCAGAAAGATTGACTCGTGTAAAGGTTGGAGTGGTCATTAGGTTTGATAGCTCAGGGAGAGTGGCCTATAGCATCCCTATGGTTCAATAGCAGGAAGACAGCAAATAGTGAGTGTGAATGTGTTGCGAATGTGTGTGTGTGTTAGTCCATGTTAGGCAGTTGAAGCTTTCTCTCTTGCTGATGAAACAAAGGCGCTGCACTGGCACACAGCTGTGTTCTGAGGATACTGCATGAGATGAGGTGGCGTTTGTGGTGCGATAACAGTGAGCTTTACCCCCTCTGTTCCTCTGGCCACTTAATTCAGTCTGCAAATCCCGGGGGGGTGGGGGTTGGTGCTGACTTATGGAGTCCTACACTGAGTAATAAATAAGGAGGTCACCCCCCAAATGATATTATATACAGATGCCAGTCACAGAGTGTCAAATCTCCCCGTCTTGAACAATGGGTTTCGTTGTCCAGTGGGTAAGCCAGATTCAAGACCCCCAAATATGGGATTCAGTTTCAGCGCTGCTCCAGTTCCACTTACAAAGCAGGTCTGTAGAAAGGGGGGGGGGGGGGGGCCTCCCTCACACACACGCATACACACTCTCACTTCTCTCTCTCACACACACACACACACACACACACACACACAATGGATCCGCCTAAATACACACTCAGAGCATAGTGGTCTCTCCCACCATGGGGGATAGGGTTTGGTGGGTGAGTGGTCCTTTAAGACAGAGGGCAGAGCTTGGAGGTGTGCTGTTGCTCGAGGACACAGGGAAGAGGACAGATTGGACAGTGGAGTCCTGTGGAGAGAGAGAGAAAGAAAAAGGGAGAGGAGGGTGGTCCCTGTGTGTGTGTGTGTGTGTGCGTGCAAGGAGGGCATTGCGGTGGTCCCTCTCATGTGTCCCAAGCGGTGCGGTCTGTGCTCTCTAAGGAGAGGGACTTGGTCTTATGCGGGGAGGCGGGGCTGGGTGGGCTGCTGAAAGTGGAGCTGTTGGAGGCGGTGGAGTGGCGCGGAGAGTCCGAGTCCTGAAGGAAGTGGAGGAAAGAGGAACAAAAACTAATTTAGAGACAAAACTTTACAAAACATGGGAGGATGGAGAGAGAGAGAATAGAGGAGAGAAAAGAACAGGACTGAGGTGAAAGTGAAGCAGTTGGAGACACAAGAAATGACAGAGAAGGTTCTGGAAAGACGAAATTGACATCTTTCCCATTTTTGTTGGCTACAACCTGTTTATTTGAATGCTGATTAAAGGGTGGAGGCGGAAGGGTGTGGTTGTAAAACCTCATACCCACTAGACTAGACAGAGAGGACACTGGTGGACTGTGGAATGTCTGCCTCATTTCATCAGCAGGGTGCTGGGGTGGCCTACGGCTTTCATCTGCATGCATTCTCCAGGTAGCAACAGCTGAACACATTTGCACAGATCCAGCTGGCATGCTCATGTCAACACCTCCCCAGTCACAGCTGAACAGAGGGTGTCAAAGCTCCCTTAAGCTCACATAAATCAAGGCTTTTTACCATTGCTGCACTTGTTTTCAGAGACTGCATTTGCTAATTACAAAAAACAAATGATTACATGACCAGACATTGATGATTTAATTGCGTCCTAAAAATGAAGTTTAGTGGTAGATCATCTGCAAACATATGCAGCAATTCTAGAAGCTTAACCAAATGTAAGTCTGTATGCATTCCCATGACATAAAAAGATATACATACACAACAGGAATATATACAATGTTTTATTTTACTGTCAAAAATTTGTTTCGGTTGTCAAATTCCGTTTCTCATGTACCATTAGGCCTGCCAACATTTTTGTCATTTGTACTCAAAATAATTTTTTCAAATATTTGGGCTGCTGTTTACATTAAAAGTGAATTGAACTAAAATTAAAATTAAATAAAAATCAGACTGCAACTTAAACAGGAATATTAAGAAGCACTATATTATTTCACCGTTTTGACATCTGTATTACAAGTAACACGGGGATAGCACACAAACACACACAAACACACACACACTTTCACAAGTAGCTGCTTTCGTTTGCTGTGTGTGTGAATGTGTGTGTCTTGCATGTATGTGTGCTATATGTATACACATGTATGAATACACATGCAAAGTCCACAACATTTAAGGAAAGTTGCCCCCCCCCCCCCCCCCCCCATACATCACTGCTCTACAGCGCCACCTATCAGTACTCCTCAGGCAACCCTACAGGTTGGAGTCTCTGATGGGCATCTGGAGAAGCCAATGGGGAACCAAGATGGGAGCAAGGCGATGCAGATTGGGGATGATAAGCTTGCCATTCCAAACATACACCTATATCAATCAGGCGTGTGTGTGTGTGTGTGTGTGTGTGTGTGTGTGTGTGTGTGTGTGTTTGTGTTACCAGTCTACAAGCGAACCACAGCTAGCCCATAGGGTTCATGTCCTACAAACCAATGAGTCTTGCACCTTGGGGAGGCAGGACCAAAAAAAACCTGAGGGCTTTTGCAATGGACCAAAACAAAAGGGCTAGACAGCCAAGCCAGACAAATGGGGAAAGACTTTGTGTGTGTGTGTGTGTGTGTGTGTGTGTGTGTGTATTGACTTTACCTTCATCTTACTAAGCAAGGTCCTTAAGGCCCTTTTCAGATCGGGGGTCTTCTCAGAAGGCGATACAGTCTGCCACTGAAGAGGAAAGTTCAGACTTTCAGCTGACAAATAGAGCGCTGGTGGTGGTGGTGGTGGAGGGAGGGGATAGAGGGGGACTGACAGGGATGGTTGGTGGTCGTGGGGCGGGGGGCGGTGCGGTGCAGGACTCCACATGCTTGGGAGGAGGGGGGAGGGAGGGACGGGGTGGCCTGTTTCCCACGCTGGGACTACTGAAATGGAAAGGTGACATGGGGTTGTGGAACAGCCAGGCTGGGCTGCTTGGGGAGCTCCGTCTGGGGAAGGGTTTTCTGACCTCAGACCAGCTGTCTGGAAGTGACATGAAGCGTCACAGGCAGAGTGGAGCTGAGCGGAGGGGGAGAGGCTGGAGGAGGAATAGGGCAGTACCAGGGCATGGATGCAGCATGGCCAAGTGGGGATGACAAAAGCAGCCTAAAGGAGATGCAACAACTGGTTCTTCCTGACACTGATGGGGTGCTCTGTGTGTGGGGGCTGGTTTGTGGCAACCAAGCTCACACTACAATGGACATAAATATTCCAGCCCTATAGCAATTATCAATCATATGAAACACCTTTTCTGGGGCTATTACAACAATACCCTAAACCTGATTGCAACAATTACTTATTTAGAAGGAGGAAAAGTCACTAAACCCCAGAAGAACTTTAGTAACAGCGCAAGAGAGAAATCGAAAGTCATAGAGTATCTAGATGTTTTTATAAACGGATATTTTGGGCCTTTGGGCCGGTTGGGCCTTTCATTGACATTTTTAACCAGTTTCAGCCACATCAAACAAAGGAGACCATATGAAAATATGTAGGTCTACATTTGTTAATAAAAACATCTAGATATGTGTAAACAAGGCCTAAATGATCTGGATGTTATTGATACCTCTGTTTTTATAGTGAGTGTTGAAAATGGAGTGTAGGCCTTATTATGTCCCATGTTTGAGCATAGCCTCACTCCACTGATCTAGCACATGTTGTCATCAGAGATAAGATGGAATATTATTATGTTCCTGGGTTGTTTCAGTGCTTGCCCTCTCTGTGTTTGCCCCCTCATAAGGGCCTATCTGCTCTAGCGTACCCATGCTGGCGCTGTAGTCTGATCCAGGCAAACGTTTCCTGGGATGAACAATGGCATCTTCCATCAGCTTGGAACTGCCCTTAAAGGGATAGTTCGGCACATTAAGCCCCTTTCACAGGTTGTCTAAAATGCAATAAAGTGGTTGACATCGAAATTTTGACAATTGCTTCTGTCTCGGCTATTTGGGAAATGTAGAATCGCCTCTGGCTGCCTTCAAAATGGCTAGCAATGGGCATGTGTTGTTTCCATCCTTAAAACACTGGTTTTAAAAAAGTGCTACTCACCAAGTGGTTAGTGGTGCTCAATGATGTTCCAAAACATGTATCGTAGCGAAATAAAGCTTCCGTCATGTTTTATTTGGCACTTTGTTTATATGAAGGAGCAAATAGATCCCTATGGGACTTACAAAATGGCAAATAAAACATGACAGAAACTGTATTTTGCTACGATACTTGGGTTGGAACATCAGCAAACGCCACTAATCACTCCATGAGTAGCACTTTTTTAAAACCAGTGTTTTAAGGATAGAAACAACACATGCCCTTTGCTAGCCATTTTAAAGGCAGGCAGAGGCAATTCTATATTTCCCAAATAGCCGAGACAGGAGCAATCATCAAGATTTTGGTGTCAACCACTTTATTTCATTTTAGACAACCTGTGAAAGGGGCTCAATGTGTTAAAAACCGAACTATCCCTTTAAAGTTGGCCTATTCCCTGGTCTAGTTAGAGTGGCGGCTGGACCTTTGTGTGAAGCGTGCCGTCTGTCATTTCATGTGCATCACTTCTAACCATCGTCTGACCCTAGTCTGTTCCCCTGATCAATGGAAAATGACTATCAGTTGAGAAGGTGGTTGGACAAATCCTTAACTCCACTGAGGGTCCGATGGCAAGAGGAATGGGTGGAGGTGGAGCGCAGGTGAACAGTGTGTTTGTACAATCCCATTTATAAGTGTGTTATACGATGGTATTAGCCGGAATCTAGTCTTTTCATACAGTTTATAGTAAGTAGCTAAATATTAATAGGAGTCACCTAGCTGCTAAACAGAAACAGACCCTTGATTTCTTATCAGATGCCCTGTGGGTGCTCCACTAATGACTTAACAATCCTCTGTAGATTTGGGAGGTTCAATGTTATTCCCAAGTCAAATTTTCATCAAATGCTCTAAAGTGTTGAAACTAAAGAAGGAACAAAGTACAAGGAGGGTAAGAAGAAGAAGAAGAAGAAGAAGAAGAAGAAGAAGAAGAAGAAGAAGAAGAAGAAGAAGAAGAAGAGGAAAAGGAGGAGGAGATGTGCAGTGCTGTTTTTCTTGCACTCACCTCGCGGTCGAACTGTGAGAGCGGCGCATCCCCCACGTCCATGCCCCCTCCGGACGACAGCGAGCTCTCGGAGGGCGAGGTCATGGTCTGCCGCCTGGAGCTGTAGCTGCCACCAGAGAACTCCCGCCGCAGGGCACTGCCATTCTGGGAGTTAGAGCCTGAACAGAGAGACAGAGAGAGAGAGAGAGAGAGAGAGAGAGAGAGAGAGAGAGAGAGAGAGAGAGGGAAAGGGAAGGAGGCCCAGAAAGAATGGAGGGCAGAATTATGGAGATTAGATGAAGGAAAGGCACTGTACACTGTACAAGCCTACATTCATGTGTTTGTGTCCGTTCTTCATGTTGCTGTTATACAGAGCATGCTCATTGGGTCAACAAACACATCTAAACTGTGATAATCCAAATGAGCTTCAGAAGAACCTGGGTTCTTCATGGGAACTTACGTATGCCCAGCCCACTGCTAGCACTCATAGATCGACCCGGTTCTCCACGGTTCTTGTTGATGGAGGGGATGCTGACGGAGCCACTGAATGCCCCCCGGTTCTCCTGAGCCCGCACATTCTATTGATCACGCACACCCACCCACACACACACACACACACACATTTTTGCTGAAGGCATTCTTTTTTTCTGAAGGTGAATTCAAGATGAATTGGCTGAATCAGCAGTTAATGCAAAAACATGTGTCTTTTGTCTGCTTTGCTGACAAAGTAGAGTATACGGTCATGGAATTTCCCCTCAGGGATCAATAAAGTATACCTATCTATCTATCTATCTATCTATCTATCTATGGACAAATGTTTATGTGTGTGTGTGGGTGTGTTACCATGGGTAGGTCCATCAGGACGTGGATGCCATCTCCAGGGCCCATGTGGGCCACGTGGTTGAAGTTGGTGGGGTTGGAAATGAGTTTACTCCTCATCTCAGGGTCCCGCAGCATCTCTCTACAGGAGCCAAGAGGGACACGTCACACACACACACACACACACACACACACACACACAGTGCCATTTGTCAGCTACTGGACAACTACATTTTCTTCCAAATAAATAAAGAGTCTCTTTTCTTTCTAGCTGACATTATTCTAGAGTGATTATCTTTGGTATGAATATACCACTAACAGATATTAAACATGTTAATTTAGCTTATGTTTATTAATGTGCATTGAATCATGTTTACATCTAAGAATGGGTCAGTGTGTGTGTGTGTGTGTGTGTGTGTGTACCTTCTCTGCTGTAACCTCTCTTCCTCAGGCACTCTGAAGGAGTAGCGCCGCTTGTTGTTGATGCTTCGCACCATCTGCTTCCTACTGTTCTCACGAACCTCAGGCACCACCAGCTCATCCCCCTCTGTAGGCACGTGCATGCACGCACACACGCACACACACACACACACACAGCAACAGAAAGAGAGAAGAGAGAGAGAGAGATCAGAGATAGAAATAAGTGCTAATCCAGCATGATTCACTGCCTCATTGTATCATGACATGTCTCCCTCCTCCTCATTCTCATACATCACCATCAATCCTCATCAGCGTCATTAAGGCCCCTCCAAACGCAAATTTCACGTGTTTTAATCAGTCTATACGCAACGGAAGGTGAAGACTGAAAAGCTGAAAAATCTGATGAATTTCACAAGCGTAAATATGCCTTTGTTTGGAGGGACCTTTAAACTGGTGGGGACACTTCATTGTAAGACTCCTACCGGCCATTTTGTTTCTGAAGTAAACCAGCCGCACCGTCTCCCAGCCCAACAAATTCAGCGAGCCGTCGATGTTCAAGGGCCGCGCCTGCACACAACACAACACACACACACATACTCATTTGGATTCAGATGTGGAATCCAACTGACCTTTACACGTCTTTTGAGGACCTGATCAGGCTAGTGCCATCTACTGATCAGATGTAACAACAGTCAGGTTGCACCTGTGTGATGCAGCACATTGGCCAGTAGGTGAATAGAAATGATGGCAACACAGACCTTCTTCAGTGGGATGGTCTGGATCCACTCCATGCTGTTCACATCGAACACGTCCACTGCATTCTCACTGTACACCGACAGATAGGGGGCGCTGTAGCCTGCGGTGGGGTTGGGTGGGGCACAGACAGTGAACACAAATGATACCTCACCAGATTAACCACTGATCCAGGAGCAGTTGTCTTCACAGTTTCGAGGGTTTGCTTCAGTTTTTAACTATGTGTATTTCTCAAAAACACATGTCTTTCTCTATATACATGTGTATACAAAACACATTTAACTTTGTTTGATTTGATGATCAAATTATTTTAAATGAGCCATGGGTTTCTAATTTGTAATAGACCTCCTGCAGGCCTTACTATGAAAAAAAGGCTATAATACAATATAAAAGTAAAAGGATTATGCGGCTGGAGTTAATGACAGTTTTGGAAACTCTAATATTTTGTCACTAGTTCAGCTATAATACATGTGCTCTACAACAGGGCCAGGGACAAGATGATGACTAGGGCCTACAATCAAGTGAAGAATCTTTAATCTTACATTTAACACATAAGCAACTACATTGATAGAAAACATGTAAAAATGGGTGCTCGGCAGCGAGAGAGGTGTGACCCGCAACTCCCAGATTCGGCCCCTTTTACATGTTCCGTTTCACAACACTTCCTGGATCTGTCACTGCGGCTGTCAACACTGCCCTCTGCTGGAGACTAGGAAAAGTGCTCCTCCTACTGGAGGGACTGGAGTAGTGAACTAGCAATGCTGTGTGCCAAGGCAACACAGAAGCCCACAGAGAGCCTAGAGATGAGGGGGAAACCCCAGTGTCATGGTCCCCAGGGAGATAATGGAGGATGGAACACAAAGGGAGACTGCATGAGAGGACAGTAACACAGGACAGCCAGAGTGCAGAGGGGTTGTATGATGCAGCGGAACATGTAGTGGACACACCTGGAAGCTCATACCTACTGCCTGCTTTTAACTCCCCCCTGCACCCTAACCCAACCCAACACCGACCCCCCACACATAGTTTAGACACACAGGTAAGCACACACTCACTCCCCATTTAAACACATGCAGATCAATACACATAAATATACACAGAGACAGAGGAAGACACACACATACACACACAAACACACAAATATTCTCAGACAAACAGTAGATCATTCAGAACATACACACACACACATATTCTCAGACAAACAGTAGATCATTCAGAACATGCACACACACACAACCAAATGCACCCCCCACCCCCCTGGGCACTCACAGCAGGCAGTGGGCACAGCGGGCCACATCAGCTCCTGCTGGCGCGAGCGTCGGCCCTGCCAGTCCACGTAGACGCCCAGGCAGCCGAAGCAGAGCAGCAGCTCCTTGGGCGACAGCTCCACGGCACAGAGCGCGTCACTGGCGGGGGCCGGCTGCTGTGAGAGGAAGGTGAGCGTGGGGTCCTCGGGGTGAAGCAGGCTCACGCCGCCCGAGGAGGCCCCTGTCGAGCCCTCGCCAGGCAGGCTGTAGCGGGCAAAGCCGGCCTGCCAGCCCACGCACACACGCTCGCTCTGCACGGCCATCCACTGCACCACACCAGGCACCTGACACAGGGCACAGACCCCCAGTCACAAAAAAGCATAAGAGTAGTCTAGTCTAGCACATGACCTATTGACTATGGACTATATTCTATACGTAGAATAATAAAACAGACATAAACAGACATTAAAAAGCCTCTGCCACAATCTGTTCGGGTATACTTTACAAGCTGTTTTTTGAGGTATTTTAAATCTGTGATAAAAAAAAAAAAAAAAAAAAAAAGATTCCATAAAAAGTTCTGACAGAATACAGACACCTATCCACCCCCTCTGCTGGACCAAGGTCCCACTCACCTGGATCTCCCGGATGCGTCGATGACGGCTCTTGCTCTTGTTGAGCTCGTAGATGATGACCTGGCGCTTCATGGCCACGCAGAGGCAGGTGAGGGCGCCGTGATGCACCTGTCCCCAGGCCAGCGCCTGGCAGCCCTTGGTGTCGGCCAGCTTGAAGGGCTCGGCATCGCGGCCGTCCAGAGACATGGTCGGCAGCAGCCGCACGTGACGATTCCGACCAGACACCACCGCCAGCAGCTGCTCCGGACCAATCAGCTCCACCTGGTACACCTTCTTGCTGTCGCCCACACGGATGATCTCTGCGTGTGTGTGTGTGTGTGTGTGTGTGTGTGTGTGTGTGTGTGTGT
>JAGFZM010000075.1:838749-912538 GCA_017657215.1 Limnothrissa miodon
ACACACACACACACACAGACAAAACTGTGAACCTGGGAGGTCCAAAACATCTTAACAGGTGTCAGTTGCTGGCAGCTGCCCTGTTTGACTCTTTCATTACAGTGTGTGACCTCCATTAGGTGCAAAGGGCAAAGGTCAGTGTCAGAATCGAGCACCAGAAATGGCACCAGGGTCCACCAACTGTCACTCCCATCTCAGGTCCCGCCCAGCGGTACAGACGTGATAAATGATTGGCTGCTCATTCGAACGCGCTCTGACTTCTTTGGCACATTTAAGGCGTAAAAGCTTCAGCACAGCAGTGAATAATATGATCTTATAGAACATTCCTCTGACTCAAGCACACACACACGCACAACACACACACACAGTCCTCTTTTCCATCTACAGGCTGACGCGCATGATTGAGAACATGCATGTGCATGTCAACAGAATGTGTGGGTATTCAAGTGTGTGCGCCTCTGGAATGCTTGGTCTTGGCTGGCATAAGCAGAAGTCTTGAAAAGCTGTTGATTAGTGGTGGAAGTTGAGAAGAGTACCCAACGTGTGTGTTGATATGTGTGTCCTTGTGTGTGTGTGGAAAAAAAGGAAGAAAACGTGTATCTAAGGGAACATTAAACCCAACATTGCAATGTGGCAAAGTGTAAAATCTATGAGTTTGTATGTGCGTGTGTGTGTGTGTGTGTGTGTGTGTGTGTGTCTGCAATGTCGGTGCGCATAGCGGAGTTGGCAGACCAGACTAATCTCCCTCTTCTCTTACAATATGTGACTTTATCTGATATCTGTGAGTGAATGCCAGTGTGGTGGTGAGGTGGGTTTTCACAGCCAAGAGCAACACACATTCCACTATGCAGCTGTCTGCCTGCATAAAGATCTTTAGTGCTGCTATCTCAGCTAACATCTGTAATGAAACCCGCCTCCGCTGCAGGGAGTCTTAATACTGACTCCTCATAAAGGACTAAAGGGGGCAGAATCAGTTGGGCAAAAAGAGTAAGTATGTGTGTGTGTGTGTGTGTGTGTGTGTATGTATGTATGTGTATGTGTATGTGTGTGTCTGTGTGTGTGTGTGTGTGTGGACTAAGAAAGAAAGGGAGAAGGGAGCTTTCTCCGTATTGTGTATTTTCCAAGTATTTTTCATGTGCATTTTTTCAGCCATCACACAAGAAAACTCACACTCCCATCATGCATTGCTTCTTCCACATTCCTTTCCCTTTCTGGCCATGTGCTTCAATTGTCTCATCACTGTGACTCTTGTGGTCTATTTAAACCAAAGTCTACTCTGATTGGCCAGGAATGCACCATCCCCCCTCCTTCCCTGGTGTGTCGCCCACAAACCTACAGACTGGCCAGTGGCAGAGGTTCCCCCTGAACTAAACCAATTAGCTATAAGTGAAAGCCTGAGTAGCTAATACGACAGATCAGAAATCACACTGGGCTTTCCCAGCACAGGCTTGCCAGTTAGCTTAGCACCTGATGCCATCACGCTGGCCTGCTTCCAGATATCTCCCCTGTTAAGTGGAACAGGCTGCACTGGAGGCTAACGGCTAATGCTAGCACCTGTAAACTAGTGGTTAACTGAGGCCTCAAGCCCTACAAAGGAAGGACACAAGCCAGAGCACTTTACTTTAACATGTACTCATGGAACGTCTGCTTAACCAGCATGCGTACCTGTTGACTTTAAAATAGCAACATAGTTGTCTCCATTAACATGCAGTAGGCTCTCATGTTGAGCATGCACACACACAACATACAACAGCATGACTTCAAATACACTGAAGAGATAAAGACTATATCTCTCTTCCCCTCTCTCTCTTTTTCACTCTCAATTTTATTCAAGAAAGCTTTATTGCCATGATGTGTTTCAATAACGTTATTGGCAAACATCAGTATCATACAGATATACTTTGAAACTACACATACTCTCCTCTCTCTCTCTCCCTCTCCCTCTGGAGTGTGTAGGTCAGGCGAGGCAGATGGCTTCCCCAGATGGGAGCAGTAGTCTTAAGGAGATTACCTCCCCTTATTCTCAGCCATACTGCTGCTTAAGACTGGAGCAAGCATGGACTGAGCAATCCAGTCAGGCAAAGATCATATGTGGGGTCAGGGAAACAAACACTCACTCACTCACTCACACACACACACACACACTCCCATGCATATACATGGGTGTATCTGCATCTGTCTTTGAGCCTGTGTCTTTGGATGTTTAGATACACTAACCGGACCGTAGAGTCTTCAGGTTTGTCTGATTCAAGCCCTGATTGAAATGAGAAAATATGTGAGTTTATAACCTGCTATTCAAAAGAGAAGTCTTCTAATCCCCCCCCCCCCTCCTCTCTCTGTCATTATTAGAACCTACTAGGGCTGCACGATTTTGAGAAAAAACCTAATTGTGTTTTTTCTGACAAATATTGCGATGCGATTTTCGATTTTTGTGGTGGTGTTTCCTCTGGATCTGGCCACGGCACGTCAACATATTTTACATTTAGCACTCTTTTGCTCCACATCGTTCTTCGCGAATCCAAAATAAGTCCAAACAGCTGAAGTACCACCCTTCTTGTTAACCAAGTGCTCCCCCGCTTCCTCTCCCGTCGAAGAAGTGCCTTTGGCCATTTCTGCACAGTTACAAGCTTTTTCTATTGGCACAAGCCAGCAAGCCAGGAACGCAAGATTCGACCATTTTGATTGGCTAATAGGGTTGTCACTCAATTGTCAGGAAAAAAAACTCCTGAGGTTAGGTTATTGCGGGAGTTAAAACCTCAATATCGATGCGATAAAGGTTAATCGTGCAGCCCTAGAACCTACAATCTTAGAATCTCAGTATTATTTTTTTGTGTTACACAGTCACAGAAAGAAAGAGCTCACACATATATAAAGAGCTGACTTTCACACCACTCAGCAAGCATCTAAATCAGATCCATAGGACAAGAAGCAAAACACACACACACACACACCATATCATTATAGTGTCAATGTGAAAAACAATCTAAAAGGTTGTGCTATTTATAGACTAGACCGTGTCTGTTTTATGACAGTATATTTGTGTCTCAGTGCAGATGGGTGGAGGACATTTTCACACATGTGTGACAACTATGCATCAAGAAGGACACTTCCATGGAGAGACTGCAGTAGTTCCTTCTTTAGGGACCAGCAGCCCCATTGGTGGCACACTGTGGCCGCTTCTCAAGACAAACAAACAGGTAAACAATACCAGACAGACTTGAGGCGACGCCAGCTTGTTGATTAAAACAAATACAACACCAATGACAAACAATGAGATGTTGTCTACCTCAAGCTATTGGAGGCAAAGCTGATCTAATCATCATTAAGGCATTGACCCCAACTGTAACAAAAAAAACTTTTACATATAAATGAATTAGCTAAATGTAATATCGCCATGTTAATGATGGATGATATAATAAAGGATGATAATCCTTGTAATGTGAGCATTGGTATGTATGATCATAATATTGCAGCAATTCAAAGAATCTGTTTTTTTTAGCAAAAAAATCATATAATGTTGACTGACAAACTTCAATGTGAGTTTGATGAGTGATAAACATTGCAGTTGATGGCCAACATGTAATAATAGGATGTCGAGGGAAACTGGACAACGATAAACAACTCCATATAATTTCACATGCCAACAGTTCTCACACACTGTGTGTCTAACAGTGCACTGATCACACAATAGGACACAGATCTAGCTAACAAACCACTATGATAAATTAGAGGGCTCATTGTGTTCTCCGAATGCTCTGTCTCTCACACACAGACACATAAAAAGGCATAAAGACAGACTGAGACATGGAGCGAACGAGACAGATGTGGGACGAGTGGAAGCGAATGGGAGGGTACAGTGGGACGTCATAGTGGGGTGTTACTCAGGATAATCACACAGCAGAAGATGTCTCCCTGTGCACTTACTGGGGCTCACGGGGTGTCAAGGGACAGGCCAGACCCTCTACACCCTGAAAAGATATGTGCACACACACATACACACACACACACACACACACACACACACACACACACACACACACAGATACTTCCTTTGACAGACGCGCCCTTCGTGTGTCTCCCACCCTCAAATGCATCAGATCTGCCAATATACTCCCATGAGGCAGCAACTGACCACACCCCCTATCCAATACACACACACATACACACACACACACACACACACACACACACACAAAACACATGACCACAGACATGGCGCAGTGTATGCACACATCACATCATAACACCACACACACAGACATGAAGAGAACAAAGATGCAGACACTCTTCTCTCCTGCACTGACTGACTACAGAAACACACCCTTACATATAAACAAATCTATCCTCTTGAACACAATGGCACAGGCACAAACACAAATTACATACAACCACACACGCGGGCTTGCAAAACACACCCCTCTGCATAGCCAAACATTTCTATTCACTCGGTCTCTCTCTATCTATCTCTCTCTGAGACACACACACACACACACACACACACACACACACACACACACACACACTCCACCCACTCCCGTAGGGATAACGTGCAATTACGCAGGCTCAGAATAGGCTATGTGTGTCTACGCTCCCCTCTCTGGGATCCATGGGACTAAGGCAGGCAGGCAGGCAGACGGTGCAGGCAGTTCACGCCCAGGGTCCAGCCCCCTCACTGGGGGAACACCAGCCCATCTACCCCCCTCCCTCAGGCTGCACACCACTGCTCTCCCTGTCATTAGGCATGCAAACCAGCAACACAAGCCACTTCCTGGGTTTAGGGGTGGGGTGTGTGTGTGTGTGTGTGTGTGTGTGTGTGTGGGTATGTGTGCCCATGTGTTGGGGGACGGGTTGAAATAGCCTGAGTAGTATATGGCCGGGAGTTGGCCATATCGTCTGGCTCCACTTGAGCCAAAATGACGGCTTCAAAAGCCACAGTGGCCATGTGTCGATGATGCAATGTGTGCTGAACACAAAACAGCAGCATGGTATCACAGGCCGCAACATGTGACAACGGTCGAGCGTTCAGCAAAGGTTGAAAAAAAACAAACAAACATTCCCATTGCATTGACGGGGTTCATTTCCGTCCAAGCAGGGCTGGTCAATCGTTCTTCCGATAAGCCCAATCAATGAGCACCAGCATGTATGCTATACTTGTTTATACTTGTGTCTGACAGACACATATGCATATGCAAAAAAAAAAGCCTTGACAATGCAGGGAACACACATGTGAAGCCTCTGTACAGACGATGGGTGCAAAACAAGGGCTGTCGTTCCACAATGGGAAAATTATAGCCTGTGTCATTACATAACAGTACAGGCAGGTACAAGAGTGCAAGCCTTGTGTAGAGAACTAGCGTTCCTGCTCCAAACTAAAGGCTTTTTTCCCAATGGCCTCTCTCAGAATATGGGACTTGGATCAGTCAGAACTAGTTTGAGGGGTGAGGAGACGGTAGCACCTGTAAACTGGCTACTAATCAGTAATTGGCCATCCTGTGAAAGCTACAGCAACACCCACAGACTGTTTGACTAATCAAGGTTGGGTTCAAGACGTAGAAAATGCAGCAATGAGGTTTATTCAACAGGAACAGAGGTGAGTTGAGTCCTCGAGTGCTCGCACAGGCGCAGTTGAGATATTTATCACTAGCCATGTCTATTTGATTGGCTGTGTCTCATATAAGGCCTTGTTGTTGATTGGTTGTGCCTTAGATGAGGCCTTGCTGATTGGTTGAGCTATAGGGCTGGAGGAGGAACTCACCTGTGGACATAGTGCAGCTGGTGGACAGAGTGGATGGCCAATACCATCTCAGCCAGGTAGAACTTGGACATGTCTTCCGGCAGCCGGTCCTCAAACTTACTGAGGAGAGTCAGCAGGTCTCCACCCACATAGTAGTCCATCACCAGGTACTACACATAGAGAGAATACAAAAACTCAGAGTAGAGAAACACCAGAGATAGAAAACACAGACTGTAAAATATATAAAACTTGTCAGTTTTTCTGGTGTGCAGTGAGTGTGAGTATATGTGTGTGCATGTGTGTGTGTGTGTATGTGTGTGTATGTATACATGTGTGAGTATATGTGTGTAGGGGTGTCTGTGTGTGTGCGTGTGCGTCTCACAAGGTTGTTCTCGTCCTGGAAGGCGTAGTGCAGGGTGGTGATCCACTGGCAGTCTCCGTTCACCAGCACATCCCGCTCTTCACGGAAGCACGCCGTCTACACACAAAGCACAGCAGGGACACCCCCGCAAACACACCTGAGTTGGTCTAGAAGTTTCCATCTTTCACACACACACACACACACACACACACACACAGATGGGCGCAGACCACAAATAACATGTGATGGGAGTCTATTTCCATGTCTAGCTTTCATCCACCTGGCGGAACTCCAAAGGGCTATTCCTGACTCGCTGGTTTCAGGGGGAAATATGGAAATGGAAAATTTGAAGATAGAAAACAGAGAACTAGTCTCTGATACAGGGCTGCTGAGGGCTTGTGTACAAAAATCTAGATAATGTTATAAGCAGACCATTTTATCCGTTCCTTACTGACTGCCTTGACACACACACACATCCGCAGAATCCAGTGTTTTGAAAAAATCTCATATAAAACATTATTAAAAATTTGTTTACTGTTCACATGTTTACTGTTTAACTTTATATGTGTAAATAGAAGGACCAAATCTGTATATAAAAATATCTAAATCCATGTAAAGCCCTGAGAGAGAGAGAGAGAGAGAGAGAGAGAGAATGAGAATGAGAATGAGAATGTGGTGGCGGTTGTATAGGCTACATACTGACCTCAGCTCTCTTCAGCATCTCCCACTTGTTGAGGATCTTCATGGCAAACACCTTGTCCGTGTTCTTCACCTTCACCACAGCAACCTGGGCAGAAACAACAAACACGCTTACAAAGTGCTGGGCAGAGAACATAACCTCTAGTCCAGTCCAGTCCCCAGGAAGTCCAGTCCCCACAAAAGAGCCAAAGAAAACACTGACAAATTCAGTACTGTTCACACAACACCACTTCCACCTGCTCTACTAAAGCACTCATAAAACATGGACATGGACTAACCATGCTTAGGTATTGGGATGTATATAATGATATAGGATTAACCAGACACCCAATTATGGCCATGACCAGCTTAGAATAAAACAGCCCTTTCCCAATACATGGTACCTCTGCAACTCAATATACAGTTTATACGGTCCTCAAAAACAAGCGCATATTATTACATTAGAGATGTTATTAGTTTTGCAATGTACAGATACATATATGCCTTTCTATGGCTAATAAAAACACTCACAGCTTTAAGAGTTCAGTTCCAGCCCCTGCCTGAGCATACCAACCTATCACAACAGACTTGGAGTCCTTAGAGAGGTTCTGCTAGTCTCTCTCTCTCTCTCTCGTGTGTGTGTGTGTGTGTGTGTGTGTGTGTAAACCTGTTAGACTGAAACGGATCTTTGACCTCAGGCCATTCACATGAGAACAAGTGCCAATTTTCAACCCAGTGTTCTTTCCTCTCCTTCACAGTGTGGTAAAGCAGTGCAGTGTAGCCCAGTGTCTACTGCTGGCCCTTGTCCACACACAGAATCTCTCGGATGAGAGTTTAGTAATGGCCGAGAGACTCAGAGGAAAGGAGTTAGAGAGACAGAAAGAGAGAAAAGGAAGAGATAGACATAGAAAAAAGAGAGAGAGAGAGACAGAGAAAGCAGGCAGGAAATGGATGCATTGAGAGGACATCTTTAATAGAGACCACTGGCAGTAGTACTGTGGCCCTGTGCTGTTGTTGGCTGTTGTAAAGATGCAGGTCATTCCCTCTGTGTGGCCTCCATCATTGCACCCCTCACACCTGCTCTACCTCTCTGAGCCGCCTCCACACCACCTCCACCATCCCCGCGTCCCTCTGGCAGCTGTCCAAACTACACCGGCCACTAGATCAACCACTAGCTGCAGGCCACCCATTCAGAGACTTTTCTCATGACCCCATAAACACACACACACACACACACCTATATCATGTATCAGAACCCATTCAGCTCTGTACACACTAACACTATTTAGTTATGCAAACAATGCAGATAGAGAAACAGTACAGATATTCTGTCTAACACGTCTACTTGGTTTGAGTAATGAGCCCAGGAAAGTGTTTTTGATTGTCAGTAATATATCCATCATTGCTAACGGTGCTGATTATCGTATCAGTCTTTGAGTTGCAGGTAGCCACCAGTCTTAGGGTCTAGTGGGGATGCTGAGGCTGTGACTAGATAGACCTCCACCAACACAGAGCTGTAACACTTCTCCTGACGATAGTCACTCTAGTACCACTGCTTATGAGATACACAGCCGCCTTAGTGTACACACATTACACACTCTCTTTCACACACACGCACACACACACACACACACACACACACACACACACACACACACACACACACACACACACACACCCTCTCTCTCTCTCTCCCTCACACACATACATAAACACATACTCTTAATGGTCCCTCCCTTTCACTCTCTCTCTCTTTTTCTCTCTCTCCTCTCCCTCTCATTCCCACAGTCCAGTTAGACACTCATTCTTCTCTGCAGTGGAAATCCCCTGTTCATATCTCCCATCAGGCTGGGCTGGGGGAGGTGGTGGAGGGGATTGCTGCTGGCCTTGGGACAGCCAGACAAAGTGTGTGAGTGTTTGTGTGGGTGTGTGAGTGTGTGTATGTGTGTGTGTGTGTGGGGGGGGGGGTCTCTGACCTCATCAAACAGGTGCTCCCTAGGGGTGGAGTCAGGGGACTCTTATTTCCTCTCTCTCGGCCTTGCTATTCCTGTGGTCTTTCATCCAAACACGCGGCCGCTCCCCCTGTACCTGAGCATGGCCTTATTCTCAGCCTCGGCCAAACACTTGACACGCTGCGTACTCCAATCCACCCATTGGAGACAGTCTCTTAGCCTGGGTCTGCTGTGCCCAGCACCCATCACCACTACTCCTGAACCACCCTCACCCCGCTTCTGCTCACTGTGGTGGGCATGCCTGGCCCTGGAGAGGACCCCCCCCCCCACTAATGCCCGCGAAAATTGAACATCCACATCCCTCCACCTACACACCCACTCAAGAGTCGCCTCTGCCACCCTTTGTCTGGTGAGTGACCATCTCCATCCAGCGGCATTGGCAGTTTGGATGGGTGCTACTGATGACCTATTCTGTGCTAATGTACCATTTGTTTACAAGTGTTACCTAGTCCCAGAGGGCGTAAATAAAGCCATTTCACTGTAACCCATGATGTTGACCTAAAGTTTATCATGGCTAGAGCTAATGGTGGTTTGTATTTAGAGCACTGAGGTGTGCCTTGATCTCATTATAGCAATTACAGCCAAAATGTGTGAAAATCAAACACAATCAAATCCACAGCCATCGTTGTTTCATTCTCCTATTCTACAGCACAAAGTTTGATGCAACAAAGATAATAAACCATAAAGGAGTTCCATGCTTCATCCTATCTGAACTATACAGACCTAAACCAACCTGCACAGACACCAATGCATGTTGGGTGGACCTGGGCAAATGCACACTCTGAAACTCTAAGCCTACCTCATCTCAAATCATATTAGACTGCTGACTGTTGAGAGGTTGAGACTGCCTTGTTATCCTTTTTTTATCCTTTGCTAATTATAGTTCAATAATAAGACTGTTGACCAGGTCCATGCCAAGCTGCCTGCCCAGGGTCAGGACAGGATGAGGACATGATGTGATGGCAGTGGATCTGAAGGACAGGAAACCAGGACTCTATCTATCTAACTACTCCTGTGAGGATATTCACCAACAACCTCACGACCACGAGTGTTATAAGGTTTTTATACAACAGATCCATGGTCAAGACATCTCGCGTTTCCAAACAAGCCAGGAGGTGATCAACCACGCCTTATATATAATGTAATTAAATAAAATGTAATATAATACACATATTTATACACACATACATGTACGTTACAAACACATATACACACACACATACCTCCCCAAATGCACCGCGGCCTATGACCTTCAGGATCTCAAAGTCTTCTCTCCTCAGGCGCATCTGCTTCACCTTGGAGGTAAAAGGTTTGGCTACAGAGACAACAGAGAAAAAGAAAGGCATAGAAAGAAAGCATGAGAAAGAGAGAAAAATAGGGGAAAACTAGATTAGATTATGAAGCACCTTTGCTGCTTGTCATGAACCCTAACATAACATCTCAACTGAATTCTCATGGTATTTACAATATATTGTTTATTTATCGTTTATTGAGAGAACGCAATAGAACAATTGAGCATTATAAATATAAGTCTTCTATTTCTTGTCCTTACTATAAATGTGAATGCCAAAAAAGCTCACAAACAAACACACATCAGGTGTTCACTGATGGCAGAAAAGCTGTTCTTACCAGGGATTTGAGAATTTAATTCATTCAGTTAATGTCATTCTCAATTCCGTTTAGAATTTTGTACAAACCTGGTTCTTACAGGCTTCAGCTGAGCCACTGCACAGGCATACACACATGCAGATGTGGGAGAAAGGTTGTCTGTGGAGGACTGTGTGAGGAGCATGTCAGTGTGTGTATGATAGTGTTTGTGTGTACATGTGTAATATCTATACTTGTGTATGTATGTATGTATGTGTGTGTGTGTGTGTGTGTGTGTGTGTGTGTGTGTGTGGTGTATTCTGTAAGTCTGTGTCCCAGCATTTGTGTGTGTGAGGGTGTACATAATGCCAGTGACACACCCAGCAGGTGCCCATGCTATGTGTGGCAGTGAAGGCAGGGCAGGGCATCCTTCCACCACAGCCAACCACCCACAGGCACAGATCTTTCAACCCTGCTGAGCCTCACACGACCCGGCAAGAGCTCTCTCTAGGGCAACAAGGCATCGTGGGAAAAAAAGTAGTGCGGATGGAGGGGGCGGAAAACAGTCTCTTGCACTGATAAGGAGACGGCAAAATGGTGAATGCCTTTGGCCTTTACATGAGGTCAACACAGTCACAACCTCTTTATGCCCCCTCAACCAACACACACACACACACACACACACACACACACACATATACACACTCCTGAGTGTAGTCTAAAATAAAGCTAATGAAGTAATGGAGTTTTGTGAGTGAGGTAAGAGAGACCTTCCCATGTTTACTCATGGCTGTTCTATATCTCTAGCCCTACATTCTGTAAATAGCGCAGCCATGACATGATAGTGGGGACCAGTGGGTTCAACTCAGACTATAACTCCCAGTGTGTGGAGGGCAGAAGAACACTGATATCCAACCCTGTCCACACACTACAAAGACACACGCCATGACACACCTATCCTACAGACCTATCTACAGACATGATACTAGGGCTGGGTAAAAAAAATAATAATAATAAATAAATAAACCATTCACTGATCAATATCAATTCTCGTTCGGAAAACATGATTAATACGACAATACTATAATTGGATTAGATAAATTATAAAATCACCACTTAGTGGCAAAGTTAACGGTTCATAGATAATATTGTACAGACCAATTCAGTGATGTACTCCACTTAAATGATTAAACTAGTATAGAAACTAGTATTGACTGTAAATAAATCGTTATAGAATCGGATCGAGAATTGGATCGGATCATGACCCAGCCCTACATGATACACACCTATACTACAGACCCTATCTCCAGACAGGATACACACCTATATTTACAGACCTACTGAATCTACAGACATGATACACACCTTTACTACAGCTCGCTCTCTCTCTTTCTCTCTCACACACACCTTTACACATATATAGATGACCCTAACATGATTGTTACAGCCTCTAGCTGGCCCCTGGCTTGACTGCGCCTAATGACATGGGACTATCTCCTGGGATTCTAATGGGACTCCTATATTACTTTACTTTATTTACCAAAATTTTCTTGTAATGTGTATCTAATGGAATAATAGTGGACTACTCACTATCTAAGAGACTGAAAACCTGCCCTAGGCAGTTGGGTTAGCCCCTTGAGCCGTCGGAACTGCCCAAGGTTTCTTCCTCTACCATAACAAGTAAAAACAAAAAACGCTGCAAGGGAGTTTTTCCTTGCCCCTGTTGCTCATTGGGCCTCTTGTGTTAAGCGCTTTGTGACATGCCTTTGTAAAAATGCGCTATATAAATAAAATTGAATTGAATTGAATTGAATTGAATATACAGCATAAGACACATGACTAGTGTGAATTACTGAAGTGTGAATCACAAGACTAGCCTAAACCATTTGCTTCTTCTGCCCATCTAAGCCACAACACCCTCTGCTGAGTGTCATCCCTGCCTCTCACTGCCTGACCACACGTCGCAAACTCTTTTTGAATGGACTACGATCAATTTCATTGGGGAACCCTGACCAAATTGACCTAGTCAGAGGCATGGCCGTTACAACTGATCCCTTCTCTAAGGCACTACACCTCTCTTAATGGTCCCCCTATGATTTTGCCCACTCCAACACATTAGCATCATATCAGACTGCACTGCCCATCTATGGCTTGACTGCACAATGATGTGGGACTATATTTTAGGATCATTATGATTATCCCCATATGCTGGGATCTACCCAAGATTTCTTCCTAGACTACTACCCTATTGCTCATGGGTGTATGAGTTTTGTATAAGGCACTGTATAAATTAAATGTAATTGGAATAAAAAATGAATTATACACATAGACACATGATGCCATACAACAAGTCAATCTACACACAACAACATGCAAATACACAGAACTATGAGAGAGACAAACAAATAGAGAGAGAAAGCAAAAAATAAGACATAGAAAGACAGAGACACACAGAGAGAGAGAGAAATAACAACATAAAAAACATGAAAGGCAGGGCGATATATTCCATTGCAGATAATCCCAATATATTCCATTGCAGATAATCCCAAAGCAACGGGTCTACAGCTGTTAAGACTGGGTTCTCAAACCCTGTTCAGTAAATAAGGCCATGAGCAACAATGGCCCTGCCAGACTGAGAGATTAGCGCCGCTTTACTTTAGTGGGCTGATGAGATGATTACTGTCATTCACAGCAGGGCTGTTCCACATGACAGTGATGCAACAGGAGGGGTGGGCCGCCCGGGCCGGGCTGCTCAACACAGAACTGGGCGATCCAGGTCATAGGGCTAGATTCCTCATGACAAGTGAACACTAGATATTATACCATTGTTGCTCCACTGACTAAATACATTCAAGAATGAATTATCTATAAAGATATAATAATAATATAATAATTTTTTTTTTTTTTTTTTTGTTTTTAGAAAATCTGAAGACATTTTCTGTCTCTATTGATAGGATGGTAAGGTATTCCATTAAGCATTTCTGTGTAGGTGTTGGGCCGTGAACCTTTAAAGATTAAAGCCACTTGTACACTGCTACACATGGTACACTGAAATGTACCAGTATCAACATACTGAGCCTTAATAAATTTCACACAGTTGCTGGTGTTTTGACTTTTCTCATTGCGTATAGTTGGAAGTTTGTCTAATGCGCAAGGTTACTGTGATCAGTAGTCGCTGGCACACACTAAAGCAGTAAAGAAATATTTAAAACAAGAATATGAGGCGTGCATTTGTGCTATGGTTGTTTGTTTTTTGCTATACAGCATGCATATGTCTCTCAATTCCTGATCCAGGGTCAGAAATAGTCTAATCTAATCTAAACTGTATGCCTAATGATCACCTGTGAACACTGATGGGAGCAATCACCTCCTAATTTTACTTGAAATTGGCACCTTTCTGGTCAATAAGCCCACCAAAAGCATGTTTTAAATGGATGCAATGAACAGATATTAGCAGCTGGTGCTAAGTATACAGAGGCAGTAAAATGGCTTTTATGTCTACAGATGTTGTTAGCTTCCATGTCAGTCTGCCATACCATGAGTCAGCCAAGCTCTCTCATGACTGCCAAGCTGGTTGGCTCTGAATCAGCAAGTGTACTGGCTAAAGCTAACGCTTGTCGTGACAATTATGGACACGTAGCGAGAGACAACAGCTCTCAGTCAAAATAGATACCGTGCAAGCAACCATGCAGGAAAGGAAGTCAGGTCCAGCATAGCAAGCATGAGTGGAATGATCCCATGGCTTATTAGCTTTTGGCTTCTTGTCTTGTGATGGCTGGACCAGAGAGAACAGTAAAAAGATCTTGGTAGAGGTTATTTCTACTAGTGCAGCAGCCACACTGTAAAGCCTTTATGTGTCTACAGACAATAACTTCCTTGCACATCATCTTCTCAGCTTGTTCTGTTGGGAAGAGACAGAATGAGGCTAAGGCCAGTACATAATCCATTGTATAGCGTAGCCTACTACTACCACTCTCTATTTGTCAAGCCGGAGAGGTCTGGCAGCTGAGATCAATCAATGCTACTTCAGCCAACACCGCTGCCCAAAATCATTGAAGTGGCCTTATCTAACCAGCACTGACAGCCACGCCACTTCAAGTGCCTCATTTGAAGGCTAACAGAGGAGAATCCATTTTCTTCATAGCGGACTTGAAAGGCCTGTTCTGGCCCTACACACACACACATTCAGACAATAGAGTCACTGAGAAGAACACTACACACCTTTAGTTCTTCAAAAACATATACATACAACACAAAATAGCAACAGTCACCATGGAAACATGGGAGTATACAATGATCTTCAGTCAGTGCTGACAAGCAAGCCCTCTCTCCCTGATGAATCCTTAACTGTTCTTGTCCCATTACTCTTGAAGAGTTCTTGTCTTGGTAGTGAGGAACGGAAATGGTATGAAATGCATTCATGATTACGGGACGAATACTCCAGTGGTTTCATAAGTCGCTGCTTCACTGAGCACGTGCACGAATGCTCACAATGTGACTGGAAAAACACCCCAGCCTCACCCTCCAGCTGAACAGGTTTAAGTTTTGTGTGTGAGTGTGTGTGTATGTGTGTGTGAGTTTGAGAGAGAGAGAGAGTGTGTGTGTGTGTGTGTGTGTGTGTGTGTGTGAGAGAGAGAGAGTGAAACTGTACATTGTGCATCATGGTTGATGAAAACTATCCATACATGAGACAAATTTGCCAGTATACTAATTTTATGAATGTGTGTGTGTGTCTGTCACAGACATATGGACAGCGATGTGCATGTGTGGGTTTTTAAATATCTCTTCTTTTAAGTGGGAGAGTTCATTCCTAAGTACAGGTCTGTGTCAGACTTGAGAGAGTGTGCGTATGTGTGTGAAAAGCCAAGGCCTGAGTTATGCACACACACTCCCACAGTCACAGCCCCAGTGCTGGGGACATCTGGAAGCCATAAGAGAGCTTATTTACAGCCGCAGTGAGCTAACGACACAAAAATGCCGCCTCCTGGAGCAGTTTCCCAGATCCGTGAGCTTGGAGACCTGAGGATGCCCTTTCCCTAGAATACTACAGATGCATCTAGCTAAGGACGGCCCATTCCTTGAATACTGAGTACAGTTCCGGTCCAACACTTCCACTCGCACCAGTACTAAAAGATCCTGGATCTAGGAATACACTATTTGGAGGCGCCAGATTTGAGAATGGCCTTTTTTAACATTGATGGAGAAGGCCTAATCACACTGGCATTCTAATTCAGGAGACTAACTGAATCAGGAATTCTATATAAATTCAATAAGTGACCCAATGGCCAAAATGCACATTATTGGCATTTTAAACTGCCAGATCAACTGCAGATGTATGGAATTCAAGCTTCCTTAAACTCATCACCATCATCAACCAACAGGTCCTGCATTTCACCACCAATATGTCCACCCATAATAGACAAGAGGTATTGAAAATACTGAAAAGTCAGACAGGCAGAAACACATGATGCAAATGGAGTCTCTCTCAGATTATGCCTGTACAGGGGCCAAGGACTGTATATTCTGTCATGGGTGCTACATGGGTTTGAAGGAAGGCACGCCCCTATTTTTCCTATTTAAAAAAAAAAAGCATACCCAAATTAAAAGCCTGACAGTTCCTACATAGTTTTAGACTCAGGGATGTGCCTCACCATTGGAAAGGTGACACCCTCAAGTTTTTTTCTAGAAGAATATGTATATTTCTGTGACATATGGACACAGAGTTACAGAGGTTGGAACTAAGTTTTTTTTCCGCTCATTTCAAATGTTTGTGAACCAACTAAGATATGAAGGTACCATCCTTATGATACCCCTAAACTACACAACACAAAAAAATTGAAATCAAAAGACCAAAAATATGACTTTTCACAATCATTTTTGTAAAGATATGTCTATGCGTTTTGCTTGGGACCCTTGTAAACTCCCATAGGAACTTTTTGTAAACAAGAGGGCCTACTGACATTCAAAAGTTTATAACTTGAAAACCCCTTTACCTAGAAACATAAAATTGGTTTCAAATGAAAGCTGCGACCCTGGGCTTTCGTGACTGTTTGCTTGATTTGAAGTTACTCCATCTGGCATTGAATGACACAAGCATAACCATAAAAAGGGGGGGAGGGGCCTTAAGGGGTTAAATCATTCATAAGTCCTAACATACATAAATGCAGGGGAATCACTTACATGCAGCAGAAATTGGCAACAGAGCATTAAATTGGGTTTGACGCTACAGTACACATCACTGGCACTCAAATTCCCTAGGATATACAGTATGGGCCTCACCACTACCAACCAGCCCAAAATCCTACCTCACAATATGCATTTGGACACACGCACACTGATAGAGAGAGGGAGAGAGAGCAACACACACACACAGAGAAAGAGCAAGCGAGGGGGTAGTGGGTCATGGTTCAGAAACATACTTATTGGCTGCACTACTCTAAACAGACAAACAGGATATTTGAAATAATAAAAAACAGAAAGATCATGAGGACAAAGAGAGAACAGGGAGAACAGAGAGGGCTGGACAAACAGAGCGACAAGATCAGGGCAGTTGCGAGACTACTGTGCAAAAAGCTCATTCTACAAGTATGCAAACACGGAGACTGGGCCAAGTTTCTGCAAAACAAAGAGGGAGCTGGAGCATGCTGGAGACGAGTGGTGTTCCTCACTCGAAGGTTTTGAAGCCTTTTGAAAACAGATACCAAAAGTTCCGGCACAAGGCAACTGTCTCTTTAAAAGCCAGACAGCTATGCTAAAAATGCACGTAGAAAAAAACTGCTAGCGCAGGGTAGACCGAGAGGCGAAGGGCATGCCTCAGGTTTTCTCTGAAAGCAAATTTCCACTCAGCAAACACTACCTAACACTATCTAATGGTGTGTTTGAAATCACAATTCTACACAGTGCAGACAACACCCTCAGAACTTTCCTCCAAACGGCCAAGCCGTTCAAACCATGAAGTAACATCTTGGCAGCTGTGCTCCAAGGACATGTGGTACCTGCTGAAAATTCTTTGGAAAAGTATTTAAAACCACACTATAACTCTTACTGTCCACAATGGTAGAACTTCATCTGGGCACAAACCCAGACTAAACAGTGACACTGACAAGGATTTGGGAGTAGACATATTGCCTTGGAGCTGCACGGCCTAGATGACACTACAACTCATTGTTTGGCAAAGCATCCCACACAAACTCAGGTTGCAGCATTATCCATCAATCCTCCTCTTTCTGCCTCAACTTATCCTCACCCTGCCTTTAATGCGAGACCTTCCATCATTGAAGAGCATTTAGGTAGTTACAGCCGGAGTGTTCACTTTTTCTAGCACAAGTGAAGCATGAAGCCACCTGCCAAATTATTGCATGTATGTGGACTCAGTTTTAACACCATTGTTACTATACATTTTTACTTCATCATTCCCAAAGATAGTTGTCTCTTGCCACCCACCTGAAGACAACTACCTGACTACAAGACCTGAATGGTGCAGGAGAGGGGGTTCCATGTCAGACAAGAATTGAATTTTACAAAACACAACTGTTCAGATGGACAGACAGATAAACACAAAATGACATTTCCCACCTTCTGTCATTGTCTAGTGTAGAGGAGCATGCGTTTTGGGAAACATAAAGTGTCATTGCAGATACCTGTTCTGATGTCATTGGTAAGAAGGATCAATCTAACGTTTGTGGCCCAGCATAATAAAAGTGAGAGGCACTCCTGAAGACCTTACATCCACTACAAAGATTTTAAGCAGGATGATGGCTGCTTGACATGACAGCATGCAATTTATGTCCAGTCTGACATTAATCTTAATCCCACCCATCACCTAGATGTTACTGTGTCATTTTGCTTAACAGGTTATTTACCTTTCACTTTGACATAATCTATCTGATCTTTACCCAATGGCGAGATGTGTCATTTCTGAAAGGAACCTTTGGCATCCTTCCTTTCCTTTTCTAGGGAATAGATGAGTACACACCCGCTCCAGGTAGAGACTGACAGGCAGACCACAGAAGTAGGTGAAACCTCATGGGTTCCTCTTCACCCAAAGGTCCACAGGCACCCACATGTTCCAGCAGAATGCTGTTTACTCATTTTGACTGATACCAGAAGCCAACGAAGACTGCCAAACAAATATTTGCCTTTTATCACCTCTCCCTCCTCATTGCCCACAGCAAAAGTGGGATTGGAGTGGTCACCTTTGAACTGTGATGAAATATTTTGGCGGAGAGGGCGTTTTGTCATTTGAGGTCTGGCCCTTGAGTATCAGTGACATGAAAAGGCAGGCCTTTGAAAGAGGAAGACGGTTCATTGGCTCTTGTCTTTAGGGGCAAATAAAGCGTGTGCCACCCAGGTCTATGAGTCAGCTCCTCAAGCTTGACATCTGAGTCCAGTGTTTAGCATGAAACAGATGCATGCATGTGCTTTTCATGCCTTGATGGCTCCTTTTACCCCCTTTTTCATGCGGGACTGGTGGTGGGGGAATAACGAGTGCTGAAACTGGTGGTAAAAATTTCAGCAGGAACCACAAAATCACCACTTTTAGGAAGGGAGTACATGACGAGGACCAAACACACACACACAGTTCTACAGCATAGACACTTTCTAGGCCACACTCATTCCCTTCAGGCAGGAGCCAAACTACTAATTATAACGTCCTGGAGGAAGGTGTCAAGGCCGGGACTTGCAACCATAACCATCCAGAAAAAAAAAACTCTGCATTATAGCGAGACATGTTCCAACACGCCTTTTGATAAATACACACAAGGGCTCCTAACAGGATTACATTTCAAAGGGAGATATTGCAAAAAAGCCTAGGATGACAGAGGAGTGGCGAGCAGAAGACACAGTTGGAGGGTTGTGGTTTGAGAGCTCATTCATGGTTCTTTCAGTTTTAAAGGCAAGAGGGTTTATGTCCATTTTAAAAAAGCATAAAAACATAGTCTCCGCTGGTCAAAATTTTCTAATGTTGATATCTTCCACCAGATAGCCTTGTGGGCAAAAGCTGCATTTTACACATATGCTGCATTTAACCTATGCAATGCGCTCACCAAATGATAATGACAAGATGACTAACTCGGTGGACTAACTGAGGTCTGTGCCTCACCCCCTCAACCTTAAATCAAATTCCGCCCCATCCCCCATCGGTTGAGCCACAGCTCTGAACCTCCCTCATGGTTCTCTTTAGCAACAGAGACACACGGTGCCATTATTCATGAACAGAGGCCAAGCCTGGCCAGCTCCAACACTGATGTATACGACATGAAAGCAGTAAGTCAGCAGTTCATCCAGGTTGTCTGATGGAAACAAAATGTGCACAGCGAATCATCACTCTTTCTGGAATATCTGGAATTATACATGAGAAGGTGCTGAGACAAAGGACCCATTTACATAGACCTTTCATGTTTAGGAAGTAACACATCTATTAGCATTAGTAATGTTAGCAAGGAGCCCAATGATGTCACACTCCTCTCAGCCAGAGGAGCATCTCTATGCAAACATTTCAACATGCATTTGCTGGGCATGTATTTCATACAGTGAGGGCCCCATGCTAACGTTTGAGCAGCAGTCTGGGGAACAATGTGGTCTTGGATGGTTTAAATAAGACAGCCAATGGGCCGTACCGAGAGCAGAAGTAGACAAACTACAATGTGTGCTGCTTGGGTTCTCAGCCAGAAAACACATGTGGGTCTCAGACCCGCGCGCACACACATACACACACGTACACACATGTACACACACACACACACACAAACGACAGCAATGCTTGTGCTATGACTCAGTCCAAAACAGATTTCTGTCAGCTGTTCTGGGGCCTGTTCTTTAAGTGCATCCCGCCTTTGTACAAAACTCACTTCCCGTAAAATATTTCTTACGTATTTATTTTATTAAGGGATCATTTCCTGACCTGGGCCCTTCTCTCTCTGGGGCAACATTATACTTGAACCTATTATTTGTCCACAGACCTAGATCCTTCTCATGAGCCGCACCACTGGGTATTTTTTTTTTTACTGTGGCAGCGCAGGTTCCGATGTTTAGTGTACGTAGAGGTAAAAGCCAAGAGGTGATTACACTAAAAATATTTGACCACCACTTCAGGGTGGAAGGAGCCTTGAGGAAACTAATGATATTTACCCAGGGTTTTGACTGACGCCAAAGTTAGTGAAGTGTGACACCCACTTTTCAGTCCACACTCTGCAAAGAAACAGCCAGGAGAGAAAACGAAGCAGGGCTGGTTAAGAATTCTAGGAAGCAGGAGCACTTCAATAAAGTTCATCCATGGATATGGGTATAAGGAGGGAAACAAACACACACACATACACATACACACACACACACACCATCCAAGGGTTTGGCACAGCATCTTGAAAGTGCAGACAGGAACCAAAATCGTCTTTTCAACCCTGCCACTGAGCACCCATCCGGAGAGGACTACATTAAAGGCGCTCTAAGCGATGCTGTTTCACGTCACTTCTTGTTGACGTTCGAAGTATTGTCAAACAAAACGGAGAATAGCTCCAGAGAGGGTTCAAGCGTTATAAGTTATAGCTCACTCCTCCCCCTCCCTCCCACGCCTCCCGAAAGACTCATGAACCTTGTCGTTTATTGGCTGGAACACTGTTATGTTTCGTTTTCGTTTGTTATGCTAGGTTTGCCCACTGTGTTTTGTTGCCGTTTGTGGAGCCAGGGCTGTCTACAGAGACCGCGTTTTTTTACGGTGTTCAGGGGACAGGCAGCTAGCAGATTATGAGGAGATGTTTGCTGTATGTAACAACACATGTTTTAGTCCTAAAAACGTGTCACATCGCTTAGAGCACCTTTAAATATAGCCACAGCAGAGATGTCCCTGTCAGACAAGCCCAAAGTGACAAGTGAACAGGATTTCCCAGATCCTGTGTTGGGGAGGTATACCTCCCAACCGCCGCCGCACAGCCGCCAACAACTCAGATTCCTGTGCTCTCCGGACGGAAGGAAGTCCGATGGCCTCATAGTACCACAGCAGGAACCACAGACACACTTCAATGACAGGAAGAGGAACTCGAAAGTAGAGGCTGTAAAGACTAGGGTGTTTCATTAAATCACACCCCAATATCAGATACAGTCTAGCCCTAGGAATGAGTGAAGAAACATGGCAGTGCAGTGTTGTATATGTATACACAAATGATGCCATGCAAACCCATAAAATCTTTCCATCTAAAACCCTAGCCAGACAAACTAGATCTTTATCACCTGAGCATCAGAACACTGCTTGAATGAATTTGATTGTGTTTGCCAGCAACAGCAGCACACATGTATAGGCAACTATGCCTATCGGCATCAGCAATGAGTCTCTTGCCACACAGAGAGAGACAAAGGGAGGATCGACAATGACATTCAAAAAATGAAGAAGGGGAGAGAGAAAAAAATGTGGACAAAGAATCAAGCAGGATGAATCAACATCTGCTGCGGGGACCTGCTCGCACGACACCTCTCCTCTAAATTCCACAGGCCGGCTCTGAGCGGCAGCAGGCCTGAATCAGCACTTTCTGCCCTGTTCTCACACACACACACACAGTGGCAGCGGCAGCAGCAGCATCAGGAGGGCAAAGCAGAACGTGGCGATGCTCCAGCTACGGCAAGTCAAGAGGACCAAAAAAGCACATGGTTTAGCTGAGGCTGCAGATGACCTGATCTGCTGATGCAAGATCACAGCGTTCCACAGAACACTGGACAAATACAGTTAACAATGACAGCAGTCATAAGAGACAGACGGTTGTAATAGATATTCCAAGAAGTGTGTATTTTGTATGTGTGCCTATGTCTATTTTTAGGAAAATCCCTCATGTTTATGTACATGTATTTCACCAAAAGAGTGGTCTTTGTTATATGACTGCAGTGACTACAGGCCATATACATGATATATCCTGTGATGACAGGGATGCAGTCATATGCTTCAGATGCACTACTCCACAGTGCATCAAACAGCATCAGCATCAGAATAACAACAACACCTTTGTAACTTATTTCAACATCAAGCAATGACAGCACTAGAATACATGTAATAATTCAAGACACAGGGATGGCAACCTGTTAAACTAGTTCAGTCATGGCTAAATACAAAGTTTAGTTACACTAACATACAATGCTAATACTGTCAGAGTTGGGCCTACTGTAGCATGGCTAGGAGCCGGAAGCACTAGTTCTGATGTGGGCTTCCCAGGACTATAAAAGTAGGATTTATCAGCATGTTCTCCCCTCAGATCCCACAGCACAAACAGCAGGGACTTTCACATTAGCCAGGAATGCGAGGCATGAAGCCGACATAAAACGCAGTGCCAAGCCAACACAGAGCATTTTCAGTCTGGGTTTCATAAAGCCCTTGAGCCCCTAGCATGAGGAACCCCATTAGATGTTATCACTGCTCTGAGCCACATCCCATAACTAACCAAGGCCACTGGAAGGGCATGTATGTGTGTGTGTGTGTGTGTGTGTGTGTGTGTTTGTGTGCACGTGAGAGAGGGAGTGGATATCAGACTGAACTCTAACTCACAATTGACTTAGTGAGTGAGTGGTTGAATGAATGGACAAATCCACGTCCTAGTCCCTCTATGGCTCACAGTACAAAGAGAACAAACACAATGAGAGCCAATACACCCCCCATCCCAACACACACACACACACACACACAAACACACAAACACACACTCCAAGTATGACATCATAGGTCACCAGCTCGGATGCTTCCTGTCACTGCTCTCCTGAGCCCCCCTACAGGAAATGGTTTGTTCAGACACAAACGCAAACACATGCTTGCACACACACACACACACACACACACACACACACACTAAGCATATGCAAAAAAACAAGGTAAGCATGACTGCACATTACACACAGAAACAGAAACAAAAACAAACACACACAATGTCACCAACAGACACACACACACATACACACACACACACACACTAAGCCTAGGTTTGTTTTTAAGGATGTCCTGAGCCCCATCCTCTGGAGGCATACAAATTGTCAGTTGTCCTCCATCCACTCTGCTCTCTCCTCTTGAGGAGCACCTGGTGTGGGCCCAACTCCCTAGCCAGGCAGACCCCCTGAACCTCCCTAAAACCCTGACCCCGGAATAAGCACGTAAAACACATCCTGCCATTTACTTTAAAGGTGATAAATCATGAATCCTCATCCCCATAGCTCTACAATAACACTACTAAAATGAAAGAAGAACAAAAAGCCATTTAAGGTTGTATGTTCCCAGATGTACTTTGTGACTAGTGGTAACCTTCTCTGGTTAGGTTTGATTTGATCAATTTGTGCACATGCCTCTGTTATGAACTTCATATCCAGCAAGTTTATACATGTAAATAACAACAGGAGGACTGTTTTCCTGTGAAGTCACTCCTTTGCTTATCCTGCCAGCAACGCAAGTTGGGTGAGACAGGCCTACATGCCATTTGCTGTTCTCTACCTGTTCATGACCTGCTCTGGGGTGCCTGATGGCTGCAGGTTATGCACTGGTGTCTCGTTTCAAGCCAAAGAAAATTAGGCCATATAGGACAAACAATGGAAAGGAAAACCTCAAAATGCCTACCAGGTACTTGTCCGCTCTAGTTACATGTACGGCAAGCAGGCAGTTTTACAGGCATCTAGAAGGCAGCAGAATTAGGTTTCATGGTCATGATGGTCCACTTCAGTCAAAGTTCAATAGGCCTATGTGTGTTTGCGAGTGAATAACCAATGTATATAATTGAGTAAATACAAACAAAGTGGTGCATGTAACATGAAAAAGTCAAGGTGTACCTGTTGGAATTGCACAGTCTGGGGCCTAAGTACTAGAGCATTATGAACACCCTCTCAAAGTGCCCTGTGTCAACAGGGTAATGTCAAAATGAAGTCATTCTTGGCCTCCACCTTGCCTGTCAGAGCGACTGCCGAAGGCTTGACAAAGGTGAGTCGGTTGCATTCCACATTCATGCACAAACCAGTCCAGCAATGATGTCACCTTTACTGTGTTTTTTTAACTTCCATTATTTTGCATAATCACACGCTTTGCAATGGCTTGAAAGGTTATTACCCCTCTGTCAGAGAAAAACATTTATGCGGACTGACTAACTAGTAATTGTTTAAGGTATCGTTAGGGCCACTTGCAACAATGCTGTCCCACTGTTGTTTCCGCATACCAAAACATAATCTAGGGCTCAACCACGAACCCAAGTGCAAGCACCGATTCTGAGAACCCATGTAGTCCCCATTTACCCAGTGCGTGAGTGAGAGAGCAAGGTTAGGGAAATCTGCCGTTAAGCACATCATTGTGTATCTACAAACGGCAAGGTTGAAATATCTTACCCCATTCCAGAAACTCCAAAATATTTTTCTCCCGTCTGATTGGCGAGTTGTTGCACTCATCGTAAAGACAGACGAGTATATCCAGTAATGTTTCCACGCTGAGGCACTGGCCGTTGGACTGCGCTGGGCCATCCAAAATCAGTTTTTCCAGTTTCTTCAAACGCACTTCACCCGACATGATAACAACGTTTAACGTTGGCAAAAGAGTGAATTATTTATAGCGAATAGCCTGTTAAATGCTAAAAAAAACCCACCGGCGAGAAGCACACAGCAGCCTTCCTCACCTTACAAAAAGTTCCAAGGAAAAGCGGCGATTGTAGGCCTAAAGGTAATCAATCATGACGCCCCTCGTCTAAATGTTGCCTATGAGGAGAGGACGCAGAATGTGCGTGAGGCAAACCATTTCTCTTCATTTCCCCTCATTTACCCTCTCTGGAGACATAACAGAGACTTCCCAATTGCCGACCCTGCCCTGGCCGGCAGATTTTGACGTAACGTTACCGCTAACTGAGTTGGTTGTTGTATTTCCTTTCGTGAGTTGCTTCAATCCTTCTCTTGCAGATTTTCCAAAACAAACCAATGCCCGTTACAAAGAATTTAACAAGATCTTCCGAAATGCTCATATATGCGGTTATCCATTGTGAAGTAACCAAACGTGCATCAATTCAGGATCTGCAATGCTACAAAGACTCAATGCCCCTCCTCTGTGAAGACTAGAGGACGAAAAGCTTAGCCCAGCTAGTTTCTACCTCCTCTTCCAAATTTCATTCTACACACATTATCCGTCCACGTCGTTCTTAGTTTAAAATGGTAGACAGTGCAGACATCTTCATGGGTTACTGCACACAACGTCGAATGAAGTTGACTCGTCGTCTGGGGCTCCCTATCTGCAGGGAGAAAAAAATACTGTGGTTCATTCCAACCCAGCGCAGAGCCTTTCCCAGCCTCCTCCAGTCGGTGGCTTGCGTCTCAGCTCCAGCTTGCTGCTGCAGGCTAAATCCAAGCTCATCATGGCGGCCGTCACACACCGCCGTCACAGCATCTGCTGCGGGGAGAGGAGGAATACGGTTTGGGGCGAGGGGAGTGGTGGGGAGACTGGCAATGTGTGAATGGAAACTGTTGTCGTTGGTCGGGAACCGTTCATTGAGGAATATGACCGTCAATGTTCCCTATTGACACACATCTATTTATGCGTATTGAAGTGACACAAGGTTATAAAGCTACTTTTTTTTTTAAACAGTGGGACCAAATCTCGACTATATTATGCTTAACTGACATGTCAGTTCATTGCTTGACAGAAAATATAGAATCTAACACCACATTCCTCAGCACATGAGTTAATTGGGATAGAACTAGGCTATTGATAAAATACTTTTATATTCTTGTTCATAGGCACCTCATAGAACGTTATAGGCCTACTCTTTAGTAACCATTTAATTTTCCATTAAAACTTTTTTGTATTTTTGTGTTTGTATTTATAAGAACTTGTGCACAAACTGAATGTAGGCCACATAATTAAAACAGTTTGAAGGTGAACTGAAGCACTATTCCCTAGCACTATGGTACTTAAGGTTTCTGCTATGTAGCTTGATTGTTATCCTCTTTTTGTAAGTCGCTTTGGATAAAAGCGTCTGCTAAATGCATATGTAAATGTGAAGGTGGGTTCTACTCCTATTCTTTCAGGAAATAATAGCGCTGAGTTTATTATCTTGTCATTGTGTTCAGAGAGACCCTTTTCTGACTGTCTTTATGTAAGTATGTAACGTTATTTTTTTTATTTATTTAGGCTATTTATTTGAAGACATCAGTCTGAATAAGAAAGTGTTGTCCTGGCGCCCTCCTACGTTGAACTACACTAAGTACATTGGGAATAGTAGCCTACTTAGAAATGGAAATAAGTTTTGAAGTCACCACATCATGTTGCCAGTAGTTTTTGATGTAGCCTACAATTTCTTGAAGCGTTTAGTTTAGATCATTATGGAGAATATTTTAGTCGGTTACATCATAGTTTGGGTCACTTGAGCATGTTCGGTGGCATTTTATCACAGAGAAATCAAACAAGAATTCTTTTATCAAATTCTTGGACATAATGGCCGTTAAAGTGACAGATTGTTACATGTATAGATGTGTAGATATAATATTCTTGAAATGACATTTTATTCGTTGGCTTTTAGGCCTATGCCTTGTTTACATTTTGTGGTCACATAATCACAGGCCTAGTTTAAATTGTATTCACTTCTTTCGGCTCACTGTCTGTCCCGTTCATATCGTTTTTATTATTATTATTATTTTGTTTAAGGTGGCTTAATGAAAATAGGCATCCAAGTCGCAACGCTTTAAGAACAGTAATTGCATTCACATAGTGCGCCCCCTGCCCCTCCTCTCTCTATATGATTACAGTCCAAGCCTACTCCAATCTGTCAATTGCCACACCAAGGCTAATAAGGTGCTAATCGCGACTCTCTTGTCTACAAATATTTGATGTTGAGATAAAGTGTGTTTCAGCAGGAAGTTGACATGGCGATTAATAATGGGTGCACAGACGGTAGCCTACACTTTTAAAAACCTCAAGTTGGTGCCAGTGCCACCTCAAATATTTTTTGCATAAACGCTTACCTGTGATATAACCTGGCTACTACGAGCTGTGGAGTTGTCACTCAAATCAATGTAGGCCTACTGATGCTCATGTCGTAGTTTTTGTTTTTGTTTTGTTTTATTATTGTGATGCCTTACTGCGGACGTCGACTTTTTTCAGTCTAGGAGGGATGCCTGTACATTTAGTACTGTCTTTCTAATGTTATTCTGAGGTGTTAATTAACACGTGTGTTGTTGATTGCAGGATCTTTTTATCCTTTGATACAAGCTGCCATGTTTTCACCAAAGGTTTTTCTCCAATTGGCATGGGAAGGGGAGAAGACTTACACATACCTCACAATGATTTAGGACTCTAATGCACTGATGTAGGTAGATATAAAGCTTTATGTGTATTGTACAGTACAGACAAGAATGATATGAAACACTTAACTGAGTTCAGTTTAAAGTACTTCCCTGCCATTGAATGATGAAGGGGTTTAAGTTCACTTTTGGTTTACATTAACTGAAAATGAACTGTCAAAAAAATGGAAGCCTATAGCCTCTATTTAAATTTTATGGTCTCATTTCGATTTAAATTCTAATACTTTACATCTTTGCCAGATCTTTGCTTGCATGTCACACATCAGAACAGATCTGTGGGTAGAGGTACAAACATGGGTTATTCTCATACATTTAGTCAAAAGCTCCATGAGCTTTTAAAGGAAAGATGTGAGACGTGTGTTTTTGATGGTTTGGGTATAAGATTATAATACAGTTTTGCGCCTAGTTCAAGACTTTCCCTGGTGGCGGTTCCTATCCAGTTGGCCATCAGTCCTCTGTCCTTCCTGTGTGCTTCTTTGGTCTGTCTGACATCTCAAGGCAAATAGAGGCCCAATACACAAACTCAGACAGTGACCCCTGAGTGCCAAGAGGCCCTCTTCTTATGTTTGTGTGACTAAACAAGGGACAGCAAATCCTGCAGTGGCATCAGATAATCACTACCCTGTGAAGAGCCTGCCCAATCCACATCCCCATCCCGAGCCCCTGGATTAACTGTCTGTTTGGCTAATAATTTTAATCTGTGGAGGGACACACAATGGGAGGTTGAATTGGAATAAACATTTAATCCCTATGTCCCTCCATCCTCCCAATAGTCCACTCCCCGCAGAACATCACCCATGCAAACACACAAACACATGTAACTCCCTACCCCTCCCCTCCTTCCCGAAAGCTTGATAGGTGCAACATTGGTGGATCAACAATAAAAAAATGGTTGAGACTATAGGAACATGTGAGCCCTCAGATGAATGTCCAGTCTGACAGACTTGTGCCAGACAGAGGCTGATTTACAGCATCTAGGGGAATGTACACAGTGGGGACAAGGGTGTTACACACATATGCAAGCTAGACGGGAGGGTGAGGCCACTGGCATGGCAAGGCAGTGGGAAGTGTCTGTCTGGAACCACTTGTCCAAATGTGGCCCTCCTGAAGAAATGAATCTAATTACTAATGACAAAATCATTAAGTTGTTCTTTTTTTATGTTATGTCTCTGATTTAACCAAATTTCAGTAGCAGAATAGTATACATGCAAGGAGAGCAGAGTCATCACAGACAGTTTTAAAGACATTCCATTTTAAGATTTGTTCAGTTGAATTTGATAAAATATGCCCATTTGTATATCAAATAATGGTCCACTAATTCCCGAGGCAGGGAATGTGTCAATACAATCTCTTTATGCTTAATATGCTTAAAATTCTTCATTCATGTTTTTACATTTTAAATAAAATACTATATCATTGATGATAAATAATATAAAAACAACAGTAGCAATGTAAATCCACAGTCATTATGTAAAAGTGTATTTACTGTCATGAAAAACAAACGCGATATGATAATCATGCAGTACTACTGTATTCGGCCTAATGTACTCATGAGACGGGGCTTTCATGTTCCCCATACACTCTGATGTTGGTTACCTCCCCCTCGTCAACGTGTGAACAACCAGGGCGCATATAAGCGATGGCTGTGTGTGTGTGGCGACAGCACACTGTCAGAATCGGATACTACAAGGTGGGCTTCTGTTCAACGACTCTGGGAAAGTGATGGCATTTCTCCGTGCGTCTTGCGTTCTCTGTTTTGCGCTTCTGGTTAACATCGTGGAGGGTTTCAGCCACGAAGACATGAAGGAGGTGATGCTGCAAAAACTGGGACTTAGCGAGGTACCTAAAATCCACAAGAGAGATTTGGAGAACCTTGTCATCCCAGCACACATAAAAAACAAGTACCTATCAATGCTGAAACTTCACAACAAGAGACGGCGTCGCGCCCTCCCAAGCCTGGCTGGAATATTGAGAGGCATCCCTGGAAATGCAGGTAAGACCACATTTATAAACCACCCTATTGCCGTTTAAATATTTGCTATATTTTCTCCTAACTGCCACAACAAAGACGTCAAGTATTTTAATTGTTGTGCGTGCGTAATAGACAACGCGCCTATCCATTAACAGTATTTATTTACGCATCTGTATACAGTAAGACATCTTTTTCCTTTTTATAAATCAGATATCTCTGGTGAGTACATATACTCTGATGCCACACGTCAGCGGATAGTCTTTGACATGGATGCCAGAATACCAGATAACAGCGAGGTGACAATGGCTGAACTCAAACTATACAAAAAAGCCCCTCGAAAACTTCCCATGCCAGAGAAGAAGAACCATCGACCAGTAAACAACGCGAGGGTCAGCATCTACTGGGTTGAAGTCTTGGAAAACGGATCAAACAGAACATCACTTGTGGATTCAAGGTTAGAACATAGACTGTTCCTGCCTGTAATTGTGCGCCATTTGCGAATTGGCAGTTACGCGCCTGGTGCAATTGCATGCATGCAATTAATCATTTTAATTATCTCACTAGGTTGATCCCCATCCACGAGACAGGCTGGATTAGCTTTGATGTGACTCAGGCTGTCCACTATTGGTCGAAGACGCAACAGAAGCGGCCCATGCACCTGGAGGTGTGGATCGAGGGCGAGAGACCTGGCAGCTATGCAGCGGAGATGGCAAAGGGTGTCCATTTTACCACTCAGGATCCGAGCGAGAATGCCATGGGGAGACCTGAGCTTGTTCTTTATACACTCAATCTTGACGAATTTGGGTAAGAGCCATATTACATCCTACCTACTTTCTGAAATTCCTCCCTGAAACTTTTATCCTTTCGCGTTATATAAAGGATTGTAATCTAAACTTTTTATTTTCTCTTTTATAGCGCCAGTGGAGACTGTGCCAACACAGATACAAGTACATGCTGCCGTGAGAAGTACTTCATTGACTTCCGTGCCCTTACGTGGACCCAGTACTGGGTCATAGAACCAGCAGGGTATCAAGCGTTTAGATGCACTGGTGGGTGCAAGCAACCCAAGCGTAACTATGGTTACGGAGAGAGAAAATGTGCGGTGGTCGAAAGCGCTCCGCTTCCCATGATGTACCTGGTGAAAAAGGGCGACTATACAGAAATCGAAGTGGCAGAATTCCCCAACATGATCGTGGAGAAGTGTGGGTGCACAATGGATAATATTTCTGTTGTATGAACACATAATATAGTCTTTCAGATGTAAACTGAACCTAAAGTACTTTAATAGGGGTGGGGGGGGGGGGGGGCTTTATCCTTAGAGCACTTTGACTAAATGTAAATATCCAAATAAAAGAAGTGTCAGTGGGATAACTTTCTATAAGTACACGTGAAAACTATCTGATACTCAAATTATATTTTTGACTTGTACATAGTATTCGTTTGTGTTTGAAGAACGTTTGAAAATAAATTATTTTTCATTTTGAAACGGGTTGTATTAGCTTTACCTTTATGAGGGAACTGGGAGAGTGTCTATGCAAATTATTTCTAATACTTAATTTGTAACTGGCGGAATTTCTCACTTGGTTGCTGACCTAACTGCTTATGTATCTCCTGTTTACTCTTCGGCTGAGCACACGCGATACTTAACATAACACTGAGGGCCGCCGTGTTGCCGCTGAAATAAATTAACATATTACATAGCCTACTTGTCTGGCTAGTCAACCACTTTGTAAACAATATACATCCCTCATTTTAGTGCGGGCAGACGGTTTAACATTAATTTCAAAAGTGTAAGTAGAAATAATACTGTCTTTTAGATAAACCAATATTGGTATAATTGGTACATATACGATAATAATAATAATAATAATAATAATAATAATAATAATAATATAAGTAGGCCTATAGGCCTACTGAATTTAAACGACAGGGGCCGCTTTTGTTTGTCGTGCCCTTTTATTTAATTTAAACCACCAAATAGGCCTAACATGGTTCGGAGCCACTGGCTGTCTAAATTTCACGAATCATTCTATAATGGTGCCCCATTACTACCGATGGTTCATTTAAAAGAGCTAAGAAAGAATCCAAAAACTTGACAAGTGATTAGATCGTCTGTTTATTGTGTCCTGTGTCAGACATTGTCCTGGTTTCAAGTGGGATATAATTGTAACGTGGTAACAGTAATATGCATCAATCACACATCAACATTTTAAAAGAGTATGTTCCGGATAATAGCCACTGTCCATGGGATGAAGTAAATGGTAACCAAGCTAACTAATAAACGACTAAATTGCAAGCATACATTACAGTGTAAAAACTCTGTTGTTCAGTAAGCCAAATATTAGCCCAGTTTCCAACATGTACCGCCAGCACAGTGGTACCATTGGTAGCTATAGTGGACTGCTTTAGGCAAAAACAGTATAAAAATATTACAGATGATGCGATGTAAATAAATTGCAATGCAGGCAATACAACGCTGTATAACAACTGAGCCCTTGCAAAGAGGAAATAACCTGGATAAAACTCACTGCTAAGCGGGTAAAGACAGGATGACGAACAGGCGTGCTAATTTACTGTACGTATCACTTGAAAAGGATGACAAACAAATGATAAGGTCTCGCTAAAGTTACCACTAATTACGGTATAAAAATAGCTGCCAGGGGGCGACAATGCCGCCTAAAATTTATAAATGGAATCAAGTACAGCGTCTAATACTAACTTGCTCACTTTACAATGTAGTACAGTAAAACAGCCATCATACCAGCAAAAACAAACAGGCTTTGTTATATGGGTAAATTAACACCCATCAGAGGGTGCAGATCTGTTTTTCCAGATTTACAATTATTTTGAAGATCTTGGAATTAAATAAAACATCTTAATTTGTGCAAACATCAGATTGAAGCTTCATTAGACCACGTAAATGCAAATACTTTTCATTCTATTAAATCACATCATACATATCAATGCTTGACAGACAAATCACGGACACAGACTATTTGTGGATTCAAACAGCTTTCATTCGGGAAAAAAATGTCTAATCTAGTATGGAATAGTAGCAGGCATTTGCACCCTCCTCCCTGGATTTAATCAGCCGCCGAGCTAAAGCCCTAGTCCACACCAGGGGGAGCCCCTGGCCACAGCTATCTGGAATCAAAGCTACCCAAAGTGACTTTGGTTGCTGTTGAGATTTTACCCCTGAATGTTATTGCTGCCTAATCTTTTTGCTATAATTATTATTTACAACTGGCTTCTATGCAGTGCCTTCCAGCATTAGCAAATAGAATATGGTTGTCAATTATAGAAAACAAATGCTGAATAATCTTGATATCCAAGCCTGTTAGATGGAGATGATCCATTTACAATGACTCCTGAGAAATTACATATAAAATACTCAATTGCAAACATTGTCAGTAGGATGCCTCATGATCTGTGTAAAAAAAAATAAAAAATAAAATGTGCCATCTGGGTCAAGGCTGGATTTTCTTTCCACTACTTAAACTACGGATTTCATTTTCTTCTTACTCTTTGATCAAAGCTGGTTGATTTGGTTGTGTCCTCCCTGTTAGTAGTACAACAGTGGGAAGACAAATTATTGGCAAGTCCCACTGCAAGTAAAGGTGAGACTACTGTAGTATTCCTTCAAAGGCTTGCTAGCGCCTTTGAAGTTTATTGTTAAATAAATAAGAAATCAAATCACCAGCCATTCAAGTTTGTAAAAAAGCAAGTAACCCGTTTATTGTAAACCTATAAAGTTTAACTAGAACAGGCTTGACATTATTTTTTTCTTTTCACAAATACACTCGCACACAAAAGGAGCAATCTACATCTGCACGGGCACGCCTTCATCTTCAACATGGGCAAACTCAGCTGCTGATGCATTACCAATTTAATTTCACAACAGCAACATGCACTTTAAAAAGTGTGTGTAAATTCAGGGAGATTTTTAAGTGTTTCAAAAAAATAAAAGGGGGGGGGGGGGGGGGGGGGGGGGGGAGGGGGGATACAAGTACAATACTGATAACTATGAAAAGGGAAAAATAATTTACATTTCATAAAAATGACAGTACAGAATAAAATGCACAACCCTGAAATTCTTGCAAAGCATTACCCACCCCTACCCCCTATAAACAAATGCGCATAGTGAATACTGCGGCCTTGATGACTTGCTGGGCAAAAGGGGTGGGATTCTCTTTTAAAACGAAAAAAATAGAAACAAAAAATAAAAAGGACAAAAAGCAAAAAAAAAGCATCCCGATAAAATGTACAAAAAATAAAACGGAAAGGTGAAACCATTCTGCTCTGGAGGGAGAGAGGGATGGTGGGGGTGATGGTGAGATAGGGAGAGGAAGACTAGGCTCTCCTCCTGACAGTTGTGGAATGCGTTTCCCTCCTTCGTTTATGGGTTGCTTTTATTTTTGTATAGACTTTAAAAGTGGCCTTATAAAATAAAGTAGAAAACAAAAGGAATAAGGGGGAGGGTGGAGCGCAAGAAGAGAATCTCCATGAATCAGGGTGGATGGGGAGGCTTCTACTGAAGCAAGCAGTCTCTGAGAGAAAGCCCTCAGTAATATCCAGGGTGGTACTGCTGGCTCCATGGCTTCTGATTCCAGAACTAGAACACACAAGCAGGCATGTTAACCTCCAGCAGGGGGAGACATTGTTAGCAACAGTCTGAATGTGCATCAGCTTTGCAGGCTGATTACACACTCAATGTCCCACACAGTGAGATAAGAAGAGTGATTGTCGTGTACATGGGACGTAGGGGTGGTGTGTGTGCACGCGCACTCATAAGGCAAGATTTGAGTAACACACAACCAAATTTCACTCAATAACATGCCTAGTGTGCTGCAAATAGCCATTTTCAAAATGAGAATTGAAAGCGTTGTTATTCTATAGTTAAGGAGCATGAACAACTAAATCAGGACGGACACCGGACAGAAACGTACCCCTTGCTGCCAGCTCTGGTTGAAGGCCTGCGCTTTGTTCATGCCAAAATTGCCATTCTTGTTGCCACGATGCTGGTTGCCGCCTCTTCCCCGGAACTTTGGGTAAAGGAATCAAATTGACAATGTAAGTGTGTGTGTGTGTGTGTGTGGTCATGTGGGCAAGCTTAAACACTAGTCAACTTAAGGTCAGAGCACACCAGATTTCACAAGCTGAATTTCACATAAAATAACCGTGAGCCATTTTACACTGCAATGGGATTCAACCTCAATATAGAAGAACTAATTTCACCACTTTCATGCGAAATTTGCACTTTATGAGCACCAACCTTAATTTACCTGTCGGAGCCAAACATCAATGTATTCACAACTTTAAAGGAACATGCCACTGTTTGATATCTGTTGCCACATACCACTGTTGTCTTTACTTGGACAAGTTGATGCATCTCTCTCTTCTTGAGTGTGTGCACTCATCTGTTCTGAGGCATGGATCATTTATTAGGGCCCTATGAAATCAGTTTTATTTTTTCCTAAATTCCACTTTTTCCGTTTTTATTTTTCTGAATTCTGTCTTACGTTATAATCATATTTAGTTACCTTAATAAGTGTGTAATTTTGGAGTGCATGGGGAAAAATGCATAATTGTACTATTTTAATCAATATTTAGCTTTAAAAGTCAATGACAAACACCATACTTATCAAATGAAGAGTTTAATTTTGACACATACATAAGTATATGTTATAGCCCCTATTAACTCAAAAAAAGTTTGGGGGAAAAAAAAAAGTCCATTACAACTTCTCATTATACAGCTCAACTTCATTAACTTAATAGGCTACAACAGCATTTGCAGGAAAGTTGTTGGCCAGATGCATAATAATTGCTTGGATATAGCTCTGCCTGAAATCTGGCAGTCAATCTCAAAGATTCCAGAGCGCTCCGCTCTAAAATCTTTGGTTAATCGTGTATTTCGTAACTTTTTAGAAGCTGCTGGTTTTGCAGCAGAGGCAGGCTACGTTTAGACATATCCCTCGCATCTGTGAGGATCATAGACTGTATATAATAACCTGGACAGAACATCCCCATTGACCTCCATACAGTTATTATATACAGTCTATGGTGAGGATTGGAAACAAACTCACGTGATTAACAAGACATGGTCTCTAGGCAACCTTGGAGACTCATTGAAATTGAAAGTTGTGACAAAAGTGGGCAGAAACAGTGTTTGTCTTGTAAGTGGGCGATCGCATTTATATTGTGAACGCGGAAATGCCCGAATTCCGTTCGATTCCATGTTTATCAGTAAATTCCGTTTTTATGACTAGATTCTGTCCGCGTTTACCGCATCACGGAAATCATAGGGCCCTAATTTATCTCAGCCCAGTGGGATCCGAACAGGGACAAAGTTAGAGGTGAACAAACACATCAACGTGTTTCCTATTTACATACAGTTACTAAAGTAGTCAGATGACTAACAATGGGGACAAAATAAAACCTCTGTCAGCACAGCTACCTTAACTTAATCCTCATTTGAATTCTATCCATCTATCCACTAAGCGAAATGCAGCACACAACTGAGCGAATGAGTGCACGCACTAATATGAGAAATATGCATCAACTCTTCCAGTTCTCAAAGAACTAGATCAAACAGTGGTGTGTTCTTTCAAGAACTCAAGAATTTAATGCAATTCATTGTAACACCATTTGAATAACTACATCTTTCCACCCTCTCTGCCAATGTCTGCTCTTGTAAACTTGTCTACTCCGCCTACACACCTGGTTGAAGTTTCCTCCTCGGTTAGGTCCTCCACCGGCGCGGTTCATGCCCCCACCACCACCGCCGCCGCCGCCGCCACCTCGGTTCATTAGCCCACCCTGGGGCATTGGCCTGCCCCGGTTACCTCCCATGCCGCCCATGTTGTTCCTGATGGGTCCTCCCTGACGACCCTGGCCGCCGCCGCCACCACCACCGCGGTTGGACATGCCGCCGCCGCCACCACCACCACCACTCCGGTTGAAACCGCCGCGGTTGTTGAATCCGCCACGGAAGGGTGGGGGAGGCAAGAAGCCTCTGGGTGGGCGGGCAAAGCCACCTCGGGGTCCGGGCACTAGACAGACCAGCAGAGGTAGCAGTGGATTAGCTTTTACATCTCTTCATTGGCATTTTAACATCACAATGACAGTGTGGACTAGGGATGAGACGATTAAGCGCTTTGTGATTTACCACGGTAAAAAAACGTTGCAATTAATGTACCGCGAAAGCTCCAAAATATCGCGTGACAACATGACACCTGCCAGAAAAAGTAGCCGCGAAGCAGCTCTATACATTCATATGAAGGTAATGTACATTAACAGATATGTATTGTTACTGATATGTTAATTTCACTTAAGTTGCGTTTATATAAAACGGGCCATTCTCAATAGTTTAACTGCGGTAAGAGTCGAGTTTTAAGTAGCCTACATCAAGAGTTTGATGGTTAGCTTCTTTGGGAGATAACTTCGGGCTACTGAGGCTACTGTTCTAACACCATAGATATTTTTCTAGTAGCGTAATTTACTTGGTGCATCCTTTAGCCTAGCTCCCTCTCTTTCAGTGGACTTCCAGTCCTTTCCCTGTTGTGTGTTAAAAGAAAAAGAAATTAAACATTAAAATCTCACCGTTTAATTAACAGTGGTAAGATTTCTTGTTTTCAGAGCTAGAGGTCTACTCCGCTAGTAGCAAAAAACTACTGTAACAGAGCAAGTAGACTTCAAGCACGAAAAAATCTTTTCATTGTTACAACTGTAATAGACAGACCGCATGAACTCAAGTTAAAATGAGAATTGGAAAAAGTAATTAAGAAATGAGTATGAATTGGTAATTACACTTAAAGATAATTCTGCTGTGATAATAATGGTGACCTACTCAACATATTTTGCCTACACAAATATAATTGTGGGAGTGGTAAATAGGCTGCTGTAAAGCACATTGATTATTTTTAAGTCCAAACGAAGATAATCTTGATATAGGTAATTAATTTCATTTTTTCCTCTTTTTCACCTTTAAACGATAGCTGGTGCTGCAGTTCAACAACCAGCTGTTACAGAATCCTTCCCAAAGTCTGTTCCTTTTGTACCCACTTCAAAAATTGCTCAGGTGTTAAATGAAGCAGTAGGATATGTCTGATATAATTAGGATTTGAATAATATGATCGATTAGGATATAAATAATAGGATGTTTCAAATGTATCATTTCATAATAATTGCATTATCGCCCCTATATTTCCCTTACAATAATCGCACCATCAAAATCTGTAATCGTCTCATCCCTAGTGTGGACACATGGGTAATTATGGAAATCTGGTTGTTTGAACAAAGTGCAAGAAAGCATGATCAAAGTCGTTAGTGCTAAATCCAGTAGGCGGCCAGAAACGTACTCCCTCTGAAGTTGCCTCGGTTCTGGAATCCACCTCGACCTCCGCCACCACCACTACGCTGACCTCCAGGGCCGCTTCCCCCACGATTCTTTCCAGCGCGGTTCCGTTGCTGACCACCCTTCTTGGGAGTGGTGGCCCCCTGGTTGGGCTTTTTCTCTGGCGGCAGAGCAGTCTTGCTCTCCTCCTTGTACTGCTCCAGCACCTTTGTGGCCTCCTCTTTCTCCAGCTCCACATAGGTCACATCGGTGAAGATGTCACCTACCTCAGGCAAGGTGTAAATTGCTAAACACCACAAGGAAGCAACAAGAGAGCCAAATGAGGACAAAAATAAAAACCCAGAGATAACGACATGAAGACATGACACCAATTCCTAAAGCAGTGTAGGGGTCCGTTTCATAAAACTACAGTTGCTAAACACATTAGATACGTTGTCAGTGGTAAAGCAGTTTCCCCAGCTGATTAACAATTATGGTTTTGGTAAACGCACCCAAGCTCAATCAAATCTTGGAAAATGTATGCGCAAGGATGCTCACCTTTCATTTTGAGCACTGCGTGTTCAGGCACATCTTTGCCGTCCGTCTCGGCCTTCTTCTGGGTCCTCTCCTTGTAGATCTCATCTGTGGGGCACACTACGACGGCCTTGCGCTGGTATCCTGCAAACAGGCACATCTTCCTCCTCTGGGCAGGAGCCGACACGTTTGTCTGGAGACCATTAGAGAAAGGATCCATTCAGAAACACTGTCAAGACTCTGTTCTGCTATCAAAGCCAAATGCAGTAACTATGAATACAGAGGAAGTAAAGGTACCCATATCTAATAGAAAAAGCTTAATTACTAACAAATAGCAGTTATCCAATAGTTAATCCACCTGTTCAAACTAGCCAAAAAAAGCAGGTGAACAAAACCAAGGTGCAGTAACTGCACAGAGTAACAGTCACATGCCACAAATGTGGCATCACTGCAGTTTGTTTTTACAGCACTTGCGCCATTCTTTACCTGGTCCAAGATGTAGTTCCTCTTTTTGCGGGCGGCAATCTCGATAAACTTGCCCAGGAAGAGCGGGGCACGCTGGGAGATGGCCGTGAGCTTTGTGACATCTTTATTCTGACGCTTTAGACTGCCAATCTAAATCAAAGAGGAAGAAAAAAAAACGTGTTAAAACAAAGTTGCGTTCCTTCAGGAATGAGTAGGAGCGGCACAGTGATATGCAAAAAACTGCTAGTTGTGATGGGCTGACAGCATGTACAAAGATCTCAGATCTCTAAATTTAACAGATGAAGGTAAATTAGGAGAGGCTTTACCATCATCTTCTCCAGGATGGTGTTGGTGCCCAGCAGGTTGTATTTGCCAGGGTTCTCGTCCATGTGCTTTTTTGCCCACACAGTCTTGCCTGAGCCTGGGAGGCCCACCATCATGACCACCTACAAATCAAACACACAAAATCAGAAATAAACATGTGCATAACTGATCACCCTACACAAGGGTTTGACAACTACTGAAAAGTGTGTTCATTTTGGATCACAGTGGCGGGTTACTAGGATAACTACAATACCTCGCATTCGCCCTTGCTGGATGGTCCTTTGGGTGCGCGGACACGGTCGTCTAGAGACACTTGCTGCAGGAGGGGGAAGCTGTCGGGCGGGGGGAACAAGGGAGTCTCCAACTGGCCAAAATTGAACTCCACTGCACAATTGTGGCACATGACGTGTGGAAACAGGGTCTGATCACCCAGAGCCTCTTTGCTGACCTTAAAGGCCACACCCAGATCTTTCCCATTCTTAGCAAAGGACAGTTCCACCTCATCTCCATCAAAGTTCTACAAGAGCAAACAAAGGGGGGGAAAAGTCAGAACCGCATAGAGGTTTTAGGCAAACATACACGATGACACAATATGACCATGGCATAATCTAGGTAGATCTGGGTATGCAAAATAATTATCATTCATTCATTCAGTTAATATCCATCTTATTTAGATAAACTGATTCGGTCAAAAAGCACACATCCTTACAATGAAGCAGCCAACCACATCATTCTCATCGAAGGTTTCGCCATAGTCTTCAGTCTCGCAGTTAGTGGTCTTCTTGCCCTTGCCAGAGTAAGCAAAGGAGAGCTCTTCCTCACCTGGAAAAGCCAGATAGCACTGTCAGATATTCATTTCTACAAAATTACCATGGCTTATAGCCTGGGCCCGCCCATACTTCCTGTGACACTACATTCAATTTCGCGAGCAAGTCAGTATGGCCATAGTGCCGATTTGGAGGAATTATTTATCCCAAAAAAAAAAAAAGCAAAGACAGTTGCTACCTGTAGGACATGGAGCTGAAATACACACACACACACACACACACACACACACACACACACACACAACCACATGTTTGGATTAGTTCCAATTGTCAGTGGCCCCTAGAGGAAGTGAGTCCAAGGGCACTTACCCAACAGAAGGCTGCCGTTGGCCAGAGACCATCCAATCTGCACCTCATGGATGTCATGGTTCTTGTTGGAGATGTGCTTTACTGGGATCTTCTCAATGACCTAGGAGATGACAACACAAGGATGTTTCAACAAAAGACTCATAACAATGGTAGAAAACTATTTAAATCAAAAGAACATGCATTAGCGCTTGGACATGTGTTCAAAGCAATTTCTGTCAAAAAAAAGGCTTGCAAATACATGCAAATTAATGCTTAATGGCCATGGCCACTGGGATCAACTAAAGTTACCTTCATCTCAAAGCCAGCTTTGCCCTTGGCCACACCATAGGAGGCCCTGCCACCAGCCCACAGGTAGGCAAAGCTCTCCATGGTGAGGGAAGAAGCACTGTAACGATCTCGGGACACTTTGAAGTGCAGATCACAGTTGTCTACGTAGAGCAGAGAATAAGCAAGGCCAGGCAGTCAATCACACACCAACATGACCATAATAAATACTTTACTATAAATATATGCACATCTGAGTCAAGTATTTATCAGAGTTATAAAAGTATACATGCACATGGACATAAAATTATTAACCACAGAATGTTTGCCACTGTATCACAAGGCTGGTAGCTGTGTGCAAATTCCTGTTTCAGACAAACAAAATAACAATAACAATTTCACTTGTGGCTAAACCTAGATGTACCAACAAGGCAGTGACTGACGCAAACAACCGTGGCCAATGAACAGTGGTCATTTCAATTGGCTTTGGTGAATTCGCTTTGGGTTTTCTTTGGACATTGAGCAAAAAAGAAAAAAGAACTTTGCCGTTTTACAGATGTTGCAATTAAGTGCAGGAACTGTTTGAAAGCCCACTTTTAATTGCACTAAAGCAATTTGATTTCCTCTTGTATGTAAATTGACTGACTGTATAGCTTATCATGATGAGACACATGACAGAAAAATCTATAAAATTGTGAGAAATGTTGCAAGGATAATCTACAATCTACCAAAAATCTAATTAAGTGCATTAAGTGTTGAATTCTTGCATTTGCTCTCATTTATTTTCACTAGAACTTTCAGATCTTCCACCATGTGGGCAAAGCACTACTTGCTAAGCTTTCACTTACAGTACGCCACTAACAGGTGTTTCCAAGGGCTTCACCTTTGCACCATCACCACCCAGACCCTGTTGATAAACCTCCAGCGCATTATCACAACGCTGTGGCACGTCCACAGGACTTAACGCCAGTAAGTTAAGCGAATGATAATGTGTCTAAACAGGCCAAGTTCATAATTATGAAAGATCATAATTTAAGCCCCATATAGTTAAGAAAAAATAGGGACCGCTGAGCCATTCCTGGCATTCTCTAACCTCAGGGTTACATAGGAAGTTCTATCCATGTAGAAATAATGTAATATGGCACCCCCCAATTAGCAATTATGAGCAGTAATGTAAAGCATGCATTTTGCCACGGGTGTACGGTCCAATGCTCCTGACCAACACAATGATCATGAGGCACAGGAAATCTTTGCACAGAAATGGAGTGCAACTTTGCAAAGAAACTGCAAAACTATGAAGACTAATCAGGCACAGTTGAGGACATTCTTTCACTTGCTAAGCAGCTCTGGAAGTTAACCCTTCAGTCCTGGAACTTTAAGCTTAAACTTAAAATTGACAACTTGAAGTAGCCTGCTAGAATGCTTGAATTTTTCTGAATAGACAAATTAGACATTACCTCACCATCACCAACAACAGCCAGCAATACAATATCCACCCCTTCTCCCCTCCTCATTTAAACCCCTGTACAACTTACATGTATCCAGACAGACCAGGGTGTCATCAAACTCTTCATCCTCTTCCTCCAGTGGGGGCAGGGGTGACTTGGCCCTGCAAAAGGACATGGGAATGGCTAATCAGAATAAGAGGGGAGGAGGTTATGTGGGGCAGATCCCCGCCCAGAAGGAGGAGGCTGGCTGCACACACTTAAGGATCAAAGAGAAGAGAGGCTGGACAAGATTTTTTCCAAAAAAAAAAAAAAAAAAAAAAACAAGTTTGCTCGCTTCACCTCCACCAAATCATATAAATGTGTAAAATGCAAGTGGCTTTGAGGCTGATGCTTACCAGATCTGGAAGATACAAAAAAAAAAAATAATAATAATTCTTTGCTGAAGAGGGAAAAAAAAAATTATACAAAACAAAAACAGATGGCATCTCACAAATCCTTTTGAGGCGTTGGCCTTTGACGCCAGCTGGTCCGGCTAGTTGTCTAAAGGTCTTGAGGATATATATATACACACACATCTCCCTGCAAGCCGCTCTTTCTGGGAAAGGTCATCGCCTGAGTGGAAGCATCCGAAGCTGGAAAAGGTACATAGCCACTGTGTGTGGCCCACTCACCCACACAGAGGAGTGCCAGCATATGCCACGGAGTCTACGGCAACAGATACAGGGCCTGCATGAGGCCATAGAGTAGCAGTGGCAAGCCATGGGTGAGGGGTTGTGTTTCTCAACAATTGAAGGAGGTAGAGGTAGTGTTGCAAGTTGCAATGGCTAGGGACTACTGCAGCATGTTCTGTTTATTAAACTAGCACATAAACAGTGACAGATTGCCTGCTAGTGCTGCTACCCCTGCTTTTTCTTGGCAAAACACACTGGATGGGCCCTGAAAACAAATGAGTAATCCAAACCACAGCTGCATTGTGTTGTTGACTCCATTTACTTGGTCTGCAGCCCATGTTAATTTTATAGTTACAATGCCAGTATTGCAAGTGCCAGACTAGTATCTTTTCAGACATTCATGATCAGTGACGATTTGAAAAAGGGGATTCATTTACTTACCTTCTAATGGCCATGTAACATTTGTTACCGCCAATTATATTTATATTACAAAATCTATGCAATACCTGAAAACTCTGAAAGAACAATAGAAAACTAGTAAAAGAAAAAAATCTAATAGGTTTCTAAGTATGCAAAGGTTCAGTCTCATGAGATCCTAGCCTTACAGTCAATGACATATGGTTATCAGGTCAGAGTCTGAGAGGGCCTCAGACTGGTTTAATGTCCTCAGGCACTGAATTACAACAGGCCAAATGGTCTGGGTTGCTGAGAAGAAACATACTAGGTCAGTGAAGACACAGGAAAGGAAGAAACATAAAACCACATCAACATACAGCAAAACTATTTTTACATGATCTGGAAATGCAAAATCTGTGGGGAGGGAAAATATTTTTATAACACAGGCATGAAACAAACATAATACATTTAAAAAAAAAAAAAAAAAAAAAAAAAAAATCATTGAGAGCATAGTGGGTGCTCTCTTTGCATAGAGTCCATTCCCACCCGATCAACACTCTCGCACGGACCCCAAAACATGCGCCCTGCAACACGACTTGGTAATACAGTGTCCTCCCACACCCTCCCAGCCCTTGCGTTCCCAAGTCCAGCAGCTGCACTATTGTCATTCTCTGAGCGAGTGGAAGCGGAATGCTCTGTCACCATATGCGCATACAATAAAATCTGCCAAAAACAATACATGAGGAACAATGACCATTTCTGGCGCATCAAGTTGCACAAAATTCTAACATGTGCATGTGCTTTTTGTCTGTCAAGTCACAGTCAGGATGGTGCACAAGGGTAAGGGTTATTACAAGCCAGGGATGAGCCTCAAACATGTTTTAATTAACTCTTGTTGAGGTAGATTTTACGAAGTAAAGACATAAGTTTATACAAAATGTCTTAAAGGCGATGGCGTTTAGTGCCAAAGCATTGATATAATGTGGCGCTTCAGGGATAAAGAAGGCCATCGTTCCCATCCTTACCGGCTGTATTTGCTTTCTTCAATAAATTCAAAGTAGCCCCTTCCATGTTCCTCTCGGCGTCTCTTAACACCCTTCTTATTCTTCTGATCAGCATTCGTGTCTTTGTCCGCATCCCCTTTGGAAATAAAACAAAGAGTAATGAGGTGCTCCACCGTGTTGGACCCTAATGTTAGGGTGGCCCACACGACTACAAAGCCAGTGCTCGGACTCAACCTGGGGTTAAAGCGAGTCGACCACTTCTGATCAGATATAAGCTCTTTAACACCAAATTGCCTTTAGCAACGTAAGGCAGTAGAATTAGATCACTACGTTTATCAACAAAATACATGGAGGTTAACCGGAAAGCTGAAGTTCACTCAAGGATAGTCTGACAAATCCAGGATACTGTGCAATTGAGAAATGATTGAAATCGAGCACTTCGGGAACTCAGTTCATAGAATGCCTATGTCTTTTCGCACAAGACTGCTTGAATTTCTTATTTGTCAGGCAAACATCTAACGAGAGTGTGGTGAGGGTTTCATTTTGTCTTCACAAGCGTTTTATATAAATATATATAAAAATAAACAAATAACCGTGAACCTTACCCGAGGAACTCCAACGGGCAACTTCAACAAAGGCAGATGAAACCGAAACGTTACAGTTAACGTTACTGCTAGCAAAGACGGCGCACTTGCTTAGATGACGAAGAGGTTTTAACGTTATAATAGATAAAATATATCAAATAACAAATCCAAAACAAACTAGTAGTGTAAACAAAACCTCAGCTAATAAGCAACGAAAACATTCATGCCACTTCAAAGCTACTTGAAGCGTCTATTTAGGCTAACAACTAGCCTAGCCCATCTCCGACTACCCTAAATTAAAACCGGTTAGCTAATCCGTTTCTGCACACAATAGGCTCCCTACAACAGAAATAATATTGTGAAATAAGGTTAATCCTACATTTGCTAAACAAACCCTTTCTGTCTGTGCAGCATTAATTTTACTTTACCGCTAGCTACATCATTACACACGACATAAATGACTGATTAGCTATCTCTTTAGCTTGCTAGTTGACTTACTGTATTCAGTTAGCCCGTGACCTCATTAGCAGCCTTTCCAACAATAAGCTATCCAGCTACAGCCACTGATAGGTATAATGAGTACCGTTGGTGTTCAAATTAATACCGTTTTGGAAACCCGCCGCGTATAATTTATTACTAAAGACACGCTGGTAAAACCAAACAAAGCCAACTTAGCCATCGTTAGCATATATTGGGTTGACAAACGTTGGCCTCATGAGCCCGGCTCCATACAAACCAAGCGTAACTGAAACACGTGATCCAAGCGTTTCAGCTAAAATTTTAAATGGAGACTCACCCTCTGCTGGCTGGGATCCCGGCTCACCGTCTTCCTCGTCGATTTTATCAACTTCCTCGTCATCCCCTTTGAGTATTGTATCCTCCTCTTCCCCGAGTTCGTCGTCGTCGCCCTCATCTGCACCACCCATGTCAAAATCTTCTTGGTCACCGAAGTCCTCGCATTCAGCCGCTGTTGTTTCGTCCGCCTCTACACCATCCTCATCTACTTGCTCCTCTTCGGCTTCCATGCCTTCACAAATTACATCATCTTCTTCTTCCTCCCTCAACTCATCTTGCAAACTCGCCTCGGCCTCATCGTTTTCACCATCTGCCCCATTTTCTTCTGCCTGCCCTTCGGAGGCGTCTTGGGCCAAGGCCTCCTCATCCAATGCGGCCTGCAGTCGGTCCATTAACTCGGCCTTCAGTCCCTTGTCCGAAAGCTGACGCTTTTTGAGTTCGTCTTTCAACTCATTTACTTTGAGCTTCTTTACATTTATTGAACTCATGTTTCCGCTTTAAATCTAACAACACGTATCTACTAAATCTAAACCCGAATTTCAGATTATAGAAAACTGTTCTGAGCACGTACAAAAATCGTTACATGAAAGAACGCCGCCTAATTTCTCTGTTACGCCAAACAACTGCGCACGTCTCCCTGCAACCGGCAAAGACTACGCGTCGTGGTCAAGTACCTACCTTGTTTGCTTGTGCAGGGAGGGGCTTCAATCCCCACGTACCGTATGTAATCTAATAAAGGCGCAAAAGGATTTCCGCTCAGTGGCGCAAAAGGATTTGCGCTCAGTCTCTATATTCGCCACAGTGGCCTATAACTTTAAAATCCTAAAACTGAATGTCACCATTTTTGCAGACCCTTTTATTCAAAGCGACTAATCACAATTAAGACCATACGATGAGAAGAGAGCTGACTATGATGATAATGATGATTCTTCTTCTTCTTCTTCTTCTTCTTCTTCTTCTTCTCATTATTATTATTATTATTAATAATAATAATAATAATAACACAAATTATGAGCCACGCAGATATAACTCGCCTGATGAAAAATGGGCGGACTCTAGTGGACTTGAGGTTATAGCCTACATATTCGATCAAACGTTAGGTGGCGCACTTCATCAACTGAACTATGTTCAATAACTCGTGAATCATAACAGAAGAGAACATACCATGCTGCCAAGCTCAGCAATAGCCTATATGGGTTGTGAGTCCGTAAGAGCTGTTATTTTCAAGAGAATAGGCTATGCAATAGGCTATTTGGGAGCATGGACGTTTTTCGATTTTTTCTGGCTTTATATTGATATTTTAAGACTTTTCAAACAAAGAGTTTTTAAACTTTGGACGCCTCCATATCGGATATGGATTTAAAGATGATAATTGTTGACTGAAGATTTGTGGTGGTGGTTACAGACACTTGTTCTGTCGCGTGCTGCCTCGCACCTGAATTGGTTGCTTACACCGCACTGAAGAGTTAAATACTATGATGGACAATAACAACGATGTTAAGGATCTAAAAGGATGTGATTTTATGAAGTTTTCTATGGGTTTTACCTGTGGTGTATGCGGATGTCAAACATTCATATTCGCGTTTAATCCGAGAAACAGAATTTTAGTTTACTTAGAGAGAACATAATCTCCCCGTTGCCTTAAATACATGTTTTGCGATGACCTCTCCTTATGAGGATACGAGTGAACCGTCTCAGCTTTCTCGCAGCCGAAGATATGTGGTTAGTATGATTAAATATTCATATTTCATTGATTTTATCTTGTTTGCATGAAGTAATTCAGATTTCAGTCCTTTACAGTTTATGGCGATTCACAAGGCATATGCCAAAGTGATTATAAGACAGCGCATTAAATTCCGCATAATGAATATCATAGTGGGTATGATTACTTTTCACAGCTAACAGATGACCAGCCGGGCGGTCTGTCTCGCGGGAAATGGTGCCAAGCAGCCCCAGAGACTGCTTACACTGAGCGTCCCTCCCCTGAAGGCGCTGGTTCTTCAAGTAACACGCACGGCGCACCATCCCTACGATCGGGTTTGTCTTCGCTGGGCTCTCTGGTGGCATCATACTCCTCTGGGATCGCCGAGCCACCATTCTCACTCACCGTTTCCACTGGTTACGACACACAGTCTCCAGAGTCAAGACGCAAAAAGTCCCTGGATTATGATGTTTTGTGCGACAGCTGTGTCTCACGTTTGTATATATTGAGACGCCAAGCATTAAGGTTATTAATCCACAACAAGGTAGGAAAAGCCACTTTCATTACACTAGTTGCTACTGTAGGCTATGTGCAAAAGCACAAAATCCAGAGTTAAAAAAACTCCACCTAAGCAAGATGTTTTCTTATTTTCTCTTTAGTAAAACGGGGAAGATATCGGAACAACCTCAGGTCCATAGGCTATAGACTATTTCTTAGTCGGAGATCAATTACAGATATCTGGAGGCGTGTGGTTTCTTTTTTGCCGTTTCCCCGCTGAAAACGAGTTTCAATCGATTTGTAGCTCCTGCAGTCAAGACGTGATTCATTCGTCTCTCTACCATTACCCAGTCCTCCTTACTAGGAAAAACACATATCAATAGCTTTCAAATAACACAGTATTTGTTACATATTATAGAAAAACATCAGTGGCAGAGAGTGGCTGGCCCTCGATCACCTGTGTTAGGGTTAGGGGTGCTTGTCAGTCTATTTCGTCACTTGCAAACTTTGGTCTTATTGCAATTGGTACATTTGTAGTTTCATTAAAACAGAGAATAAAACATTAAATCAGAAATTTACTTGTGTGTGTGTGTGTTAGGAGTCTGAGGACACCAGTGTGGTGCCGTTGTGTGCCATTGAGGCCTGGTATGAGAGTGATGGCCACTGTGACGTCTGTGCCACCAACCTGAGGCAGCTGAAGCAGAAGGCTTTGCAAACAATCCTCACCCAGGAGCAGGCCATCTGGGCCCACGATCCCTCTCCCGCCTCCCTCTCCTCCCCCCGCCTCCCGAAACGAGCCCCAGGCCCTAACACCCTTCCCAGGACATCCAGCCCGCACTCCAGCCCTGCCAAGCCCTCGTTGAAGTCCAGCGGTCAGGGCAAGGACGCGAGTAAGGCAGGGCAGTCTTGTCTGGAGGCTCAGGGGTCTGGGTCAGTGTATCGCAGCAATGGAGCCTCTCTGCCTAGCCACCAGGTACCATAAACCTTAAAAATAAATATGTTTTTATTTGTTAAAGCAGAAAGCTTAAAGTGTTGAACACGTTGACCCATATTTACTTACTAGAAAGGGATATTTGGTGTTGGTCATGCACTTTTTAAGTATGCGAGAAATAACAAATACCTGCAGATTATGAATAAAAACTATATCATGAAGCTTTCATTCTAATGAATGTAACCTTCTACACTGTTCCTTATTAATGCATTTTATTTTTTTAATTATTTACAGAGTTATAGACCACTGGTTACTCCAAAACACTTGTGTGCAGAAGCTTGTTTTTTGATGAAAGCTTTCCATAAAGAATTGGCCTCAGCTTTTTTAGGAACTGACTGCTTGTTACACCTAATCTAAATAATATGCTTCACAGTAACTTAAGTGTCTTTAACACTTAAGTTACCATAGAAACCTAGAGTAAAGCATCAAGGTCTGTTCAGCATACTCAAATGAATAGAGCAAAAGTGGTTTTGAACATGTGACAGAGATTGCTGTTGGAACAGACCCTCTGCACAATGAGAGTGTAAGACAAGGTAACCCTTTTGTAGTGCCTTTGCCACGGGGAGAAAAAAAACATTATCCCCGGTCAGACGTGACCCCTGTGCCATGTATCACGTCATGCTACTTGAGGGATCATTTTACGGCTGTTTTGAAATGCACCCCGGCGCGTGCGGGATGCACATATGTGGCTGTCAGGCCACTGATTCACGGTCAACTATCAGGGCCGATTAAATCTGACATGGGAACATTAGCCAGACTGAGCTAATGGAGAAAAGTAGACTGAGATTTATATCTCTCATAAACCAGACTCGTTTAAAAAAAAGAAAGAGAAACAGCTAAAAGGAAGAAAGGAAAAACCCTGATCAATATTCTGGTAATATTTAATGAGCGGTAAAATATTCATTTTCCTCGCTGGGGAGGCGCCCAGTAAATAAATGTGAAATTGGAGATGGTTCACATATGAGTGGCTTCTAGGTTGGAAAAGGGAGGCTTGTCACATGTGAGTGTCTCTGCAAGAGGCGGTTTGTGCTTGGTGGAATGATCACTGTCGTGCGGTGACACACATGACGCCGCTTCGGAGCAGATGACATGAGACAGGGGCTATTACCCGAGCCCCATTTGTTTGTACAAGTGGGCGCCTGCATGGTCACGGAGAGCCTCTGCATGAGTACCGGGCTTGATTAGAGGGGCTGTGATGAAATCTGGGGGGACGGCAGAGTGCCATCGGTCCGATGTCTCCAAGTTGCCAGGTGGACGAGGCCCCTCGCTGGACGGAAAACAAGAGAGGCAGGTTAGAGGGCCGGAGGAAGACAGTGGGGGGGGCATGTTGCTCAGAGGGAGGAGGAAGGGCCTTGGAAGGAGGAAAGATGAGAGGGTGCAAAAAAGATGTGATAGAGAGAGAGAGAAACAGAGAGAGTGAGAGGGAGGACATTAAGGCTTGTCTTATTTTGATGAATTGTCACTGTACAGTGATGGATGAAGCATTAGACAAAAGCAGGTCACAAATGGCTATGGGAGACAGATTGGACACCACATTGCATACACACACACACACACACACACACACACACACACACACACACATAAACAATATGAACAAATACAAACATTGCACCCAGTCCAGAGCTGATAACCAACTACTCTATGAAGTAGAATGAGAGAGAGAGAAAGAGGTCACAAATGGCTGCGGTAGACAGATTGTACATGACTATCTCAGACGCACAAACACACACACACACACACAGTCATTCACTCTCTCCCTCTCTCTCCCTTTCTCTGTGACTTTAAGTCTCTCTCCCACACAGGCAAACCACATGCATTGCATACACACACATGGCCTCTTTCACATAGGCACATACACACTGCTCAAGCACACACACATACACACCAATAGACACATAAAGGCTGAAATCAAGCCAAAGAGCTGGACAAACGAGGGGAAGCCAGTCCAGTAGAAGCAGCTCTTACTGCCTACTGTCCCTCCTCTCATTCCAGATGGCAGTGTGGCCTCAGGCTTTCTCTCCAGCACTAATTGGCGGCAGTGCTCGGGTTTAGTGTGTTTGTGCTGTTTTTGCTGCAATGTTATTTTTATGTCGGTTATTTATTTATTTTTTGCCTTGTATTTTATGGCGAGGACAGGGACAGTGCACTCCGAGTTCCTAGATGAAACATTGATGAGATATCGCTCTGATGTGGACTCGGCTACAGAGGGAATGAGGCTCTGGCTCTGGCTGTTTACTAAGGGCGGAGGGTTGGAGGGGGTGGGGGGTGGAGGTAGCATAGGGAGTGAGGGTAATCTGATGTAGTTACTGGAGTGGGTGAAGTGACAGAACAGCAAACGGTGACCCTCGTTTCAGAGTCGGCCCCCTGAAGCGGAGTAGAGCAACACCACACTCAGATGCAACCTCTGTCGGCACAGTGTCTGTGTGTGTGTGTGTGTGAGTGTGTCCACAACCATACCCAGCTGAGTTCAATGCAAGGCTATGACTTCATGCTAGCATCTGAGTCACCTTCTACAGCAGACTTCATAGTAGAGTATAAGATGATGAATCCACGGTCCTACAGACCTTCTGTCCTTAATGGCTACCACATCCTAATGTGCTTCTGGCTGTCTATACAACTTCACCATCAGTGTCAGTGTAGATGCTATTATCAGAATATGAGTCAGCTCAGAGAGAGAGAGAGAGAGAGAGAGAGACAGAGAGAGTGACTTAGATACATATTTATTGTCATTGTCACATTGTACAATTACATTTAAAATCCACCAAACCCCATACTGATGGGTGAAACACTGAGCTATTGCTATCTTAGAATGTGGAAAAATACATAATTCTTTTGTTCATCTATAAAAGAATAGGACTAAAGACATAGCAGAGAGTTTATCTTTGTGAGAGTTCAGACCTTCCAGTCCATTTTCGTTAAAATTTACAGAAATATATATGTAAACTTATATATAAATATATATGTAATTTCGGTAAACTTAATTATAACTTCACCTCCAATTGTGTTGTTTTGGCTTTATTTGTTTTGTATCACAAAATGACATTTCTGAAAATGTCTTTGAACTATAACTATAATTAATGTACTGTCAACCTTTGATGTTGGCACTCGCACACACAAATAGTTGAACTCTCCAGGAGTCTGAGTTTCTTTGTTCTCTTTCCACAGATGCCCTCATCTGCAGCCTCCACCCCTGGAGCCACAACCCCCACAGCCACCTCTGCAGCTGTGTCCTTCTTTGTCAGGTAAACGCTGACACACCCAGAGACAGTTGGATCAGAGCAGTTGCACATTTTCCTTAAGGAGAACATGCATTTTAGTTTTTGTTAAAAAACGTGTGTTATTTGTCCAAGAATGAAGGGAAAGAGGAAATAATAAAGAATACTGTTTGACAAAAACACAGCAGCCAACAGAATTTCATTTGTTGAGCCTCAAGACAGATGAGTAGTCTTTTATGCTGGAGAGTAGTTATTTGTGCTGGCTACAAATATAGCAGATAGAATAATGGAATATGTAAGGCAAGGACAAATGTAGGACTCTATATTTGGATGTAACTTAAGCTGTGAGATACAGGGACCTGCCAAGTTTGGGATTAAGTCATTAAAAGCTGAAAATGCAAATGCTCCCCGAATGGTTTGCCATCGTCTGCTGAGCTGCAGCCAGTATTCCGCCGTTTCCATTCCCAGACTCCTAATTAGCTTTGGTGGCATTCTATATCAGCTGCGTTCACACCTTCCAAGCCTCCCAGAGACAAGTGGTGCAAGTCTCTTAAGTGACGTGAAAATGAGGGAGGCTCACACTGCCGTGCCACTGTCTTTTCCTGTCATAATTAGAGAGAGAAAGAGAGAGAGTGAAAGAGAGAGGGGGGGGGGGGGGGGGATAAGGCCAGTGTTATTATGTCTTAACATAGGGAAACAGAGCTGTACTATTCATTGGCCGTACATGACGGCTTTCATTGGTTGTAAAGTCATACACAGTGCAAGAAGTTTTCTTTGTTGATTATCTTTGTGATCTTAGTGCATAAAGCGCGGCTTTGCCATTACTCGACCACTTTCAGTCAGTCGTTGCGGATGGTAGAATCACAGTGCAATTTCCATAGTTTCAGCTTTAAAGATCAATCAATCACGACCAGACCGAGTCTCCCAGCCAATAATGGACAAATGCTATTCTTTTTTCCCACCACTGAGATCAATTCTGTTATAGGCCTAATATGCTTTGTGAAAGTGCTTTTACTGCATTTGTGGAAGCCATGGTGTTGTATTGGACGTGATTGAATAGGGAGCTAAGGCCCATGGCATGGCTACACAGAGCTGGTACTTCAGAAAACAGCTTAGCATGGGCGGAGGGGTGGGATCACACAGTCACTCTCAGCCAGCGATTCAGCAATAACAAATGCTGTTTAATTTTTCAACATAATAATCCGTCTCAGCTGACGCCTGTCCACGAGTGGTGCACTTAAGACTTAATCTAAGCCTTGCTTATGCATCAGCGCATTTGTAGTAGGCAGTAAGACGCCTTGATCACTCATCTCTTTCATCATCCTCCCATTCACTCTCTGTCTCATCCCTTCTTCTCTCGCTTTGTCTTTGTACTGTCGTACGCAGGGCGGTGCAGAAGCTCAACCTCGCCTCCCGGAGGAAGAAGCTGGGCTCCGCCCTCCCCTCCAGCGCCAGTGGTGGCGACGCCCCGTCTTGCGTCACCGACTTCTGTGGCCTCCTTCTGCGGTCCCCTCCCCTAGTCCCACGCCATCTGTTTCAGGCCTCCACCCAAGGGAGGCCCACACCAGGCACGGCCAAGGTAGGCCAACAGTCAAGCCACTCAGCTCCCCCCCCAACCCCCTCCCCAGCAACCCATCATCACTGATAATAATTCAGAGTTGATGCTGGCAGTTGGTGGTGGTGGTGGTGGTGGTGGTGATGGTGGTGGTGGCTTGTAGAGATGCTGATCCTATCGTACCTTCGAGTCTCTGAGGTTCTGAAATGACCCATAAGGAGATGGCATTTGGAATTCCACAGCTTTGAACTTTAACATTAGCAGCCTGGCTTTGAGTACTAAAATTGATTGGCCCACAACCCCACTTTGAGGTTTCGCTTCGCCTTCACTTTCAACTCGCCGACAGGCCCACGCCCACGCCCACTTTGATTCAATTTAGTAAAGGATTTTCATTTAAGTACAGTACCGGTACGAGCTTGCCGACGTCAAGCCAGCCCTGTGATATGTCATTAAAGTCTCAATGTCTTCTGTGCCTGCTCTCTGGAGAGGTGGGGGAGGGGAGGAATCAATTAGCTCTAATTGAGGTGTTCTCTCCGTTCTGTAAAGCGCACACATTAACAGGGCTGGTCTTGGGTTTCACCTAACAGCTTCGTCAGTCGCACCTGAGGGGGGTTGGTCGGGTGGGTGGGTGGGTGGGGGATGGGTGGGTGCACTCATCCACGATAGTGTCTCGGCACAAATGGATTCTTAAATAATTCAGCCTCCATGCAATATGATTTGACGGACAGGAACTGGGTTATGTGATAACAGTGGGTGTTGGAGCAAGTGCCTGGAAGCTTCTGAGAAAGTCACCTCTGACCGTAGCGATGTGCCTCTGAAGTGATTAGCGTTGGGGCAGAATCCCACCTGTGTGGGAGTAATGGCTCTCTAGCAACACCCAGCCCAGCAATCCTCACCCTCCCTCCCTGGAAGCTGGATATAGCATTACCTCACACTTCCCAGTCCAGACACCGACTGGCTGCTTTCACACTGTGGGCTCTCTATGTGTGTCTGGTCTGCCTTGCAAACACTTCAGTATGTTGGGGTTTTTTTATCTCAAATTATTTGAGGAAATTATTTGAGGATTATTGAAACACTGTTGGGCAGCATTGGTGCCATGGATCAATAATCCGTTTTTGAACCGTGTGAAGGTTGTGTAAAGACACACAAGTACAGAGGCTGATGCGGTGTGGTGGTTTCCAGACCTCATTGGATGTGATACTTTTGTGCCCAAGAAGAATGGTGGTCAAGAAGAATTTGTTGTTCCATTAAATCATGGCTACGTAGGCTAATTGAGCTTGATCACATCATCATTATGATGGATAAGGAATGATTTAGGTATTATGTGGTGGAGCAAAGCATTGAATTTTCTCACCAGCAGGCACCATTGATGATGACCTAGCGTTCCCACTCATGGGTAGCAAATGGCCAGTATATTTTGTGGGGTGTTTCTGTTTTATTTTCATTTCTACCTTCTATTTCTATTTGCTTGTTCGTAAACAATGCACTTTGGCAGTTAAGATCATAGTCTTCAGTAATGTTCAGTCTGGGTTTTGCCAACTCCAGCCATAATAATGAATAATTTAACGATAGCCTAGTAATTTAATTATTTAGCAACAGCATTTCCAGTGTTGGCTGAGCCTCCTTCTGCATAGCTGTGTCAGGCTGGCATGACATGGTGTTTTTATTGTTTGCTAGTGTGTTTAGTGTGTGTTATGGGACATCGATAGATAGATTGAGATACTTTATTTATCCCAATAAATTAAGGACATACTACCAACATACTAATTCTCTGTTAGACCTTCCTATAGGTATCAGAATTGTTGGTGAGCAAGGCAGCAACAGTTATTATGCTGTACAGAATGCAATTAACTGTTTGTTTTTTTTTGAAAGACTGTTGATCCTAGTATATTGAGCATGTAGGTCATGAGCCATAATAGACAGCCTAGTGAAAGGCAACACTTGCTATAGAACAGGAGAACATGTCAAACCATTTAATTATTTATGTCACTATATATATATATATATATATATATATAAAGAAAAACAGATTGACAAAAGACAAACCATTTTTTGGATATCATTTTAATGACACATTTCTAGGTTGTGATGTTCTTGTTTAAAGTTTTTTTATGTGTTGGAAATTTGCTACATGACTTGACTGACACAAGCTTCTGTTAACCCCGGGCAGGCTTTGATTCCTCTGATGGGTGTAAGTACAGAAAAGTCAAAGCATCAAAACATCACATCATCTTCTTATGTCTGATCCCATCTTCCCTGGAGCCAGAGCTATCAGCAGGGCTTTTCCCTGTAAATATATGCCACTGCCTCATACAGCTTTCTTGTAATCTCCGCTGTGTGAAAGTGGCGCCTGTCACATCACTCTGGCACTCTGGATTAGCTTTTTCCCCTCCAATATTCCCATGTCTGAGGATTGCAATCCGCATTTGTCCACTCTCCATCTCCATAGCACTAAGCCATATGACATACTTTAGTGCATTATATACAACAGGGATACATTTTGAAATGTTTAAATGTGAGGTTCTGTTAGAGCGGGTATTTTTCATCTTAATAAAAAATAAAGTAAAATAAATAGACAGCTAAGATCATCTTAATTTGTCATGGTAAACAGAAGCACAGTGAAGACAATAACATTTAAAGGCCTTAAAGGGTGTGTGTCTTTAGTGGAAACAGACAACATTAATGGAATCCCTGAGATAAACCGATTTAAGAATTTGATTTAGCACTATTTTAACTAAACAAACATAACTTTCCCAGATATATCCACATCATGTCATGTTGAGACTGTTTATGTATTAATGTATTTTCTTATTTGATACATTTTTCTTTGAGAGAGCGAGAGAAATACAAAGAAAGAGAGGCATATCAATAAGAGAGTCATTTCAATGGGCAAATCAACAAAGCACCTTTGAATTTGACTTTGAATGTGAGAGTGAGATACAAAGATGAATTCTTTTTTGATCTCAGGGGAAATGTAGATCAAAAGTAGGATCCAACAGCTCACACAATAGTAACATTACTAACTAACAAATTAACCATAATAACAAGGTAACATTTAGCCAAATAGCATAAATGGCATAGAGATCATGTGCTGTGTACCTGTGCTGTAAGATGCATGCTCACTTAGTGCTCATAATTCTCTTTTCCTCCATAGGGACATGCGAAGGTCATGATCAGGGTTTGCCCAGTGGTGGACTCCTGTCTCAAAGTAGACGGACGCAGAAAGCAGGTCACAGTACTGGACCCAATTACCCACAATCCTCAGACCACAGCCTCCAAGGTCACTCTGAGGTCATTCACCTTTGACGCCGTCTTCACTCCCGAGTCAATGCAGGTCAGGGAGGGTTTTGTTATATCTGTCTGCTGACCAGAACTAATGCAGGACCCAGGCACAGACTTCATATGTACACATCACCCATGCAAAGCCCTGTTTGTCATCAACTGTTCTCTCTATACAGACTAATTACTAGATGCCATTTCATCTGTGTCATTGTTGCAGATCCGTCTGGCCTAATGGATTTTACCATTTGTGATTTGTGAAGAACGATTTATCACTTTTGAATGTATGCCGCCCATGGCGTTGTGCCAAAGGGGAAAAAAATCTATTGGTGCTAAAAAATTTCATATATCACTGTGACATTTATCCTGCAGTCCCTATCAGCTTATCTTATTAGTGGCTAAATCAAGTGACTTAAAGTAGGGCAACCTGTAATTAGTGTCAAATCTGCCATTGCACAAACAAAATGTGCCATTTAAATAGAAGATTTTTTGCATCAACTTTTCCCTGCCTCTTGTGCAGTAGAAATGTTTTTAAAAAGGTACATGATTGACAAATCTGCCATGACATGAAACTTAATTTAGAGAAATGTTTAATGTTAGAGGCTCTGCCTCTAAAATTTAATTAGAGGTCTGTCTGAAGATTTCTCCCCGAGATTTTAGACAACAGTCTGTAGGCAATCGGCAGAATGGTCCTTGTGCATTAACATTCAGACCAAGCACTCAAGCTGGGTAGAGTGTTACAGAGCTTTTTCACTTATCAATGTTTTGTAATTTATATGACTCAGTGTACTCAGTATTTGATTTAGAGGGCAAAAGGCAAGAACATGGGCATGCTTTTATCACAAGTGCTTCCAGGGTCAGTTTGTGTTTACATGCCAATACTGTAGCCTTCACGAGAGGTGAAACTTTAGGCTATGATGCCATAAAATGTCCTTGAGTAAAATGTTGTTTATGCATGACACAAATACAACCACATCTCACAGTAAGGTTCATTATAGCCACAAACTATTTGAAGGCCTAACATTGACTAGGAAAATGATTGTAGAACCCTAGGTTTTGATGAAGAAGAAGAAAATCTGTGGAGATCAATTGATAGACCTTCATAACATAATCAATTACAGTAAATGATTTAATTTGTCAAAGGCGAATGATTGAAAATAATCTTCTCCATGTGAATATAGAGTTTTTTTATAGAAATGTCTGCAGACTCATTTAGCATTGAGTTGTCAGTCCAATCAATAGGTGTTGAGCTCCGTGTTGTGTGTGTGTTCTCCAGGGAGAGGTGTGTGAGAGTGGCCTTCCAGCGGCCCTCCAGGCTGTCATGAATGGGGCTGACGGATGCATCCTGGGCTTTGGACGGGCAGGGACTGGTGAGTGAGAAACATCTTGGTCTCTCTCTGTCTATCCATTTATCTCTGTCTATCTATCTATCTATCTATCTATCTATCTATCTATCTATTAATCTATATATCTATCTCTCTCCCTCTCTCTTTCTTTCTCTATCTTTGGACAGACCCCTCTTTCTCTATAGAGTGGCTATGTTCCATTCTCATCTAATATAAAACAGGGAGATTCCACTAACTGTCCCCATTTTCCATGACATGAGTGTTTAAGTGTGTTTGAGTGCCCCTCGCCCCATTACGATACGAGCCTCAGCGCTCAGTATTTGCCAAGAGTATAAATAAACAGCGCATTGATCAATTATGCATTGGCTGTTGTTTTTAAAGGGGTTCCGCTCTTATCGGGTTTATTTAGTCCAAATGCACCTGATGCCCCTGAATGCTGGGCGGCTCTGGGGTCCTGATGGCTCAGGCGAGGATGGACGCTCTTGGAAACCAGGTCCCGGGAGTGGCTCTGACACCACAGGTCACCGCGTAATCCACATAACATACAGGCTGTTAATAGATGCTTTGGCTAAAATAATGAAAGCATGATGGCTATTCCTCCTTCAAGCTCCATCGCCTCTGCCTGTATTACATCATTGGCCATTAGTCTGATTGAATTAGGTGCCCTCAGCATAGGGTCTTGGTCCTCTGCCAAAAGACATAAATCTATTTAAATGGAAAGGGGCTATGAGTATGAGTAATGGCAAAGTGGTGCACTTTTCACGAGAGACAAATGCCAGTGCGTGGAGATGGAGTGGGATGGGGTGTATGGGATGTTTGCAAGCCTCATGGTTGTGGTTAAAAACAGAGACCTGATTTTATATGTGTCTCTATAAGGGAGGGTATTCAACCATAACACTTCTAAAAGGAGTGAAGCGACTTAAGAGTTCGGTCCTATGTAGTTTCACAAATCAATATTTCACTGGAGCCAAAAAGAAATCTTAAAGAGACCTCAGTTTCATTCAATTTCTGGAATATGCTTGGGATGAGCGTCCATGCATGAGTTTTCCCAGATCCAGTGAAAATGAAAAATAGAAGGTTTTCTCTGTGTGTGTGACTGTGTGTGTGTGTATGTTCTGTGTTCGGCAGGAAAGTCGTACACAATGACGGGGAAAGACGACTCTATCCTGAGCCTCGGGGTCATCCCCTGTGCCATCTCCTGGCTGTTCAGGCTTGTTAGTAAGAGGAAGGAGAAGACAGGGGCGGACATCTCCGTGTCTGTCTCTGCCATTGAGCTCTGTGGGAAAAATGAAACCCTCAGAGATTTGCTATCAACTGAGGATGCAAGTTATTTAATCAGTGGCCAAAAAGCCAACATTTACCTTTGTGAGGACCCAGTCAGTGGAATACAGGTATGACAAGCAAGGCATTTGAAACCATTGCCTAAATTTTAAAGAACAAAAACAAAACCAGAAACTTTATGGTTGCTTTTTTTCCCCCCAGGAACAGAAAAGTTAATTTAAAATGATGGTAAATGCTTAATAGTGGTTCTTTTTCTGTTCCTGAAAAGGTTTATGTTCACAATGAAAAAATGAGGTTTACCTTCTGTCACTAAATATATGGAGAACAGGCAGCAGACAATCAAAAGGCTTATGCAATACCCAAGTCCCAATCATTTAATCAGAGATAAATATTGTACATTAAGTACAAAATGGTGAATACTAATAGCCAGTTTTAAGCACTAGTTCAGGAACAATATTTCTTCGTTTTAATCGCTTCAGGAAATCTTCAGGAATCTTTAGGAATGGAACCCAAAACAGGAAATGGTAAAATACTGTTTCTAGTCGCAACAAACCCATTGATAAAAAAAAGAGTCAAAGCCCTGAGAAAAAGAAATATCTAGGAAATAAAAAAACGTAACAAGATTATCTGAAGCCATAGAAATTGTTGCAATGTAGACCGAACAGCAAATGTTAGTCAATACTACAGTAACTGATGAGGGCAAGTACAATTTTATTTTTGTAATGCCTGTATCTGTTAGTATTAACTGCTGTTTGGCAAGTCATTCTATGTTTCCATAGATTGTGTGCCTTTTGTGCCTATGTGCCTTTTTCTGACATTCTTATACCTACTGAGAGAATTAGGAAGCTTTAAAGAATATGGATATTTGCTGATTGACTCTTGATTAACATTTCTTTTAAATCTTTACCAATGTGCACCTCTATGGTGCATCTCTATGGTTCTTTATTTTTTGTGTGTGTCCATGTTGATGTGTTTTGCAACTGCTAAAATGTTAAACTTTTGAACAAAGATATGATTAATTCTCATTGAATTTATAACAACTCTTTCAAGGCTCAGCAAAAGATTTATTCATGTGTTTTAATCTAGCAAAGAGTACTCAGGCATTAGTCAGATGAACTGTGCACTGAGCAAGGCATTCATTATATCTGCATATAACCCTCCCTCTCAGCAGGCAACAGACACATTTGCAATTTATGCTTGTTTTGCAAATGCTTTCATCTGAAGCAACTAGGAGCACACTGAAAACATTTATTTTGCACAGCTTTAGTGACTGGTCATACCAAATGAAGCAGAAAGTCAGGCTTTAACAGTTTTTTTTTTTTCGTAACTACAGTTTATTGACAAGCATATGGATTGCATATTTTTTGCATACAAATGACAGAGAATTATCTTTGATGATCACTGCTACTCACTGTTTGCAGTATTAATATATTTTTGTACTGTATTTATTCAGCTGAGGAATCACAGTATGGTCAGTGCAGCCACAGTGGAGAGAGCTGCTACCCTGCTGGACACTGCCCTCTCCTCCCGCAGTGGGAACAGGCCTGGGATCAGCTCTCACATGTTCTTCACCCTGACTGTCCAACAGCAGCACATACAGGGCCCCACCAAAGACATCAGTGAGTACTGCAAGCTTGCTCGTCCCCTCTGGCATCTTACAGTGCGCTTCCCCAACGGATTCACTAGGATCTCTTGAAAGGAGGTGCCTTCAAGCCTCTTACAGCAGCAGCTAATGATGAAAGGATGTTTTCATATTCCTTTGATACTTGCATATGATATATGGATGGCTTGTCAAGTTTGAAGCATTATTATCTGTTGTTTGTTCAGATGTGTTTGTCAGAGTAATTCAGTTGCTTGAAGATTTCACAGTGAAAATGATACCTGATAATTTAGCCTACTGTACTTGGATCTCCAGCACCTTCTGTTGCACTTTACACGTCAAAATACTGTACAAATAGCTATAGATGCATTTTTTGCAGCTGTGGGCATGTTTTGTTTATTTTCTAACCTCTCAAATTTCCCCATTACTGATTCGATCTGATTCCTGAATGTGGGTTATTACCCTAGGTTACTTCCTGACTAGATAAGGAGGTTACTTTGCCAAGTTTGGAAAAGAAAACTGACCTCAATATTTTCCAACTGTAACCAGGGGGTGTCCGTGTCCGTGTGCCTATTCCCATAAAAATACATGCCCTAGAGTTGAATTTCATTTACACAAAATTACCATCTGTCAGTAGTTTGTTTTGGCAGCCTTAATGTTTTAATGGCAAAACACAACCAAACGTACAACTCACCAAATACATTAAAGCTTTGATGTGCACCCCTTGGCAATAACAAAATGTTCATACACAACATGTTTTTAATGTCAGGGTTCACACACTGCTCTTTTTGTCACTGCCATATCATATTAGTCATTCCTCATTTTCTCCCGGTGTTTCAGAGTGTGGAGGCCAAAGCAGGCTGATCCTTATTGACCTGGGAAGTTGTGTGGAGGAACACAGCAAGGGCATGGCCCAGCTTTCTTTCTCTGATCTCAGCAGTGTTTTGTTGACATTGTTGAGAGGCGGCAAGCAAGTCCCAAACAGGCATGCTCTTTAGTTTGTTTCCTCTTTTCCTAATTGTGTACACACATACACAAGACAAGTAAAAATTATTATTGTTGTAAAGATGTGTTATAAAGTCATAAATTTAATCATAAAAATATTATAATTGTCTGACTTGTACATAAACAGTAAACTCTTGTATCATGTCTTTACAGGAATAGTAAGCTGACAATGCTACTGCAGGAAGCTCTTGGGAATGTCAACTGTCAAACAACTGTCATTGGTCATGTGTCCGGATCAGCCGAGAGGTTTTCAGATACTCTTGCTACGTTACAGATCATGTCTCGTATTCATAAGATGCAAAGAAAAGCCAAGGTATTGATTTGGGTATTATATTTTGATGTTTTTTTTAAGGATCTCGGAATTAATATACTTTACTGTATTAGAACTGATATTGATCTAAAACATCTCTTTTGACAGAAATCAAGGTCCTCTTCACCAAGTGAGAGGAGTGTTCGTAAGGAGAAGAAATTGCGTCAAGAGACCAAGTTGAGAGCGTTTCACTCCACTGGCACTCTAGACCCAGATGTGCCAGCCCCAAAGCTCATTCGAGATGTGGAGGATCGCTCTGGCAGTGACCAGTCCTGTGATACAATCATTCATGTAGACTCAGATGAGTGCAACACTGACAACAAAAAGGCTCAGGAGTCCATATCAATAATCCCATCATTGCTTAAGAGCCGGACTATAGAAATAGGGAATCCTTTGCAAGCTATGAAACAGCGCCCCCAGAGGACATTCCTTAAGGATTTTCGGCTCATGCACCGGTCGCAGGAAGAGAAAGAATCAAAAGTGGAATCAAAAACGATCCAGGAAGCCGAGATGGAATGTCTCAAGTGCAGCACATTTGCTGAGTTGCAGGAGCGACTGGGATGCATTGATGGAAGTGAGCTGATCAGCCAAAGTCAAACTACAGGTGTTGTTGGAAAATTACAGCTTCTGACAGAAGCCAAAAAAGAGCTAGAAAGCACTGCAGTGGCCCATCCTGTCCTTTCGGTGCAACTGAATATGGAAGCCAATGGCTGCAAATCAGCCTCTGAGCCAAAAACAGTTGAGAGCGGCCTCATTGTTTCCTTCCAAAGTGATTCTGTAGGTCACCAAGAGATCACTGGTGACAAAGCACCGTCAGATCACCTAGAAAATTCCACTGACCAAAGGAGCCATACAAGCACATCTGATTCGGATCAGTACTCTGCGGAGTCTCCTCACTGTACAGATCCCACCTTCAGGGATGAGATGACAAAATCTCAAGGCCAATCTCCTGATGAATCATTACTGCAACCTGAATTCAGGGTCTCTCCTATTGGCAAGAGTTCCTCAAAGTCCTCATCCTCAGGCTCATCATTGTCATCTTCCTCCATGTCCACTAGTACAGATACGCCCAGCTCTCTGCCCATTACTGGGAATGATTCTGCTGCTCCACAGCTGTCTGCTGAGGGTCAGAGAGAGATGAAGGCTACAATAACGGTGACCGTCCAACAGCCCTTTGACCTGAATGGGCAAGATGAGTTGGTCTATACAGTAGTGGAGGAGGTGACCATCAGTGGCATGGCCGAGAAGTGCAGACCGACCAATGTCATCAGTTTTAATGATGGGAGCTCTCTTCAGGCATTGACATCAGGTTCCCAGCCTGTCAGGATCATTAGCAGTGTAAGTGAAGATGCAATGGTACCAGATTCAGCAGACAAGAACACTTCGTCAGAGAGACCACTCCTCTCATCATCACAGGAAGTATGTGAACCCACCTCTATCCAGGTGACTTCCAACACACCTGTATTTTCCAGTGCCAACGTTGAGGGCTTTTATCAGCCTGTCCCTCAAGAAACAGAGAATCATGCAGAAGCTCAGGCTAGTGTATCTTGTGAGATGGTGCAACATGCTAGTAATACTTTGGGAGGTTCTGGTGGTAAACCTAGTCAAGAGAAATTGCAATATGGGTACACACCTTCTCAGGATGTTTGCAGGAAAAAACTTGAGGTCATCAAAGAAATGCCTTCACCAGCCAAAACTATAGACAATCCCTGGAATGGCTATAACAAAGATGCTAATAACTCTATGATCTCCAATAACGGTACACCAAAATCAAGTGTTCAAATAATGGCCAAGAAAACAGATGCTATTACAAGTAAAAGCTTTCAAAATTCAATTCAAAATGATCCCAAGAAATTAACAGTACTTGACAGTAACATGTTTCCTAGCAAGACTATTAGTTATCATAGTCCCACTGAAAATGAGACCAAGAAATGCAAGGTCCAGGATGTGTTCTCCAGCAAGGCCAAACTCGAACAGAGAACCGCTGGGATGGCTGTGGCCAAAGATCCGACAATGGAGCTCAGGCAAGAAAAAAGAGCAACTGGCAAAAAAGCCAGTCAGTTAACCAAACACCAGTCATTTAAAGGTGATGCCATCATGTCACCAGCCTCACGAAGAAGGCTGCTGGATGCTTATGATCTTACAAGATCGGGAAGCTTCAATTCTAAAAAACACAACCGAACAGGCAGCTTACCAAGAGCTTGGCATAGTCTGGATCAAGAAGATGGCTTTGAGGATGATTACCAAACCAGTAGAGCCAAGGACTACAAGGTGCATGCAGAAGCAATGTCTACTCCTTGCAGTCCTGGAGATACCCTAGAGAGAAGACATGCTCGTGCCAAACAGGGAGCTATTTCAAGAACCAAAGAAAATTTTTCACCTGGTAGGCGAGACAGCCCAGATCAAAAGAGAAGAGCCAGCAGTCAGTCCAGCCTGCCGAGAAGTCCTGTATTACACCACAAATCATCATTTACCTCTACAGCTCCTGATGAGTCCTGTAGGAGAAAACAAGTAAGATCTCCTATAGAGGAAAGCAGTAAACTGTTTACTGCAAAACTGGAGCAACTAAGCAATAGAATTCCTACTGGAAATGCCTCAAGGTCAGAATTTTCAGACTTTTACTTTTCAGAACAGACAGACAGTTTTATGACATCCAGTGATTCTTTGGACTGTCTTGAAAGTGATTCTACATTGCCAAGAACTAATAGAAGTAACAGGAGATACCCAAAGTTCCTACCTATTGATGATAAAGATGATGATTGTACTAAATCAGCAACTAAAAGCAATTTGTCTAAAGCTTCAGCCGTTAGCAAGCTAATGATGTCTTGCTCAAAGCCAAGTAAGAGCTTAACAACGAGCACCAAGACCATGAATCTGACCACAAAGTCTCTAAGACAGTCATTAAGAAGCTCCAGTTTGTCACCAGATGGGACAAATCCTGGCCATTGCCCTTGGTCAACCAACTCACTGTCCCGTAGCCAAGGTTCTGGCTTTTTTGCTAAGTCCTCTCTTAAAATCACAAATGGCAGGATCATTGGACTTCTGCGAGCGGATGCAGAACCAATCTCCAGTGCCGAACAGGTTGGTTCTGAATACAGGGAAAAGGGAGCGGCAAAGGAGGACGAGAACCTCCCCTTGCCTTCTCCTTACAGCAGGGTTACAGCTCCACGCCTACCTAGCCACTGCAGTGGCCATGCCAGTGACACTACAAGCATTCTGAGTGGTGAGCTGCCTCCAGCCATGGGCAAAACTTTACTGTGTAACCGCAACAGTGTTGTGAGCAGCGGATATGAGAGCTTGATGAGAGACAGCGAGGCCACAGGAAGCAGCATGTCCATCAGGGAGTCAATCAGTGACCACAGCTGCACTCATAGTCTGGCCAGGAGTAGCAGGAGCTCAAAGAGGAGAAATAACAACACAGCAGGTTTGAAATCACATTTTTATTGCTGTTTTTCCTCATCTCTTTTGAAATGTAATTTCAGTACAGAATTTATTATTATTGCCACTGGCATTCATCATTGATGTACCTTTAAAGTGCTATTTTATTTGACCTGAATGATTTTTTTTGTTAAGTGAGCTTTTTCTTATTAGGTCTCTGACAAAACACATTTTTAGTATGAAACACATGCTATCAATGCCATTATTTAAGGCATTAAAGCCATTTTTAGAAACCCTGAAATACAAGCATCTCAAGAGGTAGTAAATTAGCACTTGCTGCTTATCAGTATTTAATATGGCAATTCTTTCTGCATTCCTAGGAACCAATCAGAGGCGCCCATCTCAAGAGACCCTTCTATCATTGCGGAGATCAGCCAGTGGCCCTAGAGTGCGCTGGGGGGACAGGGGTGCAGCTGACTCCTATGAGATTAAAGTCTATGAGATTGACAATGTTAACAGTCTACAGAGAAGGGGGCTGTCCAGCAGTCGAGTGAGTCCTGCTCAGTTTGGCAATTTATTGTCAGGCGGGGAATTGTAATGGGGGTGGTCAGGGCAAGAGTGCAGTTCAGACCAGTAGTGCAAATATGTTTCTGACTTCTGCTGGATTGCTGCTTACCTCATTCTGAAAAAATATGGAACTGCACAGTGGATGATGGCTTGCTATGGAGCTAGTGGTCTGAAACAGCAATCCTAATCACACAGCAACATATTAGACTGCATTTCTGTAAGGTCATGGATTATGTCTTGTAAAAACAAAGGTAACAGAACAGCTGCATTTCAAAAAGCCATATACAAAAAAATGAAAGTATGAAAGAATGATTGCAAGGTATATAATTTTGATGTGGTCTATTTTGGATATACAAGTTTTAATGCTACAGACAGCAATGTCAAATGTGTGGGGCAGGGAGAATATAGGCAAGTGAATGTAACACAACAACACATGCCTATGGGCTATGTGCCATTTTGCTTCTGTTGTAAGAGAGACCCCGAGATCCTCTGGGTTATTGCAAGTTCATGTCATAACACCATAGAGAATCGCTGTAGGCTAGAAGCTTGATAACATACGACAGCTGAATTAGTAGCCTTGCTGAATAATCAGCTACTTCAAAATTGTCACTAATTTTGATTAGCAGCATGTTTCATATCAGATAAAGGTAGACATCAGCTGTCTGTTTTTGCGTAGGGTGTGGCTTGCTTCAGTGCTAAGCTTAAGTTCCTTGAGCATCGGCAAAAGCGAATTGTGGAGTTGCGGTCGAAATACAACCATCTGAAGAGGGAGCTGGAGCAGGCAAAGCAGCACCTCATGCTGGACCCAGAAAAGTGGAGTCGTGAGTGTAAGTGCTTCATGAGTTTGCATGTGTACCATTTTATTAACATATTGAATTAGCATTAGCATTATCAGCAGCAGCAGCAAAAAAATACTTTTTTTGTCTTAGCATAATCTTAATAGTAGTTTTGTCATTGTTACAAAATGGCATTTATTTATGGAGTCTACGTTTTACATTGTTTTGCTAGTTGATCTTTGGCAGACATTTGAGGTGGATTCCCTGGAGCATCTGGAAGCCTTGGAGCTGGTCACAGCCAGACTGGAAAGCAGAGTGAACCAATGCAAGGCCCACATGATGATGGTGACTTCTTTTGATGCTGCACCAAAACGAAGGCAGAAAAAAAACAAGCGACATCGGCCTTTGCCAGACCAAAAGGGATTCCTGTGACTCACGTTGTATTAACACATGTAGATAATGACTACTGAGATGACTGCCAGAGACTTAAATGCCACCTGGATACTACCAACCATAAAAGAAACATCTCTCTCTTTTGGTGCTAATCCCAGCAAAGTGGATGTGTAACACCATGGGACCTTTTAGATAGAGTTTGAAAAAAAAAAAAAATGGAACGAAAAGGCCAAACTGTTTCTCTCCACATGACTTGGACTGTGAGTGTTCATGCGTCTTTTTTATATTAAAATGAAGTCCATGAAGGGTTCAGTTATATTAAATGTTTTCAAAAAGCAGCAGGACACAGGGTTTGCCTCCACCGCTCCTCATTAGATTCTACAGTAAACAAACATCCATTTCTCTCAAGCTTTGAGGAAATGGATGAGGAAACCTATGAGGAAACCTTAGGAGCCTTAAATGTGACAAAATAGGAAAGACTATGGTCTTTGTGCTCAGTTACTAATGCCAACTTTAAAAAAAAATGCAGTTTTGGTGCAAACCAAAGCTGTAACTCCCACATAAATTCCACTTCAGTGATGGTGAACAACATGCAGAAGGTAATCAAACATATTTTGCTGTTTTCGGAAATACAATACAGTAAGATGCATGTTTTTTCTTGTCCATAGGGTGTCACTCTAAAGATACTTACCCTATCCTATGCATAAATATGTTATAAATTATGAATACATATAGATATATACATATGTAATTGGTTCTGGAAAAATGCACTGGTCACCTAAGTTTGTTTTATGTCATTGTTTGATTAAATATGTTTTATGTGTTTCACATCCAATGTTTATACCGCTTTACATTTCATGCTGTTGCACTGAATGTATTTAGCCCTGTGACATTATTTTTTTTTTCTAGAGATGATTTGTTTAAATGCATTATGCATTGTATGTTATATTGATAAAAAACACTATATTTCTGTTTAATTTTTAATATTCTGAATAAGTGTTGAACAAATGAGCCCATCTGTAATTACAGACATATCACTGATAGAGGAATTCCTATTTAAAGAGTTCATTGCAATAATAGCAATAGTTAGTGCTAGAATAACAGAATCACCTCAGATAAACCCAGGATTAACATAATCCAGTTTTGTTTGTTAAATTGAGGTGTAGGCCCACTTGTGACATAATGTGCAGTCCCTCTGCCATCATGAATTTGGCTCACTGGGTTGAATTAACCAAGGAGAAAGTCACAGAGAGTTCACATGCACTACACAGAAAAAGGAAAGAAAATCTAGCCAGAGTTCATACCCATTACCCCCCCATGGGCAATGGCTGTGCTTATTTTCCATCCAGGGATGCTCTGTGCGATTGTCTCTTTTCTTCGAGATGTTTGAACTATTCTGCTCCAGTTCCTAAATATTATTCTAAATATTTAGATTCATTTTTTATCTGCCCTTCAGACCTGAAGGACTGTCTCAGATGTAAGCGTGCCCCTGTTTTCTTCAGACAAGACAGCTGTTTTTGGTGATGAGGGGCAATGGCCTTTTTGTAGTAATTATTTCACCCAGAATTAGATTACTTTAAAGCTGGTGGAGTAAGTGAAAAATACAAACATTGGACATGTGACAAATGACTACCCCTGTAGTTGTGAAAGGGTAAACGTGTTCTGATGCTTGTGAAACCAATTCTGTATGCACCCAATGACAATAAAAAACCTTCTCTCCAAAACCATTTAGCCTCCTCTAAATGCACTGTGTGCTGCTGGAATATATAAAATATGTACTATATAGCATACACGGTACGGCTTTGGCCGGACAGGTACCAGAATTATTTTATATAATCTGCGAATGTTGGGGGCCAAATATTTGCAGAATTGCTTTAGTTGACCGGATGCACCAGATGGCGCTAAAAACAATTGCAACCAAGTCTGATCGAAAACCTGTGGAGGGTAATGGCAACCCGAGCTGAAGAAACATTCGGGAATGACCTCGGATCGGTTTTCAGCAGTAACTCGAAGTGGCTTCTCCGCTTCTCTACCGAACACACAGACCCAAAGAAGATAGCCTACTCTTCAAATCTTCAACCTGTGAGTTATCGGGACGCATCTGCTGTGTAAGTATTTAAGGAAACCAGGCAAACATAAAAGATGGTTCAGCGTACTCTGCATAGATTATTTGTCACTTAGAGAATGGCCACTATTTGTGTTGGGTCTACTTTCTTAAGTTTGAAACTTAAAGTTAGTCTTTCATTGGATATCACTGAGGCTAGTTTCTAAACGTCAGTGAAGTAATATCTCCAAACGATGCGAGGTGCCGTTGTTGTTGTTTACATAGCCTATTCTTTAAAAAGAGGAATGCATTATTGTTTTTTAGGCATATGAACATATGAACAACATGAACATAAATATATTTTGACATTATTTTTCACAATGTCTACACTGGTTTAGTCCTCTGTTCTACATTTAACTTTTAATAGCTTTTGTTTTATCCATGTTGTTATTCCTCAAGAGTTTTAAGTGGGGCTGCTTTTCATTGGTGAGGGTAAAAACTCATATTTCAGAGTTAGGCCATGATGCATTACTTAAGGAATAATGTTGGCTATAACACATCTACACATGTAGTGCCCTGTTAAAGTAGGGTGACATCTTTATTCTGTATTAAATTAAGCACCCCTGAAGTTGGTTATGATAAGCATGTCAATGTAATTCTGCTTATAGTGGACTGCAAAATGGGTCACTGAAATTTCTGCCACTCATCAAGTGGAATCTCTCTGAATTGCTAGAATAGGCATTTCTGTTTTCATCATACACAACTATGAACTAGTAGGTAACAATTGCCACTTGACATTTTTCAGTTAGCTGCAGCCAAAGGCTAAACAAACACATTAACAACGCGTTTTGTTAAAAAATGTGTATGTTTTTTTTCTTGATTTGAACTAAGACGCCTTTATTTCCTCATGTGAAAACTTGCAAGCACAGCACAAAAACCTACTGTACCTGACCTTTCATTTGTAAAGCAGACAAGCTGGTCTATAGCCTAGTTATCTCCAGCAGGCAAGGCTCTCAACATGCCACTTCATGTCCCATGTAAAATGATGAGTTATGTTTCTTTGCCCTTTAGTGTCTGGCAAAATCTATGATGTGGCCTGGTGGTTTGGTTTTCTAACAAATCTGAGTAAGAACCTAGCAGACAAGAAGGCTATTTAGTATTTTGTCTATATCCTGTAAAATTTCAAAAGACTAACATTAATGGTATGATATAAAGTTTTTTGGTCTTTGTCTTTCTTTGTATGGCAAATAGTGCTTTCCCAACAGCTGTAGCTGACCCCAAGCAAAGTAAGCATTATTGTTTTATGAAACTAAGAATTATTGTTTTATGAAATTAATCTCAAAATAGCCTAATGTTTTGTATGAAATCGTGTGTATTACACTGTCTGCTGGATTGAGTCAGATAACCACAAGTTCCCTTCATCCACGTTTTAATGAATCCACTTGTACTCCAGTTTCCAGGGTGACGGCACAAGCTGTGAATGGTATTTATGACTGTGGTGTAAAATACATACAATTCGTTACCTTTGGGTTTCACATGCTACCATCAGATCAAGTCTGTTAGATAAGGCAGATGTCTCTGTTCAAACTCTTAAGAGAGAGGATGACGTCTGCTTTTCTTCATAATTGCATTCTTCATGAATAAATGTCTTGCTCCTGACCTTTTCCAGGCATGCATAGCATGCATTGTACTGGTGCGCAGACACTTGTGAGAATATGCTGTTATTGCCACTGCATGTCTGGCTCATCTGGCACTGCACAATGTAACATTTGGTGCCACATGCAGGGACGTAAACCTTTTTCAATGTACAGGCTTCTCTGTTATAGCGATTTTATAAAATACAGGTTAAATGAAAGTGTTCGGGACATCCCTGCAGATTGAGAAGCAGGTGCTGAAAATTGAAACCACAGGTTAAAAAAAAGAAAGCTGATTGCTACATCACGTTGCTTCAAGACACGTAAACATCCACCCTCCATATCTGAATTGAATTCCCACGCCATTCTTCTCATCACCCATTTTACTTGTGTCCTTACAAGCCCACCCAGGGGATCAAGTCACCTTGTGTAGTTGAGTCACGGAAAGTGTTTGATCCCCTTGACACTTCAACACCCCCTCCCTCAACACACACACACTCGACTGGCCGTAAGTCCAATCCCCAAATTAAACTTCTGTGATGTGGCACTCCTCTGGGTCTCCTCTCCTCTTCTCCAACATCTCACGTTACCCCTCTGACAGCGGGACTTGCTCCATGGAGCACTTCAGCTAAGTGAAAGACAAGAGTCCCTCCGTAAATAATGCAGGCCGGCCATTACGGACCCTTGTTTACGGACATCCCTGTCATTTTGCACGTCTAGCGTGTGTGTGCAGTGCATCTGTCCTTAAGCTGTCTCCCTGCAGCCTTGATGAGGTGCAATGAGCAGAAAATGATAAGCCAATCAGAAGTAGCGTCACTCCTTTACCTGTTCCCTGCTCTGCAGAAAGAAGGTCAGGTGCTATCCAGGCAAATTATGTCTTGCATGGCAGTCATCAATGTTATGCGGTTACACTCTTTGAATATAAAAAAGGTTAATCATGATTTGCAGCTCTTCATTCTCCTGGGTAAATATAAAAAGTTCTAAAATAAAACATTTTTTTAAAACTGAGGCACTAACATGTCAAATCTGCTTACAAATATAAACTAAAACATATTTACATATACATATATATATTTAAATTTTAGTCACATAAACTTGCACTATTATTTGGTGAAACAAACAGATGACATTTGACTACTTATGATGTGTATAACAGATATCAAGGTATTGTGTGCCTGAGTGCTGTTTGTTATACTGTAGCTACCATGTATCAGCTTTTTGTAGTAATGTACAGTAACTTTTATAACTTCATAGTTGCATGTGTGTGTCTGAATGATCAGGGGTGTCTGGCCTCTTCCCAATGCTGACTGCTCCCTTATGAGCGACCCCAGTGATGTCATGAGGCAGCAGGATGAGGACATAATGCATACACCCATACTCTTGGATGCCATGGCAACGTCACCCTTGTCAGGCTCAGATGAAAACCAGAATCAGGTGACTCAGGAGCAGAAGCGACACTGGGAATCAACCATCAGAGGTTTATTTACTTTTTCATAATTGCAAATTTCAAACTCATTTCTTTGGTCAATTCATACCTTGGCCAATGACACTTTCTGACAAGGTGACTTATACTGTTTTTTTTTTTGTTTTGTTTTTTTTGCGAAGTTGCTGCTCAGGTCCAATTTGTGCCCCTATAACCCAAAAGCCAGAGGTCCACATTTGATTGCATTAGGTTGTAATGGAATCAGTCTGTTTCATGATTTGTACCAGGCGGAAATTCTTTTAACATTGGACATAGCATAAACTTCAGTCAGTATTCACTGCCTATCAATATTCAGCCAGTATTACAAACATTACAAGTGAAGGCAATTACCCAACATTTGTCTGTGTGCTGTATATTACATAGGCAGGCTGCAGGGAGACCACCACTATACTGCTATATGGGCAAGATCAGCATACTGCACATTCTAATCTATGGAGAAAATGAAAACAGAGATCACAGTAGCTCGGGGGCTGACATGGTTAGAAAAAACAGTGCATTTGCAGTCTATACATTCCAGAACCTTCCTGGGAAATTCTTGAAATATTAAACTATTTTGCCTGAATCTATGTCAGTCTCAACGAGTGCCATCAGATAAGAGCCTGAAAGATTGTAGACAAAAAATGAAAAGTTAAAAAAAGCAAGAGAACCACCCTTTGTTTGTCAGCTTTGTTTGTCAGTTTGAGTATCCTAACATATTCTGATAAAAAAAAAAAAAAAAAAAAAAAAAAAATTATAAGACTATCTAATCTATCTAATTTTGATATTTAATGATTGGAAAAAGAAGAAAAATGCCCCATGTTGTATGTCGTTCAAGACCAGGTTTTTTCATAGTGTATTCAGGGGGCAGAAAGCTAGCTGATCAAGGAAAGATACCTACGATTTGAGATAAAAATAAAATTGCGCTAAAATCCTGCAACATCTCATAGATCACCTTTAACTCAGTGTAGTGTGGCTATGTTTGGTCGTTACCTCTGACTGGTTGGGTGTGTTTCTTTTCTCAGCTTGTGGCTCCAGGTCCACCCCCTCCACCTGTAGCCCCCTGAGGCCTGGACTGCCTCTTCTGGCATCCCTGCACTCTCTGGCAGAGCACACAGATCCCACACTCTTGCCTCGGTCACTCCATCAGGTGAGAACTGTGTGTGT
>JAGFZM010000075.1:912548-953648 GCA_017657215.1 Limnothrissa miodon
CACACACACATGCTCCCACTCTCACAATGGGACTGAATTTTGTTTAGTGTAACCTTGTTTTGATCGGTCAGGTAGCATAAACACAGTGTGTTTGGTTTGGTTATTATGTGTTTAAACTGATGCCCTGAGTGGGGTTTCATTTGCTTGTTAAACAGGTTAAGCTCTTCCTAGAAACTCACGAGCAAACATTTTCTAATCGCAAAACAGCCCTGTATGGCCGAACAGTTTATATTTTAATTTCAAAATATATCCCTACAATTCTACCAACAGAATAGTGACACAGACATTTTGGTGACACATTGTTTTGGTATGAGTACTGTTCTGTGTAGGGTTTTGTAGTGTTTTCCTGTATTTGGTGTTTTGGTATGAGTACTGTTCTGTGTAGAGTTTTGTAGTGTTTTCCTGTATTTGGTGTTTTGGTATGAGGACTGTTTTGTGTTGAGTTTTGTAGAGCTTTGCTGGGTTCTGGCTGATGTGATTTTTACTGGCCTGTGATTATTATCATTCCATTCTGAAGGAAGCTGCAGAGACCAAAATTGTGTTTTTTGGAGAGTCTGGTATTGTTTTTCAATCCATGTGCTTGTCATTATCAGTTAGGATCATGGGTTATTTTTTTCAACAGCTTTAACAAAGAACGACACCATCTCACGTGCGCGATTTCTCCCTCTGTTTAGTTTTATTTTGCCTGTTTGGAAGATATTCAATTCATTTAGCTTCTCTACCATTTTTCAAGTGTAGCGCTTGAGAGTCAGGGAACATTTCCAAGGAGAGAAACCATCTACTGTGATTCCTTAAATATTTGGTTAAATTTAAATTGGCAAATCACTTGCTGGAATACAAAACTAGAGATATTCTCTCATCATAAATAAAGAAATTTGGTGTTGAACAGCTGTCAGGTCAAGACACTTAATATACCAAAACAAACAAATTAGAAATAATATTAGGAATGGAAACCTGTGCGATCAGCAGCCCAGTAGACACTGAAATGTGACGCACAGTCATGAGCACGCTGTGCTCTGGTCGATGGCCTGAGCCTGGGCCTGCATTGTTCAGATTCAAGTCAATTTAGTGTTGTAGAAACAGGCTCTAGCTTAGGCTCCAGCATGGGCTTTCTGACAAGGCTCAGGGGAGTATCTCCCCTGCTATAAGGCATGTCCAGGCTATCTCCCACCATTGTCCGCAAGATGGATGACTTACATTGCTTACATGGTACTGAATGGCACAGAGAATGTCAAGGTCAAAAGTTCACTCAGTTTGGTACAGGGAGTTTTTCATGTTGTTTCACAAAGAAGAAATACAACATTAGCATCAGGACCACTTCATGATCATCAACCAAGGTTAATAGGTTCAGACTGATGTTATTGCACAAGGTTGCACATTTTGTTTGCATAAAAACCTGACCTGAGGTTTATACGTGGAAAAATAGTTGACAGCAAGGGACGTGGTGGGCAGTTAATGTGAGAGAAATGGCTCACTGGTGATGTAGTGTACTGTATGCATGTGGGGGTGGGAGGGTATTCTAGTAATGGTGAAATTCATTGTCAAATGCTGTATGTAGAAGGGACAAACGAGTGATGGCTAGATTGATTGCTGTGTATGTGGGGAAGAGTTTTACCGTTAAGTGGTGTGGGGTTTATGTGTACTGTTGTATGTGAGGAAGGGGGGGTGGGGGTGGGGCTGATTATGTTGTGGGTGCGGAGCAGAGGATTCTGGGAGCTGTGTTCTGAATGGTGTGTGGAGGGGCAGGATAACTGTAATGGAATAACGTATGATGTAGTCAGTTGTAGTCAAATGTAGTCAAAATAAATGCTATTTATCATATCTGTGGCACTTCTTCCTTTCATTTCACAATTAAAGAAGTGTAATTGCACATGAAGTTGTGATTCCTAATCAAGATGGGCCATTGTTCAAAGTGTTCCCTAACTTCAGCTGGACATTAGTGAGACAAGCATCCTAAGGAGATGAATGCTACCTGATTCTGCTTATATTTGACCATCTAAAAGGCAAACAGGTCCTGATGTTTATCTGGTCACTGAAGGCTAAAGTGTGCGAGATTTGGAGTTTTTAACGGATGTTTTATGAAACACAGTTTTCCCTCTGTTACAGATTGCAGAGGCGTATTTCCTGGAGGAGGACTGTATCCTTTCACCCCCCCACCCCCACTTCCCAAGGGTCCAAGAAAACACAAGGTTGTCTTGTCTATCATCAGAGTGAGATGCTATTTTGTGCTGGCCTCCATCCAGTCTGATAGCCATCGAACAAGCACAGGGGTTTTTGGAGCGATGCCACTGGCGCTGTCCATTATCCCTTGCCTACATCTGCAGAGGAAGCACTCAGAGGAGGCCAGAATTACACAAAAGAAAGTGGACATTGGAATGACCATTTAGGTTAGCCTCATGTCAGAGAATCCATAGGCCTACCCCACCCTCCAATGGAGATCAAAGGAGACCAGTGAAGCCAGTGTAGTTCAGCAACTGCATGGCATATACTTATGACACACATAATAATACTTATTAATGCATGATACGTGTGCTATGGAATAAGGCCTCAAAAATCAGATCTCTTCTGTATAGTTTGTCATCGGTTTAATGGCCCTCTCTTTTGGCCTGGTGCACAACAGGCTCCATATCAGCTCAAGAATACTGTTAGAATAAGAATTAGCCCTGAATGAGCCGACAGCAGACGCTTCTGTTCTGTTCCTGAATCAGCTGTTGTCCTGGAGAAGTTTGTCAGACCAGCCTTTGTTTTCAGGCTATAATTATTTATCTTAATCGCTTGTGCCGAAATGTGGGTGGGATTGATTTTGTCCACTCCAGCCCTTTCCTCTAGACTTTGTCCCTCTACAGCGCTGTTTATGTGTCAGGACCTGTCAACTGTTTTTGCCCGTTGTCATGCCCACCTGCCTAGGCCTAGGAAAAGAGGAAACAGTTGAGGGAAGAGTTGCATGTTTCCAGTCTGTGGTTCATTGGGGTTTAGGGGGAGTAGGGATAGAGGGGAAGGAGGGATTACCATAACTATTCAGGTGCAGTTCCCCAGCATGCTTTCTGTCTGTCCAGGAAGTTAGCGTTGATGGAATAATGTGGCCTGTATTCAGTTATAAATTTGTTGATGTTATTGCTCTGTGATTGTCTGAAAGCATATATGCAATTGACATAACTTTCTATTTATCATCCATTTACTCAAATCAATGTCAAATCAAATTATAACCTTTGAATTATAACAATTTGAAAATAGACATATTTGGAAGTTATTTCTGTATTATGTCAGCAACAGAGTCTAAAACTCAGCGTTTACATCCAGAGGTAACTATTGTTGTATCACGTTTCGTTGGAAAGCCTGAGTTGGTTGTGTTATTGCTGGCTTTAACCACTTCCTTTCATCAGACCGCTGGGCCATCCACTTCCTGCAGCTTGAGCGCCTCTACCACCAGAGGCTGCTGTCCAACCTGGGCGCCCTGCAGGAACAATGGGGTGAGACACTGCATCACATGTACATGTCATCTCTCTCCTCTGCCTCAGCCCCCCGCCCCCCCTTCACACAAAACACTGTGTCTCCCTTTTGAATATGTTATGCTTACAGCCATCAGATCAGATACATCCTGAGGTCCTTTCTCCTGTCTTCTCCTCCCTATCCCCAAATCCAGATGTCCCCTATTCCCAGATCCAGATGTTGGAAGGTTCATATTCGGATAGTAAAACACCCTATGGTGTTTTTCTCTGAGCATTGACTAATGCAGTAATTTGACATTCCTGTTGTTCATTATGAAATAGCATCATGCATCGGAACCTGAGAACAGCGGAGTGTGTACCCATCTGATTGAGAGCTGCACCACTGCATTTAAAGGAGGCTGGTGTGATTTTGACCTGGGCTATACTGAAAGATGTTACAGAGTACTAAAATATGTCCAATACCGACCTCCGGTCACCCCCAGCATTCCGCATTTTACACCGTTTTAGCCAAAGCTTTCATTAGCCTTACACTGCTACACTGGGGGTCTATGCAGCTAAATCGCTATTTTTACACCATTAACAAGGTTGAGAGTAACTCCACGTTTTATTGGTAGACTTCTGAGAGCCCTGCCATTTAAAACGAGACAATGAGAATTTTGAAAGTGTACAGGTTCTTTATTAAAAAGACAGTTTATAAAGACAGTACCTTCTCAGAATTTCCCGGTCACTGCCATCTTGAAATTAAATCACGATAAGTTGATTGACGAGCTACAACTTTATAAATGTCTTTGGTCAAACTCTTTTCAAAATATATTTTCAGATGAAATCCAAGCACTTCAACAGAATATAATTTTCAATCTGTTCCCCTGTTCTATCTGTTCGTCAATCGACTTATCGTGATTTAATTTCAAGATGGCGGTGACCGGGAAATTCAGAGAAGGTACTGTCTTTATAAACTGTCTTTTTAATAAAGTACCTGTACACTTTCAAAATTCTCATTGTCTCGCTTTGAATGTCAGGGCCCTCAGAAGTCTACCAATGAAGTGTGGAGTTATTTTGAACCTTGTTAATGGTGTATAAAAAGCGATTTATCTTCATAAACTAAGCTGTGCCCCTATAGCTAGCAGTGTAAGGTTAATGAAAGCTTCGGCTAAAAATGGTTTAATGCGGAATGCTGGGGGTGAACGGAGGTGGGCATTGGATATATGTTTGTACTCGGTAACATCTTCCAGTACAGTCCAGGTCCAAATCACACCGGTCTTCTCCTTTAACAGATGCAGACATTTACTGACTCCTGGCGAGGCGTTGTGTTATCTAAACCCTCCTAGCCTCTGTCTCCCTGTCTGTTTTGTCATAGAGCACTACAGATTCCTCCTCTAGCAGAGGACAAGGAATGTGCTTTTCTCATGTCCCTGGTTCTTGCATAATACAACTGCCAAGGATTTGAGATGCTGGTGGAAAAACCTAATGTTTTTTGGAAGACTGTCAAGGGTGTAATTGTGTGTGTGTGTGGATGTACATGGGTGTGTCCATTGTATGTGTGTTGTTGCTTGTGGATACATGTGGGAGTTTGTGTGTGTGTGTGTGTGTGATGAGAGTGTGTGCTACTTGTGTGTACACATGAGTGCACGTGTTTCCCATTCTTTTTGCATGTTTATTTCAAACACATGTGATGCATCTTTTGTGGGGTTTTCTAGGATTAATATCTCTGCAAATAGACCAACATCATTATGGAAATACTGTAATGTTATCTCTCCTGTTGTGAGGAAAGCAACATGCTACAGCAGGCTTCTCAGTGCATGTGTGAATCTTGAACCCATTTAACATTCTGTCCTTTCTTGCTTGGCTGTGTTGCAGAATCCCAGTGGACGGTGGGAGGGAAGCCTCCTCGGTCTGGTGCCGCCCCACCGGCTGGCTGCACCCGTGAAGAGTCAGAGCGGATGGACTCACTCAGGCACATCTGCAGGACCCACCAGCGGTGAGCAACCCCGCAACTACCACACAGCCTGGCCAGGTTGACCGGGAACAGAACGGGCATTGTGTGTTTGTCGGCCATCTTGAATAAATAAATAAATAAACTGTGTTTTGCATTTAAGCAATTTACAGTATCAGTAGTATCTGAACTCTTATAACATTTAGTCTTGCGCTGTGTGTTGTGGCCTATCCTGGTGGGAATCAAATTTCTTGCAGCGTGTGTTATGTAAAAGCGAAAACCATATAAAATGTATCTATCAATTTTAGGATAACAAGGCCAAAAATGCAAACTTCATTGAGGAAATTCTTGTACACAGCAGACGTGCCTCGTGAAAGCAAACTCATGACCTTGAGTTCCTAATAATGTGCGGCCTCATAGCCACATCTGAGTAAGATCCGCGCATGATCTATTGTGGAGTTTGCTTTTGTATTAGTCACAATAGGCTATGTCCCGCCTGAGCCAGGGTGATGGAACACAGGGTCACGTTCACGACCTTTGCCTCGGGCCGCACTACCAGATTTCTGGATCAGGTTCCGTGTGGCTCAATCAATCACCGGCTGAAACCAAACCAGAGAGAGGTCACCACTCATGTTGACGTTGCTTTTCCTCCATCCAGAACATGAGCTGATTTCTGACGATGCCAGTGTTTCACGCAATCACATTCCTCAGAAAGCAGCATGCGTGTTTACACAACACCTGTCACTCAACAGCGTCTCTTAACAAGGGCATGTCAAGTTCAGTCCAATCAGATGAGCCTCTCAGATACTTTTCTGAACATTGTTTAACAAGCAGAAAGGCGGATCGCAATGCTGCCTTGAGCTGTGAATACATTAACCGCTTTGTTACGCCCAAGCTTAAGCACTTTGACCATTGAAAAAGCAATGCCAAAGGAACTCATTCCCACTAATGTTAATTGCAGCCTCTATGAAACCCCATGCTCTGCAGGTTAATGCGATTGTTTGCGTGAATCCATTTGGAGGGGAGACATTCCCCCATGTCTTGGTCCACTAAGCAGATTTATTTCACTGAAGTCACAGGTGCATGTAAATTTCAGAGAATGCTTTTAGAAGCAGCGACTTTGCACCGCGTTAGGGCTTACGCGTCTAGACAAGATCATCTTATTAAAGGCACATTCCAGAAATCTAACACTGCTCACAAGACTATTTGTTAGTCTAGTTTTTTTCACTAGTTTTATCTCTTGCACTTATGAGTGTGAGTACAGTATATCATCCACTCAGACTTCTTTTTTTGTCTTACTTTTACTTCTTATTTTGTCTTTTGCAGACCTACCCTCTGCATGGATAAGGTACGTGACTGAATGAGTTTGGCCATTTCATCCTCCTACTTGTCAGTGAAGAGCTCATCTCTAGCAGGCATACTTCAATTGCGCCCCACTTGAATGTTAATTGGGATTGTGAGCTGCATATCAAACATACCAGACCTGTCTGTGTTTCTTCATCCCTGCAGCACATGGCTGACCAGGTGCAGACAGACAGCCTCCGGCTCTGGAAGAATGTGAATCTGCAGCAGCCTGTGTCCTGTGTGGAGAAGGAACAGATAAGAATGGCAGCAGCTGCATTCTCCATTCCAAAGCGTCAACAGAAGCAGGAAGAAGGATACGAGGAGGAGTATGAAGAGGAGGAGGAGGAGGAGCAGGTTGACGATGAAGAGGACCTCTGGGAGGAGCAGGAGGACGAGGAAGAGGAGGGGCTCCAGGAGCTTCTCATGGGAGATTGTGAGATGAGGGGCAGAGGACTGGGACCCGTGGACAACTTGGCCAAATGCATTCAAGTGGAGGAGGTGCAGATCTCATTCCCTTAAGATCAGTGAATGCCAAGACTAAGATAGAGCAACATAATATGTTACTATAGGAGCAAACGTGAATAGTTCTGGTCTGCATGAGTGTGCATGTCACAACATAAACTTTTCAGTGATCTTTGGTACAAGTGCCTAACTCTGGTCTGCATAGCTCTCAGCTTTTACTGCCTACTTCTCCCAAACCACTTCTGAAGCTGTCCAGGTCAGATGTAACATGACGTGGAAGGCATTACCTCATAGTAGCCAGGCCTCTGATTGGGGACCAAGAGCAATGCATGAAGCTCTAGTTAGCCTCTCTCAGCTGGTGATTTACTGGGGCATCCAGTGTATTTAATCAGCGATCTGATAATCAGCCTCCTTTAACTTCATTATCAGATGGCATCACAAGGCACCGCAAACCATTACACTAATATACCTCTGCTATGAAGACAGAGAGATCTTTGTTTTCGTGTCTTGGGTCCCGATGGGGTAGAATTGAACATGAAAAAACCAAGCCCTGTCCAGGTATATTGTTTTGTTGAATCGTTTTGTTCTCACTACAGTTTGAAATCACGTGGGAAAGAACTTGTTTTAGTTGTCAGTCTGGTGTAGACCAATGTGAGCCTCTTGGTCTGCCCTTTTTCTCTACCTATGCTTTTTAAACTGCTTATGCAGATTGTTCGTCTTCTATCTTAACTAGCTGTTACTCTGAGAACCAGGACATGTAAGCACAGTCTAATTCCTTCTGCAATAACACCAACATTATTACAAGGTTTTACACCCAATCGGTGATGGGAGATACACCTCAGCTACCTCGGCTTTTTCTCACTTGCTGTCCTCAAAGGCTCCTGTTTCCCACACATTTATGCTGGTCTCCTGGGACTCTCGTAATTCTATCATCCGCCTCATCTCTGGGCGGCTGCTGGAGGCAGAAGGGAGTTGACCGCTTGGAGAAAATCTCTAAGATTCTTTGGTCAGTGAAATGGCAGGGTAATTGCTTTACTGGGCTCAGGCCTCGACCGCATTTGTTTTCAATTACAGGGCCGCAACAGTCAAGGGGGGGGGGGGGTGCTGGCCGTCTCTGTATGCTTTCGTCTGTGAGCGCAGGCTCAATGATGTCATTGGCCCATGAGTCGTCGTGGCAACCGCCAGTGGTACTGTTTTGAGAGAGTGTCGAGGGAGTGGCACACCCCTTGGAAGCTAAGAGGTGTGGTGGGCTGGTTGCATAGGCAATGTTTGACTTTTCTATGTCCTCTGGTAGCATGCTGTAGATTACAGTAGTCCTCAGACTAGCAAGAATCACACAGAAGTTATACTGTTTATTATAGGCAAGATCTCAGTTTGAGATTTAATGGCATATTATGGCATAGCACCTGAATTCATCTCAGTAGGTATAATTCAGCAAAAATGACTAATACATTTCTCTGAATCAACTCTTCAGGTAAAGAAATGTATGCATGAAAGTCATCTAAATTAATCTGGTAGGAATGTTAGAGGCACTTAAAAATGTGAATATATGAATGTCCCTCTCCTCTTCCTTTCTCTTTGACCAGAGGGCGAGGACATAGAACATTACTTGTACAGTTGTGCCATTTTGTGCAGCATACTGACCCCATGTGATCAAAATATAACATTACAGCAAGCCCATGTAAACATGACACTTATTGAAAGAACACCACAAGACCTTTCACGCAGTTTCCGTTTACGTATTAATAATTGATTTGTCATTCATACAATGTTACTTACCACAGTGTCCCTCTCGTGTCCTCAGATGTCTCCAACCAATGGACTGGTGTCCATCCTAAAGAGGAGAGTCTCAGAAGAGGGAGAAGTGTCACCCACAGAGAGCTTCCCCAAACGCACAGCCAGGCGTAAAGTCCGCTTCAGTGAGCCCAGTGAGGGTAAGATCCGTCCTGCACACTTTGTCCATTTATATCAACATGGATGTGTATTTTAATTATTATGTTTTATTTATTTCGTTTTTTAATTAGATGTTTATCATGAATTATAGAAATTTACATTGACTAAATATGAATTTAGTATAGAAATAACAAAAGGAATTCCCTTGACATTTCTGTGATGATTTTTTTGTAAGGAACAGCTGGAAAATGATAGGGTTTGCAAATTTTGGCTTAACTTTGCATTGTACAATTTGATTGGTTTGTGTTATTTTATTATGTACTGTAAGGCCTTGTCTGACACTGCATGCTGCTCTTTACCTAGTGGCCAACCGCTGACTGTGTTCATCCTGTTTTTGTGGTAACCTGTACATAGATGATGCCAGTGCAGATTCCTGTCTGATCCTCGTGTTCCTGTGCCTGGTCACCATGGTGATAAGCATCGGTGGTACAGCGCTCTACTGTCTCCTAGGCAATGGTGGCACGGCAGTGTGCACAGACTTCTCACAGAACATGGCCGTGTACTGGGGTCCTGTGCAGAGTGGCGTCAGGTGGTTGACACACTGGCTCTTCCCAGTGTCCTAGCCCCTCACCTCATCCAGACAGAACCGTGGACACTGTAAATCTAATACTTCTTGATGTCCAACAATTGAATGTCCTGTTCAACCACTTTGGAGCTCAAAGGGCTTTTATTGGAACACAACCTGGATTTGGTGCCGTAGAAAAACATTCTAAGTGTGATGAGTTTGCCTTTCTTCTGGACAATAACCCACCAAATATCCGGAGCCATTCGAGTGCACAGTACAAATGCTCTGGTCAACAGCAAGGATCTCTTAATGCTACTCTTGTTATGGGTGTTTAGGGTGTGTTTTTTCTTTTACTGTGCACTGACTGCCTTGCAGTGGCCTATATTATGTAGTGACAGACCTCTCCCACATTAAGCTGACTCAGATGGTACTGTGCAGGGTTCCCACGGGTCCTTGAAATCCTTGAAAGTTTGTGATTTTGAAAAAATAAGTTCAAGGCCCTGGAAAGTTTTTGAAAGCAGGCATAACAAGACACTGTCCTTGAAAGTCCTTGAATATTTTTGGTGGTTTTGCATGCATTTTACACGTGTCATTATTTTGCCACCACCAGTGTGGTGTAGCCTACTTTCTACCACAGCCTAATGTCCATTAAGAGATTAAGATAAGTTTGACTAAAGTGAGTGCAAAAACAAGTGTGACTAAATCATGTGTGCTCAGTACTGAAGAACAACTTCTTCAGTAGTCTTCTTCAGAATAAAAGTGAAATATATATATTATAAGAATGCAAGAACCATCTAATTTTTAAAAAAAATTGTGGGGTACAACTTAAAAGAACAAAATAATATAGCTTGTGTTCAGTAACCTGAGCTGAGCAATGTGTGAAGTTTGTTGGGCTCACACTAATGTGTACATGTATGATACTTGGCTAAGATAAACAGATCTTGTGGGTGTGGCGTTGGGTATGTTAATGCATGGACGGATTAATTTCTGCACTACCTTCTACACAAGCTTATATATATTGTATATGAATTATTATGAATTATATGAATATTGTACATCTTTGTTAGACTGGGTGCTCTGAAGCCACCTCGCTAGTTTAGCCTACCTCTTTTAAGTAAGCTGTAACCTTTTTAAATGCATTTGAATGCAGGAAAGGACATCTACTTTCCTCAAAATTTTCTGGGGAGGGGCAGATCACAGACTCCTCCATGCAAATATTTTTGTGAAATGATAAAGAACTAAATGCATGACAAAGCATGTATTGTGGATATAAATGTAAGCTATAAATATTATTATAATTGTTAATTGATAACATATTCAGCAGAAGCCTGGGCCTGCCCATACTTCCTGTGACGCTACATTAAATTTCGCAAGCAAAGTCAGTCTGGCCAAGCTGCCATTATAGAGCATTTCTGTTCCCAGAAAAGTGGGAACCAATGAGGAACAAGCTTTCCCCCCAGCGCCAATGAGGCATCTGATAGATGCAGGTTAAGCCCGCCTATCAGAAGGCAGGTAGTACGGTAGCTTGGCCAGACTGCGCCCCTATGAGCTTATAGCCTCGGAAGCCAGGCTAATTCAGCGGCAGCAGTAAGTAATTCTGCCCTGTAAGGTCCTTGAATTTGAGAAAATTGTTCATGGAAAGTCCTTGAAAAGTCCTTGAATTTGATGTTAACCAAGGTGTGGGAACCCTGATTGTGAGTCTTCTGGGCCAGTTGAGTGTGAAGAGTGTTCAACCAGTATGGGTCAACTGAAGGCATGCTCACAGGGTGGCTTGCTTGTCTATGGTTAAGATGATGTTGTATTTTGTACCATTTTGTGGTTTGGAATACTAACAATTCTTCTACAATCAGTCTGATTTATGATGTAGGCTATGTGGGAGTTATCTCACACAAAAATAAGCAATGGTTTTCATCTTCAATGAATGAAAAAGTTAAGTCTTTTGATTATTCTCATCTGACTACTGCATTATGCATTATGATTGAGACCATGTGTTGCCAACATTGGCTATTTCAAGACTTTTCTTTTTAGTAGCTCTCATATGAGCTGGGAGATGAACATTTGTACATCTCTGACATGTCTCTAAGGGGCAGTACTGTCCATTTTTGCAGTTCAATCTCATTGAATCACTGGCTAGTGGAAGGCCGACAATTGCTCCAATCGCTGGACCCTGTAGATATGATCTGAAGTACATCCACTGCTACCATAGGTGCCCCCCAATGAATACTGTTGTGCATAGGGGCTTCACATTGGGTCCCTCTCAGCTGCAGCACAGAAACACTGCCCCCTGTTGGAAGCTTTTGTAGTAGAACCAGGCTTTGCCATGCTGTTCAGACCACAACTGCCTCCTGTCCACTGTGGTTCATATTACTTGTGATACAAACTAACTGATAAGTTATGCACAGTAAACATACTGTAACTGTATGCATGTGTGTATGTATGTTTACCCACAACAAAGCAAATATGAATCGCATTTTACCTGACAGTCACATTGGTGACTACCCTACCCTGAAAAAATCCTGTGCAACCTACAGCAGTATCAGAACTGCAGTTTTTTCTACTGTATTATTGCAGTATGTACTACAGTAAAACAAATGCAATATGGACACATTTTGGACACATAAAATCATGAGAAATACTACAAAATAATGCACGTTAGAGCACTGCACAATGCAATATTTTGGACTAATAATTAAAAACTGCAGTCTTGTAACACAATGCATTACAAGGGTAACGACAGCTGCGTCAAGTTGCTATTAATTATGGTGGGCATTCGGTAGGGGCAAGCAACAGACCACCATGCAGGCACCATGAACAGAACATTTACCAGTGGCGATTGCACAAACCCACAATGCATGAACAGCATCAGCTGAGGCTGCTGACAGTTGATCTCTGAAGGCACAGAGTAGGTCACTGTGGGAAGATGTGTCTTGCTTTTTGTACCTGTATGACTGTTTTCAGAAGATAGAATGCACAATGTTGTTGATAACCATCTGTCTTCTTGACTATAAATTACAGCTTCACAAAGCAGAAAGCAGATCTGCAGTGGTGACAGCCAAATCTGGTTGCAACATTTCATAGTGCACAATGCCTTGTGTCCAGACATTTCAGATAACCAAAATACTAAATTTGCTCCATTGCTCTTATCTTACCTATTCAGCAAGTAAATGTTGACAAAATCACAACCCTTAAAAAAAATCCTGCGTTGTACTGCAGTATCAAAACTGCAGTTTTTTTACAGTCTTGCTGCAGTATAATACAGTATTACTGCAGTATAGGCAATCTTTTGGGCACAAAAATACTACATTACTGCACAAAAAACTGCAGTGTTAGTGTTACTGCAGGTGTAATACCTTTACTAATTTTTTTAATTATCTTAACTCTTTCTAAATTCATATCAAAATATAACTGCCAGCATGGTATCGTCCCCAATGTTCACCGAGTTCACACAGGTACTAGGAAAGTATTGTAGGCTAGCTCACCCATCACTGTAAAGTTCTGACAAAGCTCTGACTCCTGCATTTTTTCAGGACCACTACTAAATAAGTCATAGAAAATATCCTAGTGTTTCCTAATGTTGTGTGATGTGTTAAGGTGCTCCTCACAAGATAAAGACTAGTTTAGAATAGTTTGTTGCTTATTAGATAATGCTCCAGGAGAGGCTTATTTTGTCCCTTATAAAAACAAATCATATGTTGTATGATACTGCATTATGAAAACTAATTTTTTTTAACACTATTACTGCAGTATTTTGGGATATGAAAAACACTACACTAAACACTAAAATACTGCATTTTACAGCATAACACTGCATAATGCAATATTGTGGTCCGAAAATACTGCATAACTGCATAAAAACTCAGTTTTCCTGCAAATCATTCAGTTTACCTTATCTCACCCAATGCAGCACAATGCTACGTTAATGCGTCACAGAATGATTCTGGCCCAGCCCCTGCTCAGACATCGAGGCTCTATGAAATAACTAGGCAAAACTTTCTAATACAGATACTAAGGCAATGCTACACATTTTCAACATGCCAATTACCAATTGAGAGTCAGTTTCTGTGCGGTGTAAATAAGAGAAGTGAATCAGCATTATGTTTTAGTATTTTTAGTTAGACATGCATTTATAGTTTCATTCAACAACCCTGATGCTATCTTTGTAGGTTTGGACTTTAGACACTAAGGAAAGGGACATCAGGCACTTTTTGGTGCTAAACGAGTAAATTGAAAATTATCTTGCCTTGTCTCATTTAATTAATACATTAATAATCCAATTATACAAACTATAATCTCTAAAATATCTGTTGGTGCCAGTTATGCAGTGGTTTCCTGTAGAAGCAAATTAGGGGTAAAATGACTCAGGCTTGGTGAGATTGTTAACCTTTCCATTGAAACGGTTTCAAGTTTGTTTCTGTAAGATCTGTCATCATTCAGGAAATCATGTCAGCATGTACATGACCCCAATTTTGTACCAGCGAGAAGACATAAAGTCTTTTAGGATACAGGATGTACACAAATAAATGTATACAATTTTAACTTATAAGTGATTGTGTAACTCCTTTATTAGCTATTGTGACTTTGACATAATACTACTTTAGTCTTTTACTTTAGTACTTTAGTGTTCACAATATATTAGATCTGAAGGGTTGGTTTGCGTCACTAAACACACTAGTCCAAAGGATTCATCAACAAAAAAAGGTGCCCACCTGAAGTCCTCTTTAATGTGGTTGTAAGGGCGGATATTTGAGGCTGCTGTTCTCTACTATTTTACACAATGTGGTGTACCCTGGAGTGTCAGTCTTATAGTTAGGTATACCTTACTTTTCACTACTGTTTAAGGTCACACAGTAAAATGTTATGTAAGTGTTTCTTTAGTAGTTTCTTTGATCCTCAATACTGTAACAAGATCTTCGGTAAACATAGTGAGACTCTTCCTGTTAGTGTCTGTTGCTCAACCATGAAGCCACAACAAAGGACAAAGCTCTATGGTTGCTCATACATCTCACCACAGAGGCCAGATAACTCCCGACAGACTCTCGAGAAACATTGTCATGTCCTACACGCTCAGCTCCACTTGTATCAGTGCTTGTCTTATGGAGATCCCGGCATTATCACTAAATTAATCATTGTCACTACACAACTGAGAGGAGAACTGACACTTGCGGGCATGTTGGTCAATGTCCTTAAATGATCTGATAGGGAGGAGGGCAATTCCATTTAATGGTGTTGGAAGCTATCACACAGGCTGGGTCTTGCTAATAGATAAACTTCTTGCTAATAGATTAGATAATACTTCATTCATCCCATAGTAAATTCAAGCATCCCTTAGTATCCTATCCTAGTATCCTTAACCAAATAGACAAATCTACTGTACATACACATCCCCATGAGGCAACAGGATTGGGTGGGATTAGTATTAGGGTAATGTGGTCAATTCTTTTCATTTCTTTTTAAGTTGCTACTTTACGTATCACTTGAAAGTGTAAGCCAATGAAATGCACAGTAAAAGAGTAGTAATCAAAATGAAGACATTCATATGTTTCCTTTATCCAGATGAAGTCCTTGGCAGGGCGTGCAGGTGCTTTTGGCTAAATGAATAGCATTTATCATGAATATCTTGTACAATATACACACTTCATGACATACGTCAGTCACATTTGTTCATCTCTGCACAGGATGCAGAGACAGGAAGCGGGCTGCTCTGCTCTCTGTATATAAGTCAGTCAGAGGTGCAGCATATACTGTATAGGCCAGAGGTTCAGTGCCAGACACCATCTTTGGTAACCACAGCAACCAGTAGCATCAGAAGCTTGGATTCAGGCAGCAGTGGAACCATGGCCACAATACAAGGCTCGAGGACATCACAGGCAAGACAAAATAATACTTACCCAATAGGTTTTTTGTTAAGCTTTTTTGTCATTGTGTTGAATCACAATGTGTCAACTTGAAAAAAGTGATGGACACGTTAAAGTACGTTATAAAGTGAAGCTCAATGTGGTTGCCTCTTCAATTCCTGACGAGTTCAACAATGGTGAATTGAGGATGTCGCACTTTGCCTTTCCGTAGCTGTGGGAACTGACATCTCTGCATGTTTATTGCCTTCTCTGTAGATCTTGAAGAGAGCACTGGTGTTGGCTTCTGCTCTTTTGTTGCTGGAGGTGAGTGGCATCCATGCAGCGACAAAGAAGAGACTGAAATTCAACAGCAGTCTTAACAAACTCCCTGCTCAAATCTCAGCAACACATAGTAGGTCTCTTTCACCATGGGAAAACATGTGAGTACATGAATGTTTTTTTTTTTTTTTTTTTTTTCAAATCAATTTAAATCTATATTATTTTTCAGTTTTAGTCAGGGGGAATAGCACTGAATTCAATTGTACAATAAAAGAGATGTCCAAAAATGTCTTTGTTTTTTATTTTAATTAAAGAATTTTAATTTTAATTAATTCTTTTATTGTTTGTTTCTTGTTACTTAATGTTTTGTTTGTTCATCTCTAGTCCCTCAGAGGACCCCAACCGGTTCCCCAAAACCATCAGTGAGGTCCATTGTCTAAATAAGGGCTGCATTGGGCCAGATGGCCAGGAGGATATGAGCATGGAATCTGTACCCATCCAGTATGAGGTGCTTGTTCTGAAAAGGTTCCATGGCAAGGTCAAAGGTCAACGTAGTCAGAAGAGGAGACAAGTCTTCTACCAACCTAGCTTCCAGGTCATCACTGTGGGCTGTACATGTGTCCAGCCCAATGTTGTTAGACACGAATGAGTGAGACCAGTTGTTTGGGAAAAGCCAGCCCCCATTTGGTGAAGTATTGGTTGCTCACCAGTAAGAAGACTTGGCTATCACCTAGAGAGGAAGAATTCTCTAATTTGCATAACACTGAGCCTAGAAACAATACGTGCCAGGTACAAATCTGTCAAGTGTTGTAATTTTGAAGAGATCGTAAATAATGATTTTAGGCGATACTCTTTATGTTATGAGGTGAAAACTATGCGCTTCAGTTAGGGGCAATGTGCCACATTATTTATGTTATTTGAATTCAAAACATGTGAGCTATGGTAATGTATGTAAGTATACGCAAAGTAGGGATAAAGTAGTTTTTGAAATAATCATTCTATATGGAAGAGTTATATATTTCAGATTTATTTATAGCCTAAATCTACACACTTTATTATTACAATATATTTACACTTCCTCTGTCAATTTGTGTGATTGATATTACATGGTATTTTGTACTCATACAGAAACAATGATTGCTTATATTACTGACTTTTTCCCTTGTTGGCCTTATGATTAATATATAATTAAAAGTGTTATTAGTTTTTTTCTATTGTTCTATTATGCCTTTGTAATGTATTTGTTGACCTTTAAGGCCCATCATAATTTATTACATTTATACAGCGTCTTGTACGAAAGTCATGTCCCATTGCGCTTCAAAGCAGCACACATCAGCAACAGGGGAAAGGAAGAACTCCCTTATCTGTATTTGTCTTGGAAAGAAACTTTGGGCAGATCTCGAGCTCGAGGAGCTAACCAATCTGCCTAGGTCCATGTAAGGTTTGCAATTTGCTGTCGCTCAGATTACATTTAATCCATGGTGTGAATTTAGCATGATAATAATATAAAGATAGTCCCATATCATTACATGAACCATAGATGTCAAAAGTTCAGGGCAGTGTAGTAGCAGGCTGACAGGATGCTAAAGTCAAAGAGTGAGAGAAATCATAGAGGAAACATTTAGAGGGTCTACTTAGGTAGGCCTTGAGAAGGGGTCGGTTGCAGGGCCAACAGGAAGGTGAATCAATCTTATCAGGTGTTTCCCATGAAGTTGATCGCAGCCCATTCTAAAAGGAGTTGGCAACGTGATCGGGCGGTGGAAAGCAGGGATGACACTCAGCAGAGGTGGTAATGGATGAATCAACAGAATCTATGTATCTATACCTAAAGGTAGCATAGCAGGGGGCCCAGTACTAAGCCTAAGGGGAAAAACCATATACTTTACTTCAGCATGATGATTCATCATGAGCATGCACAACTGGTAGATAGATCGATAGATACTTTATTGATCCCCAAGGGTAGTGACCTGAGAGGTGAAGAATCTCCAATGCCATATGTTCAGCTTTGTAGTATGCCATGATCAATGGTGTCACAGGCAACAAGATCCAATAGGATTAATAACTTTGATTCAGCGCTATGATTAGCTCTGATGCCAGACTGGTGGGTTTCCTGGATGTTATTTTCATCTAAGAGGCTACAGATTTGTTCAGACAGTATTTTTGATACAAATGTGAGGTTAGACATGGGTTGGTAAATAGTCAGGACATCAGGGTCAAGTTTAGTTTTTTTGATAGATGGTTTAAAAACAGATGCCTTGAGTCTGGGGACGTGTTCTACTCTAAGCGTTTTTTTTTTTTATCTTACATGTAAGATAAATAGGGATTGGATCCTGTAGAGGACTTGAGGAGATCAAAGTAATAATTTCTGATACAATGGTGGGCGTAAACAAGTCAAAGTATGCTACAGGTCAACCAGGGCTTTCCGTTACTATTGTGAGAACCATCTGAATTTGAGGTTAAAAGGGAGTTGTTTGTCTTAACTCTTATAGATTCAAGGGTATAATAAAAGAACTCCACCCAACAGTTATATATTACACAATCTAACTTATACACATTAAGGAAAGTCAACACGAGAGGCAATTTTGTTTATTTCTGTCAAGAGAAGCTTTAACTGACCATGCCGAAAAAAAGAGACAATTGTAGCCATTAGGACATCAAAGACATGGATAGCAAATAGAAGTCTGATATCTTGTATCTTTATACATTGCTTGGCCTTCACAGCTCAAAACACGGCATACACATTATGAAGGAGGTGTTTTTGAGAAAGCAAAGGAAAACATTCCATGAAATGCCCCTTGTGGCCCATACTGAACACTGAACTAAGCATGACTAGTGTACGTTAAGCATCCACTACCCACCAGAACCATCAGAAAAGAGTAAGACTTTGGCAACATTTTTTTAACCAACTTTGTACTTAACTCCTGAAGCACCAAAACAACCAAGCACAACATGGATTCCATATTTCGTACAGTTTTTTTTTGTTTTTAGGTTGCAGACAGCTGCGACACATGGCTTGCATACACTTGTGCCACCAACAAAACCTGGAGGTATTCAGAAGGCTAGCTGCTCCATGTCGGTAACTTGTATATTTTCTGTTCTTTCTACAGGGATAAAGAGATCATCACATATGCAAAAAACCTGAAGGTACATCAGCAATAGCTCAAGCATAAAACACAAACACATTGTCCCAGTGCATCTGCAGCCCATCACACCTCCACACGTTGTCCTCTTACGGTCTCTGATTGATGGAATACAATGTCTCCTTAGTCATCTAACCTATATTTTTTACTACAAGCAAATTATGTTAATATGGCACTGTGAAGATGTGCTTCCCAATTGTGCTTGGCATAATATTAGTAAGTGCAGTGAGGAAAATAAAACAACTAAAAGTGTATTGTGCTTCTGTGTTCAGCAGTGCAGTGATGAGTTTACTGAAAACTTGAAATATGCTAGCAGTAGGTTATAAGCATTACTTATTCTTTTTTACAGTGTATATAATGTTATGTAGTGTGAACTAGAGCTTGCTAAATCCCTATTTCATAAACAGACACAGACACAGCTTTATTTCCTGTGCATCACATGCAGAGTTTGGTTCTGAGAGGAAAAAAAATAACAATAAAACCCTGACCAGATTTTTGGCCAGAGAGACGGACAGTCTCTCTGGGGATACAGAGGTTATGTACATAACCAATAAGTAGAGTCTGAAAAATGTCCATGCGTGTCTGTGCAGTTGGTGTGTATGTATGTGTGTGTGTGTGTGTTTGTTTATGGATGATCAAGAGATATTATGTGTGCGTGTGGGCGAGTTCGTGCGCATGTTGACTTACATGGTGGCATTATGTGGTTGGTGGCTGCGAAAAGGGCTAGTACTAGTGTTAGTACTCTGAACATGTATGACACTTAGAGCAAAGGATCAAATTTCCCCTGTCTTTTTTTCCAGGGGTTAAAATGAAGAATACATGTAACTCTTTTCTTTCCTTTTGACATTTGTCAATCAGTGAGACCAGACACAAGCTCCCCACCTCTCTCTCAATCTATCATTTCTCTTCTCCACACCATCTACCCAATCCCTGGTAGACAATAGGTTTGTCACCCAGTTACAAATGTCAGCTTCTCTTGACACAGATTTTTCAAGACATATTTTAGTTTTGGTTGCTGTTTCCCTAGACAAGGTTGGCGTAGTTCTGAAACATCGATCATTGAGTATCGATTTTGCTCATGTCTTCACCCTCCCACCTGTGGTGATTGCGGTTTGAGCTTCATTTTGTGTTTGTTGGTTGGTCTCTTCTCCTCCCACCCTCCATTAGCCTATTGGTTCCCTCCTCTTCCTTACTAGCAGACAGCAGTCCTTTTGATGGTGTTCTCTGGGTCTATCGACATGCCTCTTCCTTCAGCTCCTTGTTCTTCCGAACCTCCTCTGCATGTTTGTCCTAAAATCCACACACACACACACACACACACAACCATGCACAGTACATACAGTATATACATGAATAAACACACACACACACACACACACACACACACACACACACACACACAATCGAACAAACACAAAATTGCTAAGAACTGGGCACCGGTACCGGTTAGCAGACACAACACTGTCAATAGTGGTATGAAAAATGATGAGAACCAAAGTGTGCAGTACGTAGTGTATACTAAAGCAGTATGCAGTATGTAGCAGATGTATAACATTTTAACACAGCATTTAGGCCTTAATGTTAAAGGAGGAGAAACAACCAATCAGAGCTGAATGTCATGTTGGAGCAAGTCTTTAGGGGTCTATAAAGGAGCATACACCAACCAACCATTGAATAATAAATGAAATGTATATTGATAATGGAAGGCTATAAAATGTTTTACCAAAGTTGGCAGATAGGCGGAGAAAGATATTGCAGAGCAAAATTTCAGAATATTTCATAGTTTAATCTTGCTCTGCCTATCTACCATATTTGGCTGTGGGACAATATTGTGTAATTATTATGATGCTCTGGATGCTCCGCCATGGTTCTCTAATGGCTATCAGCACTCTCTCAGCACTCACTGGTGTATTGGCCCTTGAGCCATGGGTTTGCCCAAAGTTCAAAGGGAGTTTTTCCTTGGCCCTGTTGCTCATGAGATATAACACACATATGAGAATTAATATTGCTGAGGCCAGAATGGTGCTATACTAGAAATTATTGTTCTGCATTGCACTGCCTTAAATGTAGAAGCAGGTGCATTTATTGACACTAATATAATAATACTAATAATACTAATAATACTACTACTATTAATAATTATTGAATGAATGGAGGAGAATTCCATGAATGTGACCATGGTGTGTCAATAAACACATGGAATGTAACATGAAAAAACGTTCAAGGGAAATGTAATCATTTACTTTGGGTCTTTCACCCTTTAAGCTTGATGAACACCCTGAGTGTAAGCTGAATTTACGTTACCTTTTCCTGCAGCCTCTCTAACATGGCCGCCAACAGGGCTTCGCGGTTCTCCTTGTTGGTCTCCATCTTCTGCTCGAGCTTCTCCTTGGCCATCTTGATGAAGTTGTTGTTCTCCTCAAACGCTTTCTGGATGACCTCACGCTCGTGCTCGCGCTTCTCTGCTAGGTGCTTGAGCAGCTCTGCCTCTTGACACTAGGGGGCGACAAACAACCAAGAGAAAAACTGAAAAGGGTGTGGGCTGGAAAACGCGACAGAGACGAGACGATGGGCCAGAGCTGAAGCTGCACGAGTGGAGATGGACATAACGTAGCATAATATGGAATGGATAGATTCTCATTGCATGTGGTTGTGGTATAGATCTGTTTGATTGTTGTTGCCTTGACACAATATACTCTAATAATATAGGCCCATCCAACTTTAACCATCTGCCCAGGTTGTATTTTTGTAATATATATATCTGACATCTTATCCAGACTTCCCACCAAAAATTCAGATCCAGATTAGTTTTTGTCCTTGTAGCTACAATGTATGTGTCTGTCTGTGTCTGTCTATCTTCCTTTATCTCTGTCAGTCGGTCTCCTCACCTTCCTCCTCTCTTCAGCTGCCTCCAGTTTCTTCTGGATCTCTTCCAGGGAGGGGTCTTTGCGTGTGGGCATAGAGGAATTGAACTCAGGTACACCGTCAAAAGAGGGCGGCTTCAGGATGACCTCGAAAGCCTGACCGGAGGTTCGCTTGTTCAGCTCGATCACCTCCACGTCTTTGATCACGCTCCAGTTCAGATCTACTGCATCTGCACAAGGCCAGCCACACACACACACACACACACACACATACACAGCTGTCTAAACAACACCAGCCTCTGGAACACCAGCCACAGTTTGTGGTTGGGAAACTCCATAACCACCACCATAAATCTCCATACACTGTGAAAAGTTGCCTTCATATTTGGCAGAAAACTAATGAAACCATTGAAGTAAAAAAGTAACATAGAAAAAAATAAATTACTTTTTTGTCTAAGTATTGCACTGAAAAAAATCCTGTCTGTAGGCCTTAAAATCCAAGCAAAGCCCTGTTTTATGAGTTGCTCTGAAATAGTGTGGAATAAACCTATGTGTCTCATCTCATCTCAGCTTAGTCATTTTAGTAAATGCCTTTGTGTGTGTGGCAGTGGGGTGGCCCTTACCCTCTGCCTTGTACTGCTGATTGTCCAGCACCCTTGAGTTCAAACAGGAGCACAGCAGGGACACCAGAGGGAGTTCCTTCAGCTTGTCTCTGTAGGCTGCATGCAGGAGAACAAAGCAGGCTCTGTTAGTCCCCAGTATCACCGGTGCTGTGTCCATCGTACATTGTCAAAGATCGGAACATGTTCTAAGGTAAATCTGCCAGCTGGTCGAGCAGAACAAATTTCCTTCAAGTAAAACATTTCCTTTGAGTGCTTTACCTACCTGCCAGCGTCATTCTGCCTCAATGTTTTCTCTTTAAATAGGCTGAAGTCCTGTTTTGAACCTAGGGAAAAATAAACAAACACTGTGAATTTAGATGGATTTACATTGATGATTTTGCACTGATGAAATCATCAAATGTTACTTTTGCCACATCCATAGTGATTATAAAAAATGCCTTAATTGTGTGCTGTGATTAATAATGTGAAATGTTTTGTACATTTGACAAAGAAAGTTCATTTTTCAGGCAGAAAAGTCAGAAAAAAGTCATAGTTCATTTTGTTACATTCAGAGCAAGTTGGCATGTTTGGTTGTTTATTGAATGAAGGAGAGCAGAGACAGCAATTTGATGAAATTACACAGGGGAGATTGACCATTTTCTTAAATGCTTTCCTCAGTGTTTCACCTCCTGGTGCGCATCTTATACTGTACCTCACAATGTAAATGATAAGCAACGACACTTACTGTATATTTACACACACAAAAAACAATGGAATGTCACTTGAGAGTTAGGAATGGAATATTAGTTTTATGTGGATATTTGGTGTAGTGAATGTTTAAATGTCTGTCTTGTGTGAGTCAACAGTTTTAATCAATACCCAATCACAGCACCACAAACTCAATCAGCCAGTCAGTGCATGCATGCATGCATCCAGCCATCCATCCATCACTCCATCCATCTATCCACTAACTCCATCTACAGTGGTGTTCCTATAGTGTCTAACAGCAGAGAGCTTTCTCTGCTCTCATGCCACACCTATTTACCCTGAGCGGCCGAGTGTGTACACACAGACACGGACCACAGCCTGTCATTCAGAGCTTGTTTACTACTGTATCTTCATTTTTTATAAACTGTCAGTTTTATTTACAAATATCCATGGAATCCAGCATTTTGAAAATATCTTTACGATATAGTGGATTTGGAGATCATTTAAAAATGATCAGTTTGAGTCGGCTTAAACACTGTTTATATGTAAATGAACAGCCCAAACAGATAAAAAAAATATCTCTTTGTTGAAATGTTTAGATACTTGTAAATAAGCCAGCACGCATGTGCCCCATAAGTCTTTGCACAATGTCAGGGTAGTGTTATCTATGTGATATTTATATCCAAGTATTATATTTTGATGCATTTACCTGTAGTGTGTTTGAAAGATCACTAAGACTAATCAGTAAGCCAGTATATATCAGTATAGCAATAATGCTCAATACCTACTATTTAATTAAATTCAGGAGAAAAGCACATAGGGAAAACATGACTATGACCGATTATCCTTGTATCAGGATGAAATAAATCAACTTCACTTCTATTCACTCATTTTTACCCAAAAAACTTTTGCCCAAATTTGACTTTTCAAATGTGTTGTCATCCCCACGCCCTTCTCGGATCTCTTTGATAGTTTCACAAAACAGACAAAGTACAAAGTATCCTTTGAGCACTCTGTCCTGTGTCAGGCTTTGATTGGATATTGACAGCACTGTCTAGTTAAAAAGACTAGCACTGATTGGATTGGCTGCGGTGCTGGTGACTCCTGATGAAAGATTCAAAGAGAATGGCAATAAACAGGGCCAGGCCACTAGCAGAGATGATAAACACAAACATATTCAGACACATACTTAAATAATCTTGTTCAAAGCAATTATTATAAACTGCCATGTATTCAACTTATATATACACACTCTCTCTCTTTCCCTCTCTTTCTCTCTTCCTCTAAATTAAAAAAAAGAAACACGTAATTAAGCAAATACATTTACAGAGCAATTATGAGCAGACTTTGTGCGTTCACACACACTGCAGCGGGGGCACAGAAACATGTAGCACCCAAGTGTACTTGAGTGGAAAAACACCAGTGCTACACCCTAACTGCTGACACACACACATCTCTTGTGCACACTCACGCACACTCCGACTTTGAAGTCGCTGCCCAGGATGCTGATCGATACACACTTCCTGCAAAGCCAGCTGTTTATTTACAGTCTGTCAACTCAGAGGGGAGAGCAAGAGACACCACATAATTTCCCCTGCTAAAGGCCGAGATGAGCCCTGTCACAGCATCCCTGTCGCACCCCAGCAAAAACTTCCCCTCGTCTGTTTACAGGCAACCTGCTCTGGCATCTCCTCGTCCACAACAACAACAGAAAGCCTGAATGTGTCTCATTCCACTGACACACTCAGCTCGCTTTGCAGCTCTTGTTACATAATGCTCAGCGAGTTTTATTCTGCCAAATAACACACCTAAAAATACACAACACACACACACACACACACACACACAGACGGTAATATTAAATCACACCAGGTAGTTTCTCACACAGGACCATGCAGTGCATTGAAGTAACTGGCTTGGCCCAACTGCGTCTCTTCGATGTCTATAATGCACCCACTCACCTTTCCACACAGACACTCACACACACACACACTATTTCTCTCTTTCTCTCTCTCTGTCCCTTTCATGTGTGGGCACGCTGCAATGCATGCATCATTTATGGCAAATCCAGCGTGGAGAAAGAATACTGAGTACTTAGTCATAAGCTACTGCAGAGCTTTGAGCCAACACACACACACACACACACAAACACACACAGACATAGGCTCTCCTGCAGACGTGAGCCAAGCCCTATCTTACACTAGCCCCTCTACAACTATCCGCCGCTCGCTCTGTCACACCCACACACACACTCCCCAAAACAGCTTATCAAAATAGATAAAATGCTCACCCCCTTTCCTTTCGAATGCTGCTGTTCCTTAGCCTCTCTTTCCTCGCTCTCAGTCCCTCGTTCTCTTTTGCTCTTCTCTTCTCTTCTTCTCTCTCTGCCTCTCTCTCTCTCTTTCTCTCAGTCTTGCTTTCTGTCACTCTCTCTCTCTGTATTGCTGCTTGGATACAGGCTCATGGCAGCATCAGCAGCAGCTCCACACCTACAGCATGACATCACCATCATGCTCTCCTATTGGTCCAGTCAGTCAGTCAGGGCCAAAAAAAGGGGGGGGGGGGGGTGTGGGGGTACAGGGAGAGAGTGTGTGTGTGTGTGTGTGTGTGTGTGTGTGTATGGGATGGGGGGCATTGGGGAAACAGGGAGTGTGGGTACATTTTAATGTAGGGGGGGTCCTTTGCACATCATGAGGTAACTAAATTATTTATCACACTCTGCTGACAGATTCTGGAAAACAGAAGCCAGCCATATATATGCCAGTGTCATATTAATCCAGCTCTGCATTAGCATTTTCTGTTGACTAACATAAAGTTACACACTAATCACACCAAATTAGCCACAGAAACACAATCTAATAATGGTATTATTTTCCAGAGGCACTGTTATAAAGAGGTTACTGTGTTTGTGCTCCTGTACACATGAATGCAGCTCCATATAGCAATTATGTGCAAGAGAAAACATGAATGTCATATTTCAGCTCAAACAAGCTCGTGGACGTGTGAAAATGAAAAAATGAAAATTTTTTTCAGTTTTTGTTCCTTACTTTTACAAGCTCGTTTACAACATCTTTTCAAGAACTTGAACTATATTCTTTATTTTTGGAATGAGACCCGCGAACCCACTGAAATTAGTCATGGTATGTATTCACACAAAAAATGCCTCTGATATTTCCATACATTACTTTATGAAAGCCATGCTCTGTCTAAATGACATGGCAAATATCACTCAAAAGCATGTAATCCTTTCTGCAGTGTGTGCATGTGTGGGTGTGTTCTCCATATTATGCATGTAAGTTTCTTTGTCTTGTGTGTGTGTGTGTGTCTGTGGTTGTGACAGATGAGAGAGTATGTTTGTGTGTGTGTGTGTGTGTGTGTGTGTGTGTGTGTGTGCGCGCTGCAATGTTACAGGCTTACAGCCAGCCAGTGCTGCAGAGCCTACCTAGCGTAGCATTGAGCAGACGGGTTCATCTGTTTAGCATCAAGCTGTTTGATGTTGTTGTGATTCCACTCACATTGGCCAGATGATGTCACCCATCAGGCTTCTGGCAGGGGAGGCAGCAGATGCAGTAGGAGACAGAGGGGAGGGGGAGGAAAGAAGGAGGGAGGAAGAGGAGCAGAAGAAAGAAGGAAAGCAGAGAGTGGGTGGGAGGGAGGAAGGGAGATACTGAGGGATAATAAGGGTGTGTCCTTTTGTCATTGTCTCTTCACCCCTGGGGATGAAAAATGGTATTCACCTTTTACAGGAAACTCTCTCTCTCTCTCTCTCTCTCTCTCTCTCTCTCTCTCTGTCTCTCTTTCTCTCTCGCTCCCACCCACACACCCACCCACATCCACACACCCAGAGTAGATGATAAGACAAGGGAGGCAATGATATCATGTATATTTGCATTCTACTGGGCAACCCCTGTGGAATAGTAGGGCCACCCTGACCAGACTGGATGGAATGCATCAGTGACCTAACCCTGCACCACAACCAGCCTAGTGTAGGTCGGCCTGTGCCGGCCCACACACACACACACACACACACACACACACACATACACCCAAGGTCTCTCTCGCTCTCTCTCTCTCTCTCTCTCTCTCACACACACACACACACACACACACATTGGTCCATGCCTAAGGTCTCACAAACACAAGAACCCACTTTTCAAAATGCAACTTTTCTTTTTCTTTCTTTCTTTCTTTTCTTTTTTCTACTGTATGGCCAAAGACCTAGTGCTGAGCTCTGTTCTCGGTGAGCAGGAAAACGTCAGGGAGGATTTAGCTCACAAATCACAGGGGTTCATGTGTGTTTACCTTAGAGGGAGTGAATGCATGCTTTAAGTGGTTCATGAGTGATCCAGACATACATGACACACACACACACACACACACACACAGACACACACACACTCATCACATATATGATGTTACCACTTCACCAGTCACACTTAACGATGCTTACAGACATAAGCACACACACACACGCACACACAGACACACGTCAGACATGAATAGGCTGTCCTGAGTGTTCTATAAAAGTAGTTTGGGCTGTCTGAAGAGGTTCTGTGAATATTCTTTTATGTAAATACAGGATTTGTGTGATTATTTTCATGGGCAAACCCCTGTTGCCAGTTTGCAAATCAGATTTAGATCCACATGTATCTGTAGTACAACTAAAATTGGACTGCAAAATTTAGAATTATACATACATAAATGTTTAAAATGACTCAACTGTCACTGTTGCTGAGAGTATATCCATATGCTACTGTACGATGTTTGGACTAAACACAACACATTCCCACATGATTTCACTGAATTTATGCTAAGCACACTAAAAAATAGGAATATCACAATGCATGATGTAATGTTTTTGGTACCTAAGGAAAATGTTTGTGAATGTGCCAACCTTCAACCCAACATTCCCAAAATCACTAAACGCTAAAAATAACCAAGGGCCAACATTAAGTTTTTGTAACATTCCATGACCCAAACATCACTGCCTGATTGAATTTAAAACACACAGAAATACACACACACACATGCACGCACGCGCACACACACACACACTGCCTATGAGTCATGAAGGTAATAGCGGGAAAGCTGGAGAGATGTAATCTGACATCACTGCCTGTTTGACAATGAGTCCACTCAGAGCTATTGATCACGCCTGCCCAGCCCTCCTGCATAAATGCATCTCATTACAATGAGCTAGTGCAAAAACTGCATCTGTATTCTGGCCCACCTACACTGGGCCTTTGTGTTGCCTGCTCCCTGCCAATGGATCTGTACATTTCATATACATTGTACATTTACAGGTTTATGGCTACTTTATATACTAAACTACTTTCTCTCTCTCTCTCTCTCTCTCTCTCTCTCTCTCTCTCTCTCTCTCTCTCCCTCCATCTTTCTGTCTCTTTAAACAGTAGATGTGAGTTAATGAATATATATTGTTGTGTTATCAGAAAATGCATAGAATGGGGGTGAAATCTGATAATGCACTCTCCAAAGGGCAAAGATGTCTGGCAAAGACTAACGCAAGAAAAATAGGAGGTGGAGGAAAAGGAAGAATGAAACAAGAGAGATGAAAGAGGATGAAAGGGCAGGAAATGGATTTTCTTTGCCATGGAGACAAGTAATTAAGAGGAAGCAGCTAACAAGAGCTGTGGTAAGCTCTAAGCTTTGGAGAGCTGTTTCTCTTACATGCATATTTGACATGGGAAAAGAACTAGGTGTTCTTTTTTGATGTGAACTCTGAAATCACACGGATATGGGCCCCAGTTTCTGCGCTCACCCCTTCATTTTCAGTGTGTGTGTGTGTGTGTGTGTGTGTGTGTGTTGTTCTGTAATCAAAGCTGTGATGAGCAGTGTTATCAGTAAAGGTCAGCATATATTAGGCAGGAGGATGAATGGTGTGTGTGTGGGGGCGTAGAAGTAGTCAGTAGTATTCCTACAGTTCTTTATGATTGTTTACACACTGATTTCCCTGTAAAAAAAAAAAAAGTCACACTTACAGTTTTAATAAATTAGATGATCCCATTGACCTGGGACACATGTGTGCTTAATTGAAAACACAGCATAAAAGGCAGCAGGTGAGTTCCCCTGTCTTCACCAAAAAAAGTCTTTGAAAAAGAAGAAGAGTGAGAATGAGAGAAGGACCTCAAAGAGGAGGAGAAGGAGATAAAGGGACCCGAGAGAGAGATGGCACCTGATGAAAGAAGAAGAGAAGAAGACAAACTATAACGCATGAAATTCAGGCAAGACTTTATCAACCATGGACTCATACTTAGGGAAGAGTGCAGCTAAATCTTAGCAGAAACACAACAGCAACAATTTTTCAAGAAAACAGACAAACAAATCTTATATGTATGTGTATGGTTTATTTAGGTTGAATTTACAGTAACCTTGCAAAAGATACTTCTCTCGACTATTTATGGTAGTAAGAAAAAAGTTCTGATTTGGAAGTGGTGGCGTAGCGGTTAGCGAATTTGTTAGTGAACTATAGATTGAGTTGAGTCTAAAATTCAAATGCCGACTACCAGCATTTTGTTCTTGAGCAAGGTACTTCAAGGTACAAGTTGTCTGCTACATGTAATTGTAAATTTTCCACGTTGACTGACGTTACTGCAACTGAGTATAGTAAGGTGAAAATTGTGCCTAAACAGTTCAACATTTTTAAAATTATAGTTCATTGCCTCCTGCTGTCCGTCAGTGTCTGTACAATGACACATCAATGTTGATGTGCTGTCATTTTGATTGACTATACAGATTAGATAGTTTGACTGGTTGTAAAACGAGTTGCTATTTTGTGCATTGTAATACCCAGTTCTGTAGAGTATACCATGAAACCCTTTTCTCAGAAACAGTCTTTACAGTAAGAATCTTTTTAGTACAGAATATTTTAAGCTTTTTTTTCAAAGTGTGAATTCAATCAAGATGTCTCCTAAAAGCAAACGTCAGTGACATTTATAAGGTCTGAATGATCTAGTTGATGTAGGTCATAAATCTCATTTAACCTCTGGTACATCAGTCTTTAAACCCATCGTGTGTGCGTGTGTGTGTGTGTGTGTGTGCCTGCTTACATGTTGTGTGTATGTTTGGCTGGGTGTTGTGTATGTGTTTGCGTGTAATCAGCTAATATTCGTGTGTGTGCATATCACTTTGCTGGGCTAGTGTTGCCATGCTTGTACAGTCCACTGCTCAGTCCCAGGCGATGGTGTTTAACATAGTTTGGGTGGCACGGGTGCTGCAGTAACACCTTCTCCAGATGTGTGCTGCTGTTTCCTGTCCTGCTGACCTGTGGCCAGTAAGGAACAGCAGGAGGGAGCCCATGGATGTCAGGTCAGGTAGATAAAATGATGGCTCTGGAGGGGGAAGGTGGGGGGCAGTCTTTGTGTCAGTGTGTGTATGCCTGCATGTGTGCGTTTGAGTGTGTGTATTTCGGTAAAGGGCCACTTACGAGTCTCTAGCGTGTGCACATGATTAATTGTCAAACTGGACAGCACTCAAGGGTGACGTGTTTTGGCAGAGTGCCCCCCTCCCTCTCGCCCTTCCTCTTTGATTACCCCTCCACTGCCATTCCACAGCTGCCCTTTTTTCAGAGCCATCTTTCCCTGTGTAACACTTTCACCATTAGCACTTGTGGAAGTGGTCGTGTAAGAAATGGTTTCTGAGCCCCAAATCATTGAATCAATCATTGAATCCCCAGGGGCAAAGCTTTCTCCCTACAGCCATTTGGTTTGGGATCATTTGAATGTGTCTGTGTTTGACCAGTGTGGATAATGCAGTTAACATGAGAGGCCTGCTGTGATTTATGCAACCAGATGCTTTGAGGACTCACGGTCAGGCAACTCCATATGGTTTTGGTTATGGGTGGGCTGAGGTCCGAATCATTCCACAGGGATTCAATAAATATAGCCCTGTTGAAACCTGGCATGGAAACCTTTTTGTAGGAATATTATGAGAATGAAGAGGAATTCATTTGAAATGCAATCAACTGTTGGACTCTTGTTTTAAACCTATTTCTGATTTGATTAACCAGTAATTATTTCGGTAAAAATTCAAATGATTTATTCATGATGGCTACTGAAAGAAAAGGCTTACATTAAATTTACAGCTAATTCTCTGTCCGTGGAGTGGATTAGGGGAAAGGACAGAGACAATACATGTAAATAGATTTGAATTCACTCTCTGCTTTCTCTTTCATTATCTTGCCGCAATCTAACCCACTTACTAGTTAGATAACAAATAACTACACAATAAATTAGGAAGTAAGAAGTACCAAATATTTTTAAAAATGTACTTACATAGCCTAAGTGTTCACTTTGTTTATTTTGTATGCGCAAATGTGTTTGTTATTGTTACTGTAAGATATTGTGACTGTTTGATTACCCTATTGGCTACCTCTACCCACAGTAAAAATAAGACACAGAGAAAAAGAAAAACATCCTCTGTCCAAAGTACAGTCTCACCTGCTCACTTGAAGAGAAATGTTCAAAGCCCAACCAGGTCACAAAAAGATGAGAGCCGGTTTCCTGTGCTGCTTCTTCCTGGTCTCAGGGGCCATATTTCTTCCATTCACACAATGGACTCTAAAGCCATTATGAGCTGTTTCCTTCCCCTCCGATTCCCCCCTGCCTGCACATGTCCTCACTGTAAGCCTCTTCAGGTGCCATGAATGAAAGGCCAGCAGTCTGACCCGCAGTACGGATGGCAGAGCATTGGTGACCAGAGCAAGCAGGGGAGTGCTAACCACAGAGGAACCGGTGCTCGAGTCAAGTGTTTTTTTATTGTCATTTCAGCCCTATACAGTACACAGTATTAAGTAAGGTGAGACAACGTTCCACCATGGATCCAAGTGGTGCTACATTAAGATACAACAATCAAAGACATTATGGACAGGTTATGTATGGTGCCCCTAGGTTAAATTTAAGTCTACTTTGGTATGCTGCACACACATTATAAATATAATATACATAAAGTGTGACAAGACAATAAGACAGGACATAGAAAGCCTGTTGTTTTTAGAAAAGAGAATGAGAATTTTTATGTTATCAGGTCATTGTGTGGTGACTTCTGACCTAGGATCAATGCTGCTACTAGAACTAGTTCAGGAAAATATATCTTGGTATTATTATGATTCCCAGCTAACTCCATGGGCCAATTGTTGCTTATATACAGTATAGTGACTCATTTTTGCATGACCAAAGCCAGTTGGTTAATCCCCTTGAGTTACAGATCTGTTTCTTTCCAGACCTTGCCCTTGTTGCTTATGGATGCTCTTTGCTATGAAATACAATCCCATTGTAAAAGGCGCTGTATAAATAAAATTGAATTAAATTTAATTAAAAAGGAAAAATAACTGAGATGTTGGCTTATGCTTATCGTTCTATAATGTGTGGCCAGAGCAATGTGCTGATGCTGTGTATCCCCACACACTCCACCGAGGCTTTCAAATGAAACGATGCAGCCAACTGCCAACTGAGCAGACCCAATGGCATGGTAGGCGCTGCAGCATGCCAAAGCCCACTGCTCTCCATGACTCATGGAGACACAGCGAAGAAACACATGCAGTTTACCGCAGAGCACTGCTGCCAAACACACACACGCACACATGGTACAGATGAATCAGAGCAACAAAGGCTACTGCTAATATTATAATATGTTAATATGTGAACGACAATATGGTTGGATCAAATGATCACTCGGTAACAGCTGAGGCCAAAGTCAGCTTCAGTGCACCTGAAAGTATAACATGAGAGTGTGTGACTTCTAAGGTCTATTTGCTAATTTAGTCAATTCCTTGGCTCTTGGTTTATAATCTGGTCTGATGCACCCAACACAACAGACTTATGCAATGTTTAGTATTGATCACAGTGGTTGACCTGCATGTCAGCCATGACATTGTGGATTCAAATAGTTCTTATGTCACAGCAAATGAGATAGCCTTAGATAAATATGCACCCTACCACCTTCCCCCCCCCTCCTCTCTCTCTTTCACACACACACACACACACACACACACAGGCAGACAGACCTAAACTTGTGTTAAGGAGAATGTGTGCTTCCAGTTGGTTGACCTTCTACTGTTCCCTTCCCTGTTCGCTAATCGTTTCAGCCACCTTTTATTTTCAAACAGGATTTTATTTTCTTCCTTCGCTGTCACAGTGGGGAAGTCAAGACAAATCCCTTTTCCACAGGAAACCAAGCCATGCTGTTACAGTACATGACTGCCGCCCAACTGTGCAATCTGCCATCACAGGCCTCTCTCTTACTCCCTCTGGTGGAGTATATTGGGTATAGCTACAGCAGCAGAAATACTGTAAACATCACTGACCCTCTCACAATCAGAATCAGTTTTAATTGGTGTATAAAGAGAGTATATTTAGCTGAATCACTGAATCTGAATTCAATAGGTGTAAAGTCTCTATCCATTAAACAAATAGACATGGAGGAATATTAATGAAGTGGGCAAATGTAAAAGTAATGTAGACCCAGAGACCATAAAACACAAATAGGCACATATCAACAGAAAATAATACAACTCGACAACTTTTCTCTGCTGGGCCTCTCTATGGATTCCAGAAACTTGAATGAGTTCACATTTGACACCGGACTGTTGAATATTAGGATGGGGTCAGTTTGGCGAGAGAGTTTGCAGAGTCACTGCAGACTGTACAGTAAGTAGATCTGGCAGGTTAGGGTGTTGCAGGATGAAATGCAGTGCAGTATTCACAGCATCATCCACTGTCCTGTTTGTCTTTTCGGCAAACTGCCGGGGGTCCAGCTGGTAAAGTTTTTGAAGTGGGTCAGCACCAGACGTTCAAAGGAGTTTATTTGGTGCTACAGCTGAACTGCACATGCCCTGAGACAGGAGACTGCTACGTCTACGCCACCAGGGCCTGGGGCCTTACAGACATTTAGCCTCTGGAGGAGGTGACAGACGTTCTGTTCAGATACGTTAAGTGTGGACTGAGAACCGGGGGTGGGAGAGTTGTGACTGCAATTGGTCTGAAGTAGGGGAGGGGTGTGAGGTTTTTCCCTCTGAGGATGTCATATGAAACCTTTTCAACTCTAGACTGTGAATCTGTGCAGACATGATTCATTTGTGAGGAATTACATTGATTTCACTGAGCGAACACACAATCTCCATGGAAATGGGTGTTTTGATGTAGTTCACTGAACTCGAGGTAGAGCTGTCATTTCCCATGCTATTGAGTTTGAATGTGGTGGCAAATGTCAACACGAGGCGACACTTTATCCTGCAGAGGGGAAGGGGCATGGGGTTAAATTTAACAGCATCTTGGACTGGCACTCAGCGGGAAAGCAAGCGCTGGTCAACTGGAAACTGAGCAGCTACCAGCAGTGTGAGGTGCGGCCATACACACACACACACACACACACACACACACACACACACACACACATAAACACACGTGCACACACAAATAGCATAGTAAACCCGCAAACACATACAAGCAGGTGTGCGCTCTCTCCGTCTTTTACACACACACACACAAACACACACACACACACACACACACACATTTGAACACATACTTGCACCCTCCTGATCTGTAACACACACACACACACACACACACACACACACACACACACTTAATCATATACATGCACCCTCTTGACCTGTAACACACACACACACACACTGAAGATTCATATTTCCTCAGTGTTATGGTTGGGGTGCAGCAGTAGGAGCCAGCGAGCCTGTGAGTGATTAGCAAGGTTACTGGATCCAGGGTGGTGTCAGACAGGCTGCTTACTGACTCTGGCTCCCCAGACGAGATGCGTCAAAGCTGGGCTCCTCTGCCTCAGGCCACCCCCGACAGCACCTGTTTCCCCAGGAAGACAAACACCCAAAGGCCACGACATGCCACAATGGGGCCGGTGTTGGGCCAAAATATCTCACTAGACTGGCCTTTGGAACCATTTGGGTTGTCAGTTATCTTCTGGGATTTAATTAGATGTTTTTGTTTGTTATTCTTAGAAAGCTTGATGTCATGATCTCATAGCAGCTAAAGCCCAATTAAATCAGACAGATTCTCGGGTAATCTACTTTTATATATATCCTTTCTTATATGTTTAGTTGCCACGAAAAGCACTTTGACCCTTAGTTTATGAAAAGCACTACACAAATTCATTGACTTTTTGACTTACTTGCACACACAGACTTTAGTTCATGTTGTATGTGGATGATAATAAAATAACCGCAGTGTGTACACTGATCCATTGGCCAGGAAATAGATTTTTTCGTTTTGAAAAGAGGGTTGGAGCAAGTTTGCTGTAGTGACACTATGTGACCTGCGCTGTCAGTCAAGCTGGTCTAGATTCATGTGTGCTGAAAGACCCTGTGCAAATAAAAAACACACTCTCTATATGGTTATCCCTAAGGCTTGAGCATCCCTTGAGGGGGGCAGTGAATGAATGAGGTTGGGGGCAGGTGGAGAATTGAGTGTGTGTGTGTGTGTGTGTGTGGGGGGGGGGTCTTTTTCCATGGCTCTGGTAGCCCAGTTTTCACCCCCAACTCTCCATCCCCATTCCAAGCACCCCAATCCTCTGCTTGTCCCCCTCCTCCAAAGCTGAGTGCTGTTGTTGCCCTCTCTCTCTCTCTCTCTCTGGGGTTAATGAGGACCAGGCCCAGGCTCACTGCACAGCCAGCCCCAGCCAGTCCTCACCGAGGTGGGCTCTTCTCTCCTAGCCTCCCCATCAACCCTGGCACTGGCAGGCTGGTGCTCCCCCTGTCTGTGTGCACAGTAATCAACACCTTTAGTAAGACACACAAATATAGAAACGCAAACGCACACACAGAGAGACTCACACACACACTGGGCTGGATTTAATCAAATGCAGAGCTGAAAAGGTCCACTGTTCTGGCAGAGGTCCAGTCAAGACAAGGGCAGGAAGGAGAGATGTAAGGAAGGGTGGGAGAAAGAAGAGGAAAAGAAAATATACAAAGGGAGAGGGAGGGATGGAGGGAGAGAGAGAGGGAGGGACTGAGGGAGGGAGACTGAGTGAAGGTGAGGGACGGATATGGTGGGGAAAAGCAGAGCCACGTATGTTGGAGTAAACAATAAGCCACGCCATACAGCAACATTCTCCACTATATTCTTCATAGGAGTTCCAGTTCTACTCCAGACAGGTGTTGTGCTTTGTCCAAATACACTGATAGAGGCTACAGTATAGCCAACACCAACAGACAGACGCCAGACATCTATTATCTGCCATAAAGCAGAACAACTCAGTACTGTACAGACTATAGGCAATTCAGTCATTTAGAACTGGGATTATTGGACCAACATTATTTCCATGGCCTATTCTTTTTACATAAATACTGTTAAAACATACAATGTCCAGCCTGTAGCATATCAGTTGATTAGTTACTCATGGATTTTTTCATATTGCATACATTTCAAATTCTAGTTTCAAGTTGCATGTACAGTACCTTGCTCTTGGCAAAATAGCCAAACAGGTTCCAAAAAACTATCAACTAAAAGAGGTTCTAAACTATAAAAACTGTCTGAATCTCAGTTGTCAATTTGTTTATAATCAGTTGTTAGTAATCAATAGTAATCAATTGAGAATATTCAAATTTACCTGACAGCAAGACTATTTAATCAATCTGTCAAGTGTTGACCTTGTTGCTCAGCCTAGAGAACAAAACAAAACACCAAAAAAATACTTCAAAATATTTCAAAATATTTCTTGCCCCCCCTCCCCACTGTGTGTGTGTGTGTGTGTGTGTGTGTGTATGCGGGGCAAGTCTGTTTCCCATGCATCCTCTTCTCACGGACATCACATGGTGGGAGAGACACAGGAAAATCCTGATTTCAATCAAAGTCTTTCCCTCAAGACAATCCTGGGGAGACATGCACACACACACCCACACCCACACACACACGTGCACAACACACACACACACACACACACACACACACACAAACAAACGTACAGATAAACTGTGTGCATCAGCATAGTGATTATTCACAGTTTGCTCATTTTGTACTTAAAGCACATACATGCTGGTTGAGTTCATTGGGTGCATTCAGTAATTTCCTGCTCAATCAACAATCCACTGCAATTCATGGTGACCCCAAGACATGATCAAAGAAGGTCCACACGTAGAGGAGATTTTAATCAACAGAGAAATCAGAGTTATCCTTAAATTTATCTGTTGCCATTAGCACAGTTCCACAGACACTTGAATGGTGATTATTACCGGTAATAAATCCACTGGTGGAACCGTGATCAGTAGGATTAAAAGGTAGTAAGGAGTTTTTGCAGACAACCCTTGGACTCACTGACTTTCACCAGTGAAGGGACTGAGCGTAAGGGAAACTGACTCATTCAATGCTATCAGTGTCCACTGCAGATGGCCATGATTATGCATGCAGTCCATGGGTTCAGGTTGATGTTGGCTGAGACCAGAGAAGCAGGGCAGGGCAGAGCAGGGGAGGGAGAAGAGAAGTCTAAATCTAGTCCTTGTCTAGGATGGCCTTTTTGAAAGCCTTGTACTTGGCTTTGGGAAGAAGGACCACCAATCTCCCAGTAAAATCCCCGGGCCATCCCCATTCCAGTCTAAACACAAACGCTCACCACACATAAACAGCTGTAATCACCTTAATCTCGACTAGTTCTCATCTTGTCTCTCGTTGCCTTTTAAAGGAGTCTTTCAACACACTCCCACAACTCTGTGGTCCCGATTGACCCCATGTATGAATCTGATGCTGTCCAAATAAATACGACTATGGAATAGTGCCACGCATTTATGACAATGAGGCTCATTATAGGAGGGTTCAGGAAGAGTGATGATAATGATTATAATGATAGTGATCATGATGGCATTACTCTAATTATTATCTCCTGGGGGAGGTTAGGGCTTCCTCGCCCTTCCTCCGTTTGTTTGGCTAGTGCTATGCCCTCATGAACACATAGGAAATAACTTCATTTAAGGTTCTTGGAAATGAAGCGTGCAGTGCTGGGGCAGCATTGACATACAAACGCTGAAGAATATTCTCTGGAGGCCCACGGAGTTATGAATGACTGTAAGCCATGTCCAAAGATGGTTCACTGCTGGTCACGTTTTTTTTCAACCGCTGCTTCTCTGTTGGGGCTGTTGTTATCAGTGGCTGTCCGTCAGGAAGTGCTCTGTGCAAGCAGCATGTTATGGGTCTGGTGCTCCCCCCATCCCTCCCTCTGTTCATCCCCGTCCTTATGAGGTCTTGCTAATTGCCTGACATTCCAGTGAGCTCAGACTGTGTCCATACTGTCCAGCCCGCCATCACCACCCTCCCCTGCCAAAGCCAGAGGAATGGGCTCATCCACCAGACAGGCACACTGCCGTCCCTGGAGCTCACAGAGCCGCCATTGTGTGGGATGGCACTGTATTTATGGGGCGCGCTCACAGTATTTACACACAGCTCTCATGGCCCGCCTTTGATTCATTAGAGGTGAGCGTGAGCCAAGGGGGAGAGAGGGAGTGATCGCGCGCCATGCACCCTGCATTCCGCATGCCTTACGGTTTGACACGCACCTGACAAACAGATGTCTCCCATAGCATGCCAGAGGTATTAAAGAGATGCGTCGGCCTTTCGAAACATAGACTGGGAGGGCATATGCTGTCTGCTAATGGCCTACTGTACAAGAGAGAGAAGGAGGGAAGAGAGAAAAAGAGGGAGGGAGGGAGAGACGAGAGAAGGTGCAAGGAGGAGAGAGGGGACAGTGGATTTATCTTAAAAGCTTCTCCTGGTCCTCAGCAGCTTCTAGTGGATCGGCGGAGCTCAGTAAATCAAACAGCAGTGATTCTAAACCTCCACAGCCCACATGAGTGCTGCTCAACAGTGTTAGGAATGGACTTTTGTGGTACAATTAAGTTGTCCTAATAGTAGGCCTAACGTGCTGACTTTTGATTACCTTTTTAATTTTTAATTTGAATTTAAATTTTTTCTCACCTGTTAAGTATTTTTAATTTTTGCCTAAGTCAAACTCCTTTTGAACTCCCTCAATACTGCTTTACTGTGAGGTCCTGACTAAAATTAAAAATAAAAACTAAAATTTCTGTAACTAAAATGAAAACCTAAATATTTTCAAATGTAACTAATTTATTTACACATTTGTAGTTATGTAACTGATTTCTGTTAAACCGGGGCTGAGCAACATTCAGTTTTTCTCTCTCACGAGGTCCCTCTAAAGACCGCTGAATTGCATTGTATTGCACTGCATTCTATTGGAGGCGGACCGCGCTGCTGAACATTGCAAGTGCTGTATCCACCGCTATCGGCCACCGTGGCGCATTCTACACTGTTCGTTCGCCGTGTAATGACTAATTTTAGCATCCTAAACAGTATGAAACAGATTAATTAAATGAAAAATGTTGCATAGTGGGCCTTTAACTCATTACTCCCTAACACTGTGCCTCACTGCTTGCCCTGATTACTGTTGCTACAAGGTACAACTTACAGCTACAAATGTCTGTGCAACCACCTCACCATAAGGAAATAAATCACACTGGGCCTGAATTCAATTTCCAAAGTTCCAAGGAGAGTTCTGTAGGGGCCTTGGTGAAGAGGTCTTTAATCCGCCATGCGGGCAGACATACTGTGCAGTATCTTAGTATACGAGTGGGATCACCTAACAAGTGTTCAAGGTTTCATGCCTCATGATAATGTCATAGGAGGTCTATAAGATCACAGGATGTCGGCACTTGAAGGTCACATGAAAGCCATTACTTTCTCCACCGGGTGTGGGATTCAACAGTGGAATAGAACAGAGTTCTGAAATGTGTGTGTGTGTGTGACAGAGAGCATGTCGGTTTGGAGACTGCAGGTGCTGGTGTGAGTGTGTGTGCACACGTGCATGAGTGTGTTCAAAGGGGCATGTCGGTTGAAGATGTCAACAGGTTTCCCCTCCTCGTGTCCCACTGTTTGTGTGTGTGTGTGTGTGTGTGTGTGTGTGTGTGTGTCTTTGGCTGTCTATATATGTTATGGCAATGTACCTGCAACAATTTATAGATGTATTGCTGTGTGTATACACATACATTTTTTTCAACGGAATATATTTGTGTGTATGTGTGCGTGTGTGTGTGTTTTCATTACACTGTGACACTGTGTCCACCACCCCACTCCAAACAGAGCCCCATTAGAGGGGCAGAGAGGGGCAGCGGTGGCTGCTGGCTGGAACCCTGCAGGCTAATTGAGTCGACTGTGGGTCCAGTGTGGGGATTTAGCCTACGATGGACGTGACAGGATGGTATGCAGCGCACAGAATTAGAGAGGAAGAGAAAAGGGAAGGGATAGAGATGGGGTCAGGGAGGGATGGGTGGATAGTAGGGATTGGGAGGATGGTGAGAGGAGGAGGGGGATTGACAGAGGCAGAGAGGTAAGGCAAATAGTAACAAAATGAAAGAAGGACAGATAAGAGAGAGATTGAGTGAGGGAGTTAGGGAGTTAGGGCATGAAAGAGAGAAAGAGAGAGAGATTAATAGGTGTGTTTGATGAATGAGGGATCTGAAGGAGGGAGCTGATTACTGGAGCTCAGTACTCAGCCTCTGAACAATGGCGTGTCTGTGCAGTCCAATGTCTTCCCTCCATCACTCCCTTCATCTCCTGCTCTCTCTCTCTCTCTCTCTCTTCATTTCTCTGCTTTTCTGTTCCTCCATCTCTCTAGTCGTCCCCCCCCCCCTCTCCCTGGGCTTATCTCTCTTTCCCACTTCTACTCTCCCTCTCTCTCTCCTCACCTGCCTCTTTTCTCTTCCTCACCACCTCTCTCTCTTCCTCCCTTTCTCTGTCTCTCCCTCTATTTTCCATCTCTCAATCTTTCACTGCTCCCACCATTTGTCTTTCTGTTTCTTGCCTTGTTCTCATTCCAGTTTCATTTCCCCTCTCCCCCCTCTCCTGCACTCATTTTCTTCACTCTTTCAATTTGTCTGCAGTTTTCATCTCCTTACTTGTCTTAACCCTCCCCCGTGTTTTCAATTAGTTTTCTCACACCATGCACTTTGTCTGACTAGTTCTCCCCCTGAGTATG